>JAOQGH010000001.1:161834911-161888708 GCA_025769975.1 Gallinago jamesoni
TCCCTGGGCAGCCCATTCCAATGTCTGATAACCCTTTCAGTAAAGCAATATTTCCTAATATCTAACCTGAACCTCCCCTGGAAGGGGAGCACTTGAAGCTGAATATATTCAGTGCTGAAAATATTCAGTACTTGAAGCAGAATAAACTTGCAAAATTGCAGATGCTAGCAATGCTGATCATTCACATTATTTTGTGTTTATAGAGAATTTTCAAGCCCAATTTACCCTCAAGGTTAAGTATTATAAACGCTTTATTAGGATTTTTTCACCTTGGAGACTTCTAAGAATAGCAGCTGGTTGCCAAAGTAGGAGAACCATTCTCTTCTGGTGCATTTATATCTAACAGTTGGTATTCCTCCATTCATGTTTACATTTCAAATGACAGATCAGATTTTAAGTGCAGGAAATAACTTTCCATGCCTGACTGTATCCTCTCCCCACAGCAGGAACAGCAGCAGATTCTAACCAGGACTTGGCTACTTTCACAGGCTTCATGTCACTCCTAATTACATTGCTTATCCAACTAGAAACTCAGGCAAAAACAATGTAAGAGAAAGGAAAGACAGGAAAAGACAGCTCTCAAAGCAAATAGTGTCCAGTTCCTTTCTTGTTTCAGACTTCCAGAGTTGTTTTTCCTGCAGTTTTTAAACAAGCAGATGCTGCCTTGCTCTCCACTTCTTAGCAGAAGTCATTCATTGACCTTATTTGCTTCATATGTTGACAGTGTTGACAGTCCATATGTTGACAGTACCACACAGACCAAAGCACTGGTCCAACCCAGGCTCTGTCCCTCTGAAGCAATTCAAATGACTCTTCTGAAAGGCAAATTTTGCTGGAAGAAGAGCATGTGAACAAGCTTATCAGGTATTGCAAATCCTGTACAATTAAACCAGTGTTCGTAAAAATGGCATTATGTTTGTCTTTTCCTGACTTCCTTTTTCTGATGCACCATGTTGACTCATTTGAGTGGGTTTCACTACACTGTGTACAGCACACTTCAGTGAGACTGAGGGGTCATATGTGTTTTTCCTGACAGACCACACAATTCACGTGGCCATTAAAACCACAGTGCCGAAGGAAATTCGTATTGAGGACCTCAACTGGTACAGCAAGAATATTCTCATTTACTAGGCTGTACTTAACATATAAGGAAAAATAAAATAAACAGCCTCCTCAGTCTTTTCTCTCTCCCTTCTGTCTTCCTTCTTCTCACGCATGTAAACACAGGCAAGTAGATGTGTAATGTTGGTTTTTAGCATGACTCAAGATATATATATTTAACAGTGGTCTCAAATAAATAAGGAAAATGTTGATTTTTCACATTTCAAACTGAAATTACTTAAAATTCAGACCTTTACATGCCTGAAGTCTCTTTTCCACTATAAAGACAGAAACTATCCTACCATGGTTCCAGTTGTACTTCCTCTGCTAGATGGCATTACAATGTTTAAAAACAGACTGCCGATAGTTTGTAGGTTCCAAGCTCTTCCCTGTATTCTAGTAATGTGTACAATTTCCTCCCTGTCACCAGATGCTCAGGGGAAAGGATCTCAGATTTTCTAACACCAATATCCAAGGATGCCAAAGGATACAAAATCCATACAGGGAACACTGAAAACCTTCTACAGTCCAGCCTTTAGCACTGGAGACAAACTAAGATATATGTATGTCACTGTGGTCCGTAGGTATTTGGAAGGGCAGCAGCTTCTTGGCTTTAAAGAGTTCTTCCACAATTTTTGAAAGGTTTTCCTTCTTTTTTCTTTCCCTTTCACTTTTCCTTGGTCTTGGTCTGTTGAAGTCAGACTGGCATTGGGGCAATATTTTGACATTGTCCGCATTTTCTGAAAACACATAGGACTATTTCTTCTTTACCTACTTCTTTTTTTTTTAACCCAGGCTGCAGTCTAGATTATTTTTACATTTTTATGTACTTATATAGTAGTGGGGACTTTAGTTTGGTTAACTTCTTCTCTTCTTAACTATATGAAGAACACTGTTTTTAATAACAACACTCTAGTTCCCTCTGTGAGGAGACATGCGCATGCTTAAAGAATTCTGAATCATCATTTTGTTTTAGTATTGTTACTACAGGATCAGATTTACCTGGGGATGGAGAGGAAGAATGGCAGTAGCCATACTTCTACTGGTAGCAGTATGCAGCAGTGAAACATGTGGCAGATGCGATGTCAGGAGCCTCTGACAGAGACATGACTTTTATCACTGCTGTGATAAAAACATTATCTCCATGCATTAACGTGGAGACTCCACGCTGGAATTTAGGGTGTGCTGTAGAAATACACAGCAATAGCCTTGATATCCCCTGAAGCATCCATAGTCAAAATATCTGATTTTTCAATACTCAGATAATCTAGTTTCTGACAAACTGTGAAATAAATTTCCCTGCTATGAATCATTAGCAACCAAAGCCAGCTTGAGCTCTTCAGGGGATAAATAAGGTTAGTGTGAAAAGCATGTAGGAAATATGTTAATATCATGAAAACAAGGCACTCACGGCATAGGGAATTTA
The DNA here is from genome assembly GCA_025769975.1 of Gallinago jamesoni. Lineage (NCBI taxonomy): Eukaryota > Metazoa > Chordata > Aves > Charadriiformes > Scolopacidae > Gallinago > Gallinago jamesoni. Next base: position 161,837,439 of record JAOQGH010000001.1, read on the forward strand.
TTTTCCAAACAATTTGCTTTCATTAGTTTATTTTCAAAGCAATTTCCAAACTAATCTCGTTGCAGTATTTTTCCCAGCTCACCTTTCAGACATGTCTATGCTTAGCACCATTCTGCCATTCACAACCGTCTGTTCCAAAGGATGCCAGTCGTTTTACTTACAACCCAACCCACACAGATTCAGTGTATCTTTGAACATTTGCTCCTAAAATGAGTCAGCTGAAAGCAATGAATGCACTATGGCCACAGGAAGAAAGATCTGCATTGTATTAAGGAATCTTAGTCATTTCTTGAACTAACCTTATCTTGGTAAACTTCACTCTGAATCTTTGTCAAAATCCAACCTTCATAAATATTTGGATAGCTAGGATGCTACTATTAAAGTCAGACAAGGTGTCTAGTTATAAGCAGTAATAACATTTTAATACTTATGCTCTCAAGCATTTCTAATACTGCTGAGCTGTTCAAAAGACATGCCACAAAAGTTGCTTCAAATTGTTTTATAAAGCTAATCTACTCTTCAGCATCACGGGCAAAGTCTGCATTATACTTGTATTTTAAACTGTTTGTATTTGATTGTAGTCCATTATCTCTAAATGAGGTGAGTTCCTCCAGGGTTGTGATCTGTGTCTTGTTATTAGTTGGCGTGTTCTACTGTGTATACAAGATAAAGTGTGTTTGATATTCTGTCTTTTTGTTTAAATTTACTGAGGTTGAAAGATAACTGAAAGTGATTTTTCTTCCACTCCAAGGGCTATCACATCAAATATTTTGAGAAATTATTAAGATTCCTTAATGTTTCCTTTATGTAGTATTCTCATCTCAAGGAACAGAGATTTTGGATGCCACAGATTTTTGGATTCCTACTGGTTCAATGTTTAGCATTTAGAATGCCTGCAGATACAGGCTGTAAGAACAGATGTGCAAAAAAAAAGATTTATTTTTTTATCTACTGCAGAGACTCATCATCTCTGCTTTATCACTTTATCCTCACTGTAGAAGCAAAGGCCTTTACCTGAGGGAATATGTCTCATGAAAACCAGCCTTTGCACACCTTGTCACTCCAGATGTGCCACCCCATCCTCTTCCACTGTGCTGGTGCAAATGGTTAAATAAGCGTTGGCAACTGGATAAGAAAGCTTGTCTGGCTGAAAACTAAACTGAAGCCAAACTGTCCATGAATTTGCACAGTTTCTGGCAGAGAAGAGTGACAATATGTGGCCAGTGTTAAGGGAAGGGCAGTGCTATTCATCACAGCTGCAGTGGAGACATGTATTAACCTAAATTGATTGTGAAATTACGCTCTACAGTAAGCCCTTTGGAAACAGCAGGGACATTAACCATTTAACATTAAAATACCATAGATGTAATACAAGAGGAGATTTAAGGCCTCATTAAGCACGTGATTATTATAATGCAGCTAGTGGCTGCTCTAATACTGGTTTTTTTTCTGATGAAATGCTAACAATCACTGCCTGCAAGATTGCAGCAGTACCTACAACTGACCAAACTAGGCAGTACTTCCAGCTCATACGATGGTCCCTGAAGTGTACGTTCAAAAACACCCTGAAGGGACTTCTGAGAAGCAAGGCTATAGAATTTCCCAGCTTCTAATCACACAGGAGCTGTGCCCCAAAAAGGACTGCAGCCCCCCATATTCCAGGCACGTTGCTGCTCAGCACAATACACAGCTCTAATGTTTGCCTAGGCTACCTGTACAGCACAAGGTGATTTTTTTTTTATGGAAGCCAGCAACCTAAGCCATCATGTTGGCCAGTAATGAATACTGGGAAGAAAGGCAAAACTTATATTCTACAACTATTGTTAAGTTAAACGAATACTTGTATTTGGGATTTTCTGTTGTGAAGCCCTTCCAAGACAGACCTCTCTTACACACCTATTCAGCAGTTTAGAAAGCATTTATGATGCCTGATTAAATTATTTTTGGGGAGAATACTGATATTCTCCCCAAAGCCTAATGTTCACTAGGAGAAATACAAATGACATTATCTTTTGTGCTGCCTTCCAGCTCTGGTTTCTTGCAGGAAAGCTCTGACCATGGTGTTGTCAGAGAGATGGGATTGAGGTTTTCTCAGTCTCACTGAACACATTCCACTTTGTAAAAACTGCCTCACTGGAGTAGACACTCTTAAACAGATCAGTTTGCCAGTTGACTTTCCCCATCACTAGGTTCCAGAGTCATTGTTTGTTTCTTTGGCCCAATGCATGTTTAATATTGCCATGTAAAGAAAAAAAGTTTCAGCAGAAGAGTTAAAAGAGACCCCATTTCTCTCCTACCCATCAGTACTCAAAAGCCTAGTGTTTTTATCCACAAATTTTAGAGATACACTCTCCAGATTGACTTATGCAAAAGGTGTAAGGAATAGCACCTTTTACAGCTTGGGTAAATACTCCAGTGAGCCAATTATTGAGTAAAGAGAGAGAAAGAAGACTCAATTTCACAAGCTGGTTTCTGTACTAAGCATGATGTAGAATATGAGCAGCTAGTAATGAGACCTACCCATCAAAGACAGCTGTAGGACCCATACTCTGGGTATGCTCTGGGACTCAAGGATGAGCTGTGTGTCCAGGTGCCTAACACTCCCAAGACAAAGACACTCCAAGCATCTCAGAATGGGATATCTGTAACAGGCATGTGGAGAATGAAGTAACAGCTGAGGTGTGGGAATTGAGAATCTTGAAATTTAAATAGCTATAAGGGCTAAATCCTTTTGTAGATCTAGGGTTTTTTATTATAGTGCAATTAGCCTAACAGGTAATAGGGTGTTGGGTTCCACTTGGAGTAGTTTTCACTTTGGAGGTGCAACTCACCGCATTGATATCCTTCACTTCAGGATTTCACTGGAGATTTTCTTTCTGCTTCCATCTCACATCTGTTAAGAAACATCTTTCTGAGGAACCCCAGAGAAAAGGATATCTGCTGAATTTTTAACCTTAGTTCCTTTCTGGCAAATTTCTTTTCAACTTCCTTGGGAAACACAATATCCTCACGGATGAACTCCCTGTTCACAAAATGCACTTTAATAAATTATGTGGCCTGATGACCTAATGGCTTATTTGGGAGACAGAGTAGACTTAACAAGACCCATAAATGACCGACTTACTTAAAAAAAGCAATTGGATCAGGATGTATAGATAACCTATTGCATGGAACTAGACATTCTTAACATTTAAGAACTGGGCAGTTCCTTCCAATATATGTGGCTTTTTCTACTAGCTATGTGGCTTTTTCTACTGCCAGAAGTATCTCCCTCCAGTGGAGGGAGAGGTGTGTCTCAAATCCCAATTCTGCTGTCATTTATATCCATTTTACATAGTATAATTTCTCTGGCTTTTATGTTAATGGAAGAATAAATTCCAAAACCCAACTTTTACTGAATTTGCAAAAAATAACATGAAAATTCTACATTGCTTAGTTATAAGGAAATTAATCATTCCCACCATGTAAAACTTTACAGACTTTTTTTTTTTTTTTTCCAGAAGAAAGTGAGGTTTGTAATGACATTAGTCTTTTTCCAGTGTACACCTTCACAAATAAGTGGTCATTAATTTTTAGGGGATTTGCTACCCTTTAAATAAAGCTGAAACATGAATTTATGTACCTAGCTTTACACACAATTTCACACACGAAAATGCCCACCCCAAAGAAAGCCTGTATCAAACTGTAATAATCCCTATTTTAAAATGAAACTGAAATACCAAGAAATTAAACATGGGAATAACATGCTTCAAGTTTAGGAACATAAATAAAAGGAATAAAGTAAATCAGAAGTAGTTAGTCCAAGCTGCTCAACTCAGCAGAAATGGGCAATTCCAGAGTGCAATTCAATTTACCTATTTTAAGCTACATTAGGAGAAATAGACCCAGTGCTAAGAGCTAAGAACATAGCTAAAATTAGTTTGGAACCAGAGTTCTTTGCTCTCCATCTGGAAAATTAGACTCTCAGGATACAGGTGGAGATCAATGGAGATAGTCTAAAAGTACACCTAACCATAGCAAATTCAGATTATAGGGAAGGGAACATTTCTGTCCCTTAGTGACTTTGCTTTTCTACTTATTCTGCTGAGGCTTGTAGATATCATGAAAGGGCTAAACAGTTTTCTTACTTTTTATTTCTTTATTTATTTTGGAGAAATGATTATCCTTTTCTTTTAATGGAAGTTAAAATCATCCCACAGTATTTTTGCCTTTTCAGAACTGAGGCCCCTGGTAAAAATTGCCCCGGCTTCCAAGAGGAGCAAGCAATCATTTCAAAGTAAGCTGCCAACATAAAAGTATCTGCTAGTGCAAATGAATCTCATGAACCTTCTGACACAGCAACACTTGTTCCAGCATTCTACAAAATTTAACTAAAGGCTAGAGAAATAGCATGAGGAATTGTTGAAAGAGGAGTTTTCAAAAAAGTATTTTGCCATCAAAAAGGACACAAATATTTATAAAGAAATTAAAATTGGAGTATCATTTTAATTTACTCAGCTAATTTTGGCAGCTGAATTGTGAGAACAGCAGTTCAGACAGATGTTCAGTGGAGGTTTCCAGCTGCCAGCAGAAATGATGTCAGAGCATTGCATAATTGCCTGTGTTTGTAAATGGTTGGAATAAACAGTTCCATCTTTAGGTCAGTTATTAGTATCCAAATTCCTTCCAAAGCTTCTGTGTTATGAACTGAAGAGCACTGTGTATCTTAAAGCTCATCTCAGTGACCTTGTAAGCGTGTGGGTTCTGGATATCTGTTTGATTTAGAGCAGCTTGTTTTAACAGTGTGTATAGTGGAAGACTGTACAGGTAGCAAATTAACTTACCACATTTGTCTATCTATAATACACCAAAATTATCTTCTTAGGGCCTGATCCTGAAACTCTCACACCAACCAAAGGTGGAGCTGTAGAATCAGATTTACGGATCTGTTTCTGCACAAAGTTTCATCGTTCAGAAGCTGCTTCATAAGACAATTTGCGAAGAGCAGAATGAGTGAGCCATTTAACTGTGCCATGTTCTCCCATACCCTCTGTCCTTCTTGAAATTTAAAGCCAGAAAATCAAATTGTAATCTGTGGACAGCATCCCATACACCTTATATCTCTTCCATAACCCTTCAAAATATTTATTTCTCCATAATCCTAGAGCATATGGTTAGATGTGAACACATACAAGAATTGGACAGCTCATCTGCCTTTGAATCAGTCACGAAACGCTTGCCATATTTTATAAATTATAAAGCAAATATGTATTATAAAGGAAATGTGTTGACTGGAATGAGGAACCGATAGTACACTCATTTGGTGAGATAACCCCTGGTTTTGATATAGGGAGAGTGGCAAACCCTGTTCTAGCCAGGTGGCTCATTCACATTACTGTGAGTCTAAAAGTAAGGAATCAGAAGACAATACCCATTGCCCCAGCCAGAATTTTCATGCTGTGAAAGGAACTCATCTATTTCAGATTATTTGAAAGTCAATGGGAAATTGCTGACTCTACTGAGAGAGCACTTAGCTCTCTTAAGAAGTGCAAAGGCATTTTTGTTTACTGACCCTCCCTAATCTTCCCACATGGAAATTTATAGAACAAAAGGGCATTGTAAAGGCAAAGATCAGGAGGCTGCATTAATTCATGTGCTTTTTTCCACTTGTAGCTCAGTCACCAGCCTTCATGTAGATGTTAAACTACATATGCTATATGAGAAGGGATTATTTCATCATGGGTTTTAAACATATCTGCACTGAACTGTAAGTCAGAACAGGTTACTGTAGGAAAACAGAATGACATATCATTTTTCCAAGCTGGTAGCAAATAGGAAAAACAAAATAAGAAAAAAAGGGACAAGGTGGAAAAATCTTATCTGATCACATATTCAGAAATAATAATTTCATCATAAAAATGTTAATACATATGTATGTATTTGTATGCATATTATAGTAATCACTAAACTTGACTGAATTTTGCAGTGCAGAAGGCAATAATTTCTGAGAATTGAAAGATAAGAGAGAAGGAATTGTTTCTAGTTGCTCACTCCCCTAAATAAAATTCCCTTTCCTAGTAATTAATTGTCACTGATGAAAGTCTAGATCAAAACTAAAAAGCTGGTCTGTTCTATTATACCTTGATTAAATGACACTTTGACATACACACATCCAATATTACATAGACCCTAAGAGGCACAGCAGACTTTCTGGCATATAGTTCACAACAGTCTCAAGGACTCTCCGCCTGCCAGGTCTGAGAGCAATTCTAAAAGGGATTGGTTCCTGTTAGATGTTTATCCGTAGCATATCCACGAACTGAATTCATTGCAACAAAAGGGAAATGATAACCTATCATCATTCTTCCAGGCCATGATACCGGGGCAGAGACCTCTCCCGTGACTTCTTGTCCTCAGATCAGCTTACTGAATCAATCATTCTTTGAAGACAATGAAGGAGCTTTCTCTGAGGAAGAAGCCACAAACCTCAAACAAGTTGCTGGGTGGATCATGGGAAACAAGTTGTGAAGTTATATTTATCTCTACCTACATTTCAACTGCCGTTTCTCTGTTGACAAGTTTAAACATTTTTACAATACATATTGATAAGTATGGGTCAAATGTTAGATGATAAAGGAAACCTGGAGAAGAGAGAGGAAAGACTTGCTAAAATTGAAGGCTGCTAATATCCTTTTTTGATAAGGATTTCAAGCTATTTTGGGTTCTTGATATTCTACTCCTTCAAAAAACAGCAGTATGAGTCTTCAAGGGCAAAATTAATTTCGAATTGAGACTTCACCATTTGTATCATGCCTTCTCTGAACTGATGAAATCACCCGTTTTTGCTAGAGGTTTTCAAATGTATGGATCTGAATTATAGCTCACTTTGAATTTCAACTACAGCATATATAAAAGGACCAACTTCAAAACTATTTTAATCCATGTCAGAAAATGACTTTTATTATCATAGAGAGCCATGAAAAAGGGCAGGCAAATTTGTTCTCACTTGAGATAAGCATTGTCTTAATGCGCAGAATACCCATTCCTATCCATGTTGACTTATGAAAAATTTCTAACATTTTGGTTTGCACCTGCACCTAATTAAATCAGTTCCATTATCTTCAGTGTTGCAGGACCAGATACTTATTGGAGATAACCAAAGAAGTGGATACTGAAGTCAGACATTTTCTGAAGAGTAGGCAACTGCAGTTCTGTTGTAAAGGTCTCTGTAACTACCCACACAGGGGACAGCAATAAATGGGGCAGATCACCTGGCATAAGTTAGAGAAACCTGAAAAATGAGGTAAGGCAGCATTTGGTTGCAAAGGTAAAAAGTACATGCAGACTCATGCCTTCTTCAAGGTCTGTAAAAGGGCTACTACTTAGGTTATTATGTCAGTGAGAAGATGGAAAAAAGAATGGACCCCTTAAGGGATTCAGGGCCTCTTATGGAAATCCCTTTTTCCTGCTTCTTACTTTACCTATTACAGCCTATTAAATCCTGTTTTTCCATTATTGTTTTCGATGTGCTAAAAATAGGGGTATAAATGGCTCCATAATTTCTGACATAAATATTTGTTCTGAAATTTCCTGATTTACCTAAATAACATTAACTAACATACTCCTATAATAGATTTCTGCTACTGGGTGCAAGTATTTATATTAAAGATGAGCTAATACACTGTACAAAGAAGTTCACTGGCTGCCAAATAATTCAAACTCGCTTTGAATACATATTCCTGAGCTATGTTATAAATTGTTTACTGTACATGATATATTGCCATGAGGACATGCTAATTACCCCTCTGACTAAGAAATTATTGCTGTGTTTCAACCACCCTGATACCCTGGCAATAATATTGTTGGGGGAAGAAAGCATAAAAGTTTCAGATAATAGCCCAGGACCTAGCAATTCATCGTTTAGGCTTTTAGCTTCTTCACATGCATCCAGTGTGACATCAGATCACCATTTAGGCCCATGTTCTCACAGATGCTTGGGCATTTAATTTCCTGTGACTGGAACTGAAAAGCCATATCCAAAGAAAAAGTTAGGTACTAGATCTCACAGCCCTATTCATGGTGCCAAGTGCTTGCCCTGCCTAGGAAAAGGTTAGACTCTTGGGCTGGGTTTCACAAAAAACCCCTTTGTTATAAATTGACCAGTTGAAAACACCAAAGTATACATCTATCAGAAATCTCTTTCTTCCAGAGAGTCATCACCGAGCTAGTGTGGACATCACCATGAAACTGGGCTTCACAACTTTGTGCTTAGATTCTGTATTCCTCCTTTTAGGCGTGATAGACTAGTTGGCTTTTTGCTGAAAGAATGGCACACTTTCATATGAAACTTTGGTGCCTGAGGTATTTGTCAGGAAGAAGAAAATGGAGATACATTTCCCCTCCCCTATCTTGGAGAACAAACAACTCATATCTCCTTCCCTTGCTTTAAATGTTTAAGCGTACCAGGCTATAGAATAATTTGAATGGAAGGTCTCCAGGTGTACAGGAAGTGTACACTTGGCATGGTCTTGAGAAACCAAGAACATCAGTTTCCTGGGTGTGGGAGGAGAGTAAGCAAATTGGATGTTACTAGGAGTTAGTTTCATCTAGATTAAGACATTTATGGCATAGACAACTGCAGCAGAGCTTTCCACCTTAGGCTTCTTTAAAGACAAGAGAAATACAGAGGTGTGATTCACCTGGCCTGTGTTTGGCAGCACTGTAGATATCTGCATTTGCTCACTTGTATCCCGTCCATGTTGTTCTTCTCTGTAGCCAAAGATGCAGGCGAGACATCAAAATAAGGTCTCTTATGGGTGTTTTTAAAAATACCTCTTTGATATATTGTATGGGAATTTAAATGGTACAGCAAATACTTTATCATTAATATTTTCATTAGTTTTCTACATCCAGTGCATTCTGATAGTGAAGCAGTCACCAAGACAGATGGTGAAACATAACCTAGTACTTATGGGTGTAGGCAATCTAATGACAACATAATAAACATCTTCTAGGACAAAATATTTACAAAAACTCTGATAAACAGATCTTTACTAAAGCTGACACAGTTGTGTCAATATTTTCCTTTATGAGATGATGGTGAAAATTGCAGGTCTAGCAGAATAACTGCAAGTAGCATAGAATCATAGAATGGTTAGAGTTGGAAGGGACCTTAAAGATCATCGAGTTCCAACCCCCTGCCATGGGCAGGGACACTTCCCACTAGAGCAGGTTGCTCAAAGCCCCATCCAGCCTGGTCTTGAACACCTCCAGGGATGGGGTATCTGCAACTTCTCTGGGCAACCTGTTCCAGTGTCTTACCACTCTCACTGTGAAGAATTTCTTTCTGGTATCTAGTCTAAATCTCCCCTCTTCCAACTTCAAACTTTTACCCCTTGTCCTGTCACTACACTTCCTAACAAAGAGTCCCTCTCCAGTAGGCTCCAGTAGGCTCCTGTAGGCTCCCTTCAGATATTGATAGGCTGCTATAAGGTCTCCCTGCAGCCTCCTCTTCTCCAGGCTGAACCACCCCAGCTCTCTCAGCCTGTCTTCATAGGAGAGGTGCTCCATCCCTCTGATCATCTTCGTGGCCCTCTGCTGGACCCGTTCCAACAGGTCCATGTCCTTTCTATGTTGAGGACTTCAGAGCTGGACACAGTACTCCAGGTGGGGTCAGAATGAACCTGACAGTTTTATATATTTCAGGCAGAACAGAATAATGCAGATATTTTTTAAAAACATGAAATATATACGTAAGTTTATGATATTGCATATTGGCAAGTTAATTTGAGTTTCTTACCTTTCTCTGGGTGAATAAACTTGAAGAAATATTCAGAAAAATGCTTTAAAGAGCTTTTAGTCTTAGCCTATGTAATGCAAGTAGTATGATGAAAAATAAAACATAAAACCTACATGTTATATATAGCGTAAAACAGTGATAAAATAACTACATGGAATACTTCATCTACATTTTTACCCATGGAAAATACGTTGACTAAAACCTAGTATTTCCAGGGAATGAAACTTTGTAAAACCGGAATTATTTTCCTTGAGGCTAAAGCTGTAAGAAAGGATTCCCTGCAGAAGTGATACAATTCAAAATCCTTTCCTTCTCCAAGGATAGGGAAAGCTTTTCACATTAATCCCCCAAAATGGAAAACAGAGAAAGAACAAACCTGCCTGAGCAGGTTGTGGTGTTGTGACAGGATCTCCAGGAAACTTCCAAGGTATTTGCTTTTCTTGTTGATTTTGTGTTTCAGGCATTTTGATAATTGGGCAGCAGTACAAAATTCTAAGGTACATATTTACTTTAGATCAGCTATTGTGTTGGGATTTTTTCTCTGTGACATTATATCAACATTTGTCCTCTACTAATTCCGTGTTACTTTTGACACCTTTTTACCTAGTATAAATGATTACATGTAGAGGCAAGCTTCTTTTGTATGTATGAAAAAGAATAGCTTCCTTTGAAAAGCACTTGTGGAAACACATGTAAGATAACTATTGTCTTGTCTATAATAATAGCTTTCCAAATAAATGTTGACTTGCTCATGATGATTTACTCAGTAGTATTTAACTGTGATAATAACTCAGGTAGTTCTGGCTTGCATGTCTATAAACAGGACATTCAAAATTGAACACATCTGCTTAAAGTTCTTTCTTCATCCTATTGAAGCGACATTTTCACATGGGCTGTCATTTTCTTTTGATGTGATGTTAGATGTTGGTGTGCTTGCCTGGCCACGTCTTAATTACTTTAAACAACAAGTTGTGTTTTGAGTCTTAGTAAAGTCTTGACCTTGGAGTGCAGCTGGATGTTCTACTATGTGGAAACATGGGAAATAGTGGAACAATATTGCAGAGCTGAAGAAGCGTGGGTGTTCAAGAAGAATGCAGGTGTTTCCTTTTGGTGGTCCAATTTTCCACATAAGAAACTGAAGTCCACCCAACAAAAAAAAACCTCCTCACTCATCTCTCTCACTCCATGGCTCCACACAAAATCTAATGCTCAAAAAGCAAAACATGAAAATTAAAAGAAAAAAACAAAAAACAAACCCAAAACATAAGGAGGTGTTATCACATGCCACCAGAGGCCTGCGAATTAGAAAACCAATTGTATCTCTCATTAAACTGCAACTGCCTTCTCATGTCCAAGCTTTGAAAGAGGTAGATTATTGCACCTTTTCTACAATAGTTCAAGAAAGGAAAAAAATCAGTTAGGTATTGAGCTTCAGGTATAAAATTAGAATAGAAAAGTGAACTACTTCAAGCAGTCTTTTTTGGTACTGTTAAGGGGTGAACAGCCTGAAGGAATGGAATGACAAACTACTTTATTGTTTAGCACTCAAACTCATTCTTCATTTTGCTGCATCTGCTTTCTTCCCATGCCAATCTTCCTGCATTTCATTGCTATAATAAGGTTGGTACACACAAAAGTTGTCAAGCTGAGAGTCTACTACATAGACATCTTCAAGACAACAATCAGTAAATGAAGAAGGGGCATAATTTCATACCATCTTCTACTAATGTGTTATTGGGAAAGAACTTTGTCAGATTTCCTGTGTAGCTGCAGACATGCTGAAAGAATATATTATATACTAACACTAGTCTTATCAGGCTTTACAGATAATAATCATTACTTTCTGAATAGGATTATTTTAAGGAATATTACCCAGTGAGAATATTCTTCATTAAAAATACTACAAAGCCAATACCAGGAAGTACACCCGGAGATTATAATTCAAGGGTGTAGGAGCACCTTGAGTATTTACTTCAGAAGGAGCTGAACTTCCAATATAAACTATTATCACCTATGAATAATTTAATCAAGAAAGTACATGATTTCTATCCCCCAACCATACACATGTTCATAGTAATGTCAAGTATCATTGAATAGATCTTCAATCAAAACCAAGAAAAAATAAGAATAGAGAAAGCCTCCTCCATGCCAGGAGCACATGTATCAGGTCTAATCCTCCATATAATTATAGATGACTAATAGATATCTCAGGTTTAGGTTATCTTTTTATGAATCAGCAAAGGAAAGTGCAAAGTCCTACACCTTGGGAGGAATAATAATGGCAACAACTCATACACCAATACAGTCAGGCAGCTGACTGGCTAGAAACCAGCTCTGCAGAAAAGTACCAGGGGTCCCAGTGGACATCAAGTTGAACCTAAGGCAGCAATGCATCCTTGCAGCAAAGGCGGCGGACAGCATCTTGGGCTGCATTAGTAGGGATGTCACCACCTGGTTGAGGGAACTGAGCCTTCCTCTCTGCTCAGCACTTAAAATAGCACATCTGGAGTGCTGTATCCTGTTTGGAATTCCATAATATAGAAAGAAATAAACTGATATACTGGTGAGTCCAGAAGGCCACCAAGAAGGTCAGGGGACAGAAGTATATGACATATGAGGGGATCGTGAGGGAACTGGGATTGTCTGGTCTCAAGAAAAGAAGACCAAGAAAGACTAACAGATCTTATTGCTCTCTTCAACTACTTGATAAGAGGGCATAGAGAATATAGATCCTGACTCTTCTTATATGTGCACAGTGATAACATAAGACACAATGGACACAATTTGAAGTAAAGAAAATTCTTGAAAAATAAGGGAAAAACCTTTTACCATAAGCGTGATCACTATAGCAGGTTCCCCAGGGAGGCTGTGGACTCTCCATCTCTGCAGGTTTTCAAAACCTAACTGGACACGGTCCTCAGTAACCTGGTCTAGTTGGTCTGCTTTGAGTTGGAGGTTGGACTAGATTGCCTTCCACAGGTTCTTTCCAACCTGAAATATTCTGTGCCTTTACTCAGTTTTCAAACTCCTTAACATTTATTCTAGATTGCTTCTGCTCTCTTTCAAAGGCTTGAAGATGATATTTGAGAACCATTTTCAGACTCATACTTTATTTTGTTTTGTTCTCTCACATGAAACTTCTGAAAGTGTGTTTACCTCTTTTAAAAGAGGTTAAAGGAAAGGATTTCAGGGGAAGCAGCTGTTCAAGCATAGATAATAGAGTAAATTTGCCCATCTTTTCATACTAAATGCCTTTGTCCTCTATACTTTAAGGAAAATAACATTCTATATCCTTGACTCTAATCGTTCATATTAAGACTACTGAAAGGAAACCATTCAGCTCAAACGTAGCCTGTTTCCTTTGTTATTGCTACAATACATCACTTTTGTTTTCCTTTTAGTTCTTGTGAAAGACAGTGAATCCATAAATCTGTCCAGCTGAAGAGAACTTTACAATCACTTACTAAACCTTAGATTTTACCAGGTAAGTCAAAAAAATTTTCATATTTTAGAAAAACAGATTTGGGCAGATGCTGGAGATTTTCTTCAGGTCACACTGCAAATGTGTAATCATGGAATAATCAAGGGGAATACCCATGTGACCAATGATTACTACCAAGAATATTGGTTTACAGTTAAAACTTTCAAGAGAGTATCACAAATGTAGGCATACAGTCTAACTTTGGGCATACAACTAAAGCATTATAGTGAGGAGCAGTTTTGCTTTAGGCTAGTTCTAGAAGAAAAAAGATATTCCAGAAGCCAGTTAAGGTCTTAAATGGATCAAGAAAGACTCATCTCACTTAATTTTGACCATCTGAAACTGACTTGCCTTAACTAAAGTATTGGTCTAGTCTCTACCTAATATAAAGAAACAGCTCCCTCTAGAAGATGGTTTATCCCACCTGCCTTAGGATCGGATTGTTGTCCTGAGGGACAGCCTAATTTTTAGGAACATGTCTGAAGCTGAAGAAGAGTAATGTGGGCTTTTCTTAATTAAGATATAGGAAAAAAATATTATATTCCTACATCATAGTCACTTTGCAAAATTTTGAAGTACAGATAAATAGGTAAGTGGTTTTGCGGTAGAGATTGTTACTGTTTGTATATAAGGAGAGATTGACCAAAAAAAAGGCTGAGGTTATACTGAAAAAACATTCTAAGAGTTATAACAATAACTCTTGTTATTAATTTAATCCTCTCTTCTGTGTGCATTTTTAATGTCAGGGAACTATTCTCTTGTCAATAATTACTTTTGGTCCCAAACCCCTTTATCTCTTGTAACATTTGGAAGAAGGTGTGCCTTTAAATTACCCAAAGGATAGTTTCATTATGTGTTCAATATGACATCATTGAAAGACTTTTCACAAGGAAAATATATTGAGAAAAACAGAAAAATAATTTAAATCCAAATCTTCATCAATATATTGAATACTTGAGATAGTTCTTTAAATATGCAGTACTTCAACACTGATCATTTTTCTAATAACTTCTTTTAAAATAAAAAAAATTAAAATGTGCAAATTAAAATTGTAAATTGCAAAATTCATTTTTCTTTTATCAGCCAAAACCATGCAAAAACATGCAAAATGCATTTCCTTGGCAATTTTACTAGCTATATAGTCTACTCTTGGATTTATCTTGGCTATCACTTAGGTATTAAGTTAAAATCTGTCCCATGTTTTCTGCTGTGCCAAACAAACGCCTTCCATATTGAACTTATTATCACTTCTGAAATTCTTTATAGAACAGTAGGGTCAAAGGGTATATTTAACTGAACAGTAGCTTACAATGGTCTTCTAACACACAAAGCAATTGTGACCTTGCAATTAATCTCTGGTGAAGCATTAAATATGTCCCCATTTCTCAAGGAATATGTTCAAATCCTACACTCAGCTGGGACCACAATCTTCCATGAAAAGAAATATTTAAAATGTGATATAGGGTAATTTTTTCTTTTTTCACATGTTCTTCAATCTGTTCATTGAAAACACCAGACAATTGTTTTTAGAACCTTCTTCACTGCCTCATGCTTACTTCATGTGCAGAGAAATGATTGACCTCACATTTTTTCAGGAGTTAGAGACTCACTGTGTAGGCTCCAACCTGGTCCCACAGAAATACCCACAATCTGAGCAAAATTAATAGAGGACTGCTTGGGGCAAAAATTCCCCAGCCAATGATAAATAGCCTCAAGAAAGAGGTCTCGTCTTCTCTCTCCCTTTGCACAGGGCTTAACGATGAATAACAGCTTTATGAACCTCATAACTATTTTTCAGAAGAGAGAATGCTTCCTCACTGTGTGCAATGTTGAATCTTAATGTCACAGAGAGCTGATTAGCATACCTGAAAACATTAAAATACGTTGTAAAATAGACTTCTATGACTGAAGCATTTCACTGGAATGAGGCAATAGCATTTTAATACTGACAACTTTGTTCAGAACTAAACACTGGACAAAAGCAATGCAGGCTTTCTGTGCAGTGTTGTTCTGTAGCAGACAATCGGTATAAAGGGGTGGTAGCAACGAGATAGATGATTTGACTGAATCACACAGGAATGGAAAATCTGGCTAAGGATACTGGGTGAAAACCCTACTCCAGGAAAGTTGTCCTGGAAGCTTTACACCCTGATACTAAAAAACAAATTCTAGATCTCATTTGAAATGCCATAATGGCAACACCAAAAAAAAAAAAAAAAAGGGATGTATGAATTAGGCATTATAATGAACAGAACTATCCAAGTGGCAGGATCTATTTTTAAGACCTCATTCAAAGCAACTGCTCATAAAACTCCAGAAGCTCAGTTTTTATGTGTTAAAGGATAAAGGGCAACACTCCTTCACATTCAAGGATTCTATTTCAAATTAATGCTTACATCAGGAAGCTATTTTTTTCTGGAAATTTCAGCCTCGAAGCTCCAGTTGCCTCTTTCTTTAACTTTTTTTACATACCAGATGCATAAGATGGGCATAAATCTTATTTTTTTTTCCAGTTGTATTTTAACAATGAAAATGCCCACGTGTGTTTTTTTCCCTTTGTAGTACATACTAATCACTTTGGCATATGTAAAAAGATACTAATATTTAGAGAAAAAAATTGAAAATCTACTTCTACCCATTCTTTTTTCCTTTAGTTGTATTTATTTGGCACTGCACCCTCTAGTATCAACTGATCTCATCACGCCAAAAGGAAGGAAGGAAAGACTTAGTTTACAAAGCTCTGCTGTTGCTGGCACTAATATTTTAACAGTCAAGAGTGAGTAAGGAAGGAAAATGTGAACTAATATGCATTAAAATGTCTTCACAAAACAGAATGTTAAAACTCAACACTAACAACGTTCTCACAATAAAGTTACGTTCTACAAGTCATACAAATATCTTGACCTATAACATTATTAAAAAAAAAAATTAAAATCACAATATTCATAAAAATTGCAGTGTGAACAACTATGAATCCTTGAATGCCCAAATTATCCTTATGGTTATTTCAAAAACTTATTTTAAAATATATTTAGTTTTGATCCTCAGATTGTTGCTGTTTGGCATGCAAACAACAGTGTTTATCAGAAGCTTTCACTTAGCTAACTAAAGTTAAATTTCTGAGCCTTTGGTTTTGGATAGTAAGAGAGCCTTTGAATAGCCATTCTGGTTTCCCTAATTTAGTACTGTTATTGTGCAAAGAAATTAATCTAAAAATATGAAAGTTGGAAGGACGTATAAGAATACGAATGTTGGAATTACGTGTAAAGACATGTCATGCTGTAGGCAAATCTTAAGAACGAATAAAACAGAAGGTAACAAAAATAAACATTGTACTAAAAAGGCAGGTTAGTGAAATGGAGTGATGGAGAATACTAGAGATGTCCCTGAATTTTATCAGGGAGAAAATTGGGAGCATTCTGCAAAGAAAAATATTATAACTATCCTCAGGTTCAGGTAAGGGAGTTTGTGTATGAGAAGAACCCTGAGAACTCTGTCATAGTATTATAGATTCCCAGGCTTGAGGAAGACGTTCATTGTCCTCTCCCCTGAGACCAACCGCTTTGAAGCTCCTCTGTAGAATGAATGAGCAAACGGAAATCTCACAGATCCAGTTACTAAGAGTTGGTCCAAAAAGTTCCCCAAATCTAACATGATGAAGATCTTTCCCCAGATCTTTACCTGATGAAGCATCAGCAGGTAAAGTTTGAGAAGGGGTGACCTGAGCTTCAGTCTTCTACAATAAATTACTCAAATAAAATAAGGAAGGTTTGGAGGAGCTTCTTTGCCATATTTTTATCAGCAGCTGGGTATTTTTCACCTCTCAGTAACTCAGAAAGGAATTGAAAATAAACATTTGGATTGTTAGCAAGAAGTTGTTAGTTCTTGGTTAGATTGAAAATCTTAAATGCATCTGAAACAGTGTCTTGAGAAGAATGGTGCAAGTTTAATGGCTAGGACAGTAAAATTTGATAGGACAAAGTTCTGTAAAAGCGGCAGAAAAAGATAATTTCAACATCTTCCACTGATTACTTAATATCAGTTTTCTATCCCTAATGGATTCTATGACTCCTTTATTTATGGAAAGTGCCAGAGTCAAGGTTTTGTGCTAGGAATGACTACACAATTCACAATTATTGACTACATATTATACTGTAGATATTCTTTGCACACAGATCCTTTCTTGATTGATTATTGTCTCTTAGCCCACTAAAGAAGTATGACAGTTTAATTGAATCTTTACATGTAAATGATCTTTCAGACCCTATTTCACTTGTATGCATTTGAAGGAAAGCAGAGTCTTCCAGCGGAGTGTTTAGCAACAGAAATGTTTCTTTGACTTCCTTAACTGCACACATAAACTTTTAGATATGCTCAAATGACATCTTATAACAGCTTAAATCTTAAAGAAAAAAGAAAAAAGGAATCCCTCGTTTTGTCACATATGAGCAAGAACTCCAGGAATAGCCATAATATAACTGGATTTTGTATTTTCTCCAGGAGTGTTGCAACTGGAGAGGCACACCAACAGCTGCAAAGTCTGTCCAGTTCTTAGAGAAGCTTTCAGCAGAATAAATTATGAAGCTGCAGTAAGCTTTGTATGGGGTAATGGTTGAACTTTGACCATGCTGACAGCCAGAGCTCTTATCGTCTTGCTCAGCAACAAGTCAAATTGGGCTTTAATTGCTGTTCAGAGAACAGTGCACAATTAAACATACCCGACACACAAACTGGTACAGGGCAGAAGGGAACAAGAGATGTCAAGGAGTCATGAGACAAAACCTTTTTTTTTTGATACTCTGTTCTAGAGACAATGTGAGCTTTATATCTAAAATAAAACACTCATAAAGGTTCCCTAACTACCAGGCACTGCCCTGAAAACTTATTGCTTAATAACTGGTTTCTTATCAGCAATAGCTTGGAATGTATTTGGATCAAATCTGTACTGAAGAGGCCTGCATCCAAGCACCT
The DNA here is from genome assembly GCA_025769975.1 of Gallinago jamesoni. Taxonomy (NCBI): domain Eukaryota; kingdom Metazoa; phylum Chordata; class Aves; order Charadriiformes; family Scolopacidae; genus Gallinago; species Gallinago jamesoni. Next base: position 161,855,669 of record JAOQGH010000001.1, read on the forward strand.
TGTCAGGATCTATTTGTTATCTACATTTCTTTTCAATAATTTCCCTTCTTAGCAGTTGGTCACTGAAAAAGTTGCAGATAGGTTCAAATTAGCTAAAGGCACCATGTACTGCACTCAAGTGAACCAAGTTCTTTTTGTGGATATTCTTATTTAAATGTAAAAGGCCCACACTTACTTGTAATTTAATTCTCATTTTAATAAGTGTTAATGTCTAGGCAACCCTATCATCTCCTGTACAACATTACCCTCAAAAATTTGCTCACTCTCCTCACCTCAGTTCTTTCATATTTGCCTAAAAATCACAGCTACTGTTTAAGTTAATTTTTCTGATGCTTTGGTAACAGCTGTCCAGCAAAGTGTGTTTTCTTAAGCAGCAGTAAAAACAGGGGCAGAGTTTGTCTGCATTAATAATACTTACTAGATACAATTTGTAGGCACGAGCATCTAAAACACATTCTGCTTATTCAAAAACCAGACGTATCCAAACACATTTGATACCTTAAACTTCTGCAAGGCAAGCAATAAAGGCCGGAAAACTGTAGAACCACAAAAGCCAAATCAATTGCAACCACAGGCCACTGTAAGCATGGGACCAAAGCTGGAATTTCATTTTAAAAGTTGAGAAAAAGTCATTCTGCCCTAGCTCCTCTTAAATGGAAAAGAAGGGTTTTTTTCCAGGGTAAAGGAAAACATTGTATGACAGCGCAAGTTCACCAAGTTCACCTTTGTAGGCATAAAGATTTGAATCAAGTTGACAGCCAAGAAACAAGAGCACACAGCCTTTCACCTTCAGCCAGATTCATGAAGCCATGGACTCTCTTCACTGTCATCCTGCAGCTCTTGTAGTAACCAGGAAGGAGAATATACTAACACTGTCCAAGATCTGTCCAGTTATCGAGGCCTCCAGCCACTTATTTTCAGACAAAGTCTTTCAAATCCAAGAAACATACATTATTCACATTTTTTGGTGTATTGTTTTTGGTTTTAGTTAATTACATTTGTTAAAATATGAAATTATCCTTAATCCTTAATTAATCCTTTTATTTAAGTACTATTCAAAGGTTCCTTTGGGGAAGAACAGGTTTTGACATCCAAAAAGTTTTGAGATTGCCAGACCTTTCTCCTCTCTTCTTCTGCATAGTGGTGGAGAAGTTTAGAAAAAATGTATTTTTAAGTCTAAGAAAGATGCAGAAAAAGATGCACTCATCCAAATATAAACCAGGGATTTGCATGTCAGCAGTGTAGGTATAAGGCTCTATTCTTACTGACTTGTTGGAATGGTTTTCCTTGAAATGTATTTCTTAAGATGCAAGGATTTGATTTGTTCTGTTGGTATTTGTCCATGTTTAACTAAGTTTAAAAATTTGTGTCACATAACACAAGAATCTGAATCTACAGTTTTGTGGTTAGAAAACTTCTGTTCAAAATCTTGCATCAAGCCTTATGAAGTACCTTGAGTAAAATATCATAAACACCAGGATACAATTATCTTTACTTATTCCAAAAATTCCATCACAAGTAGATATTTTTATCAGTTTCGTAAAAAAAAAAAAAAAGGGACTTCTCAAAATAAAAAGTTTTAATTTTGGTAGATTAGCATTTTAAATGGAAAAGATTTCTGATCAGTTCTGCTGCTTCTTCCTGCAATCACATTGTCTTTGTCTATACTTTCAGATATAAGATAAAGTGCCTGAAGCCTAGTTTTGTAACTAATTTTCTTTCTTTTATTTTCACAAACAATTTCCACAAAATACATGCAGTGAAAAGGGATAGCCAAAATCTGCTAGGATTTGTTGGAGAAAGTTTTGAAAACACTTAGGCAAAGTAACAAGTTCAAAACCTAGGTGTTGAAAGCTGAATTTACTATCAGATGCCTTTCAAGCTTCAGTCTTATTATAAAAAGAAAGCTCTTTTATATGAAAGGCAATAATTAGTATCAAAAAAATAAAAACTTAGGTGGTTCTACAATGTTTTTTAATCAAGGAGATCAAATAATTTTCTGAGCACTTGGTTAAAATTTATGGCATATCAGGGAAGGAAGTTTTGTTAATCTCATTTTACAGTTGGGGTCACAAAGACACAAAATGGAACTGACTTCTCTGCAAAGTCAGATTCATGTCCAGATTGTAAACACATCCATGTTGGTATGTTAGTGTCTGGTGTCTTTTGGGATGACTCCTGGCTCCTGCTACAGAATCAGAAAGGCATGGTAAGTCTGTTAGTCTTAATACCTGTATTTATCTGTGATGTAAAAAGGTACTGCCAGTTTAGGTTGTGCATCTCCACACCGCATTGCACCTATGTCCAGCAGAATACACCTGAGTGAGCGGTCTAAGCGACTGTTATGGTCCACGGACATCTATGGGTATGCTTACTTTTCTAAACATAGGTGTTTACTGCCCTTTGAAGTTCCCCAGAGAATGTAAGACACCTTCATGCAGCTAAGAGTTCTGTCAGGGACCCTGCAGGAGGCCTGCACCGCTGATTGGCAGCTGAAGGCCAGTAAATTAATCGAAACCTATTCTGCGCAGTCAGATCTATCCAACTCATCCTGAAATGGGTGGCATCCTGAAATGAGCTGATGTTCTCCCCAGAGAACACCGACTGTATTGGTTAGATCTCTGTTGCCTACAGAGCCTATCTCGATCAAGTATGATGTCTGCCTATGTTGACAATAACCTGGACTGCATATAAATACGGGCATTTGCACTCAGGCATCTTCAATATAGACCTGAATCTCACTCTCAGGGCTCAAAACAATTCCTTAAATCTAGAGGCCACTAGTGGCAGCCGAGCTGTGGTTGCATATCCAACTACCAGTTCATAAAGGCAAGCCCTGTGTCACATCCATCAGCCACGTTAACCAAGTCTAGCATACGTGCACCAAAGTGTTTCAAATAACACTGGATGCTTAGGTGTATGCAAGTGAATCAAGCTCTTGGTTTCAGGGTCGGGGCCAGCAGCCTGTGCTATTGACTGTTGCTTTTAAGTTGTAAAGTTGCTGCTTTTAAGTTGAGCTCATAGCAACTTTCTCCCTGAAGGCAGGCATGTGACAGCCATGCACATCTTCATCTCACCACCACGTATGCAAATAATCATTCCCTTAAACGTCCGTTAAATTGGGTCCTTCAACAGCTGGACAGAAGAAGATCTGTCCAGCATGATGACATACGAATCTTTTAATGGGGTCTAGTACCTCATAAACACATTGCTGAGGTCTAAGTCTAAGAGGGATCACTGGGACTTCAAATTACGTTAAATTTTTCTGTGAAATATAACAATTCTCTTGCTTTAAAGTCTGTCAACTTAGCAATGGTAAATGTCTTACACACTCAGCAAAAATATAACATTTCGAAAACAAGATCTAGCAACAGAATATATGAAGAAAAAATAATGATTTTCAGCTGGTTAGTTCTATAACTACACTGAAAATACTGGTTAAAATCTATTGAAATTGCATGGAAAGGTAAGATTCTGAAAAAAAGCTGATAATGTGAAGCTAACTCTAGGAAGAGCTACATTTGTGCTTTGGGGAAGCTCCACTATATTTATATTCTGCTTTGATAATGTAGAGAATATGGAAAGCATTGTTTTTTACAAATTATTTTCCTCTTGAATGTAATTCTCTATTACAACAGATTTGAAACTAAAGACTACTATGCAGAAATTAATTAAAACCCCCAATTATTAAAGTTATCTTTATCTTGAGAGTAAGACCATGTGAGAAGGGATCTCGTTAAAAACAGTAGGATCACATTCTTGCTTGACTAAGGACTAGTCATGTGACTGAGAACACGTAATTCAATGTTTTACTATTTCCTCATTATTTTTAATGCCAAAAGATAAAAGTGCTAGTGCATTTTATTTATTTGACTTTGCCTCAGGCTTTGAAACTAATACTAAGCAACAGTGATGATAAATATTTGATGAGGGATCCCTTATCAAAGATAGAAATAGTAAATAAGAAAATGGATGTGATTCCTTTGACAAAGTCTAATCTACTATTATTAATTAAATACAATTATTTTTAAAAGTTGAATAAAAAATGTGCTTTTGCAAATGAAATTGTAGAACAGGCTTTTCACAGAGGCCTGGTCATGGGACAAGCAAGATCCAGAGAGGGGTAAGTGAAGCAGTGCTGGTTTTTTAATCTAAATGCACTATTCATCAAACAAATATAAGAGTTGATGATTGTTAAACACTTACTAAGCAAATCACGGGTATCACATACCAGACTGGTAGTTTGGATGCAAAGAGCAGCCTGCAGCAGACTTTTCAAAAGCATGATCTTAGCTTAGATATACATGTATACTTAGGTTGGAAACTTACTTGAACAAAATGTTTCAAGCATATGAAGCAATATTTAAAACCTGTCCTTTTTTATCTGGGCAAATTTAGCATTATTTTAAAATAAATGAAAGTTCAAAGCTATAAAAACTGAAATATTGAAAATTATGTGAAATTAGTCCCACCCATGAAATGGATTACTTTCCTCACAAAATTTTTAATGTCAACCCTTTAATCAAAAGTAAATCTCTACATAAGTACATTCAAAATCTCTAAGTAGTGTAAACTGCAGTAGTTGTCACGTAAAAGTCATGCCTTATCTGGATCCCAGTTCAGGCCCTTACCATTTCATATTCTTTTATATTGTTTCAGGGTTGCCAAACTTACTCCAAGAGTAGAATTATGTTTTCCTTAATGCAGAGGCACAAAATATCACGGCAGGAAAAACTGTTAATCATGTTGTGCATGCTATAAACTCTTTCTTCCTCCAAAACTAACTTATATTCTGAAAAGCGCATTTGCCGTAGTACTTTTATTAGGATAACATGAAATGCTGCAGGAACGGGGTAAGCTATTTGAATCCCCTGATTCAGTGAAAGGATTATTCTACTTTATCTCTCCATGAAATCATTACATGTTTAATCCAATTTAACATCAAGCAGTGTTTTGGCATTGTTCTAGCGTGCTGAGAACTGCAAATGTTCAGGCTGGCAAAAGAATTGGGTGCTAATTCATTGCCTGCCAGTTCCTGTGTATTGTCTTTCAATCGCTGTCTTGGTCCCTTGCTTTAGACATTTTCTGCAAAATAGATTAATGTGAGAATACAATCTCTCGACATAAGAAGGAATTGAGCATGTTCTTGTTATTCAGTTGCTAAATTTGCCATTGCACACCCGAAGATCTCTCAAAAGGAAGACCTGAGAGGGAACCAGGAAGGGAAGGCAGCCTTCCAGCAATGTTCAGAACTCGGAGCCAGAAAGCTGATAAATTGCATTTACAATACTGCATTGTAACCTTTGTCTTGATTTTGACCTTTATTACACAGATGTTGGTCAAGCAAATTCAGGTTCAGACAGCACTTTTGGCAAAAGTCTTGTACTTGTACTGATGATTAAATAAATCTAGGGATCTCTCTATAGTAATGAATTTCAGGTAGCTATAAGGCATACTGTGAGTGAATGGAATACCTTTTTGAAGTATTTTGTATCATGTTCAGTGATAATTTTATCAATGGTGCAAACATTCACGGTGAACCAGGCAAGCAGTGGGCAGGCAAATTCAGTATTATTTAAGAGATCAGAGAATAAAGAAGAGAATAATTAAAAATGGTTAATAAAAATCTTCTGGATGGATGGGAAGAGTCTCCTTATTTTCAACACTCTTGACTGTTACTTTCTTCCCATATATTTTCCTTGCAAATTCTGTTCTTTTTCCACTCAGCTGAACAAAAAATGAATCCAAGGTTGTCTGCCCTCTATCACAGGCACCTGGTTTTTGACCAGATTTTAAGTGGGTTAAGTCCTGTCTCATTCTTATAAGTATTTCAGTGGAGGTAGGACCCTGAATGCCTAATTTACATGTTACATCATTTCTGAGATAGACCTGGATTTTCCATTACATTTAAATTTTCTTCTTTATGTTGAATTTGGTACAACGTTTAGGGTCTCCTTATCACCCACATGAACAACTTTCCTTAAGAAGCACAGCAGATACATACTTTGTGGAAATAAAGTTTAGTTTCTATTTGAAGACATTTTATTTTCACAGAAAATAAAAGCTATTTTCAGAAACCAGAAGAGGACATATTTGTCAGAAATTTCCTCTCCCTTTTCTGATATATGACAAATTCATAAATACTTGTTATTGCATTGGTTTTTTGCCTTATAAATGTATTAATTCATGAAATCTCACAAATTCTGCATAGCTTTATGAAATGCTATGGAATATTAAGCATAATTTTTCACATGGTTTAATCTTATAAAACATACAGAATTAACAGCACATTGTTTCATCTTGAATCCAACCCACAAGATATATTTCCCACTTATACTTTTGAAGAGGAGATTTGAAGAGTAATAACTTATGAAAATCTACCTAAACCAGCATAAAAATACTAAGACAGAGAGATGTAACTTTATCAAGATAGTACAGAAATTCTATATAAGAATGACTAAAACTGTAATTAGCAGCTAAGGGAAAACAAAGTTGCTGGGTTTTGATCAGGTGGGTAACTGCTCCTCCAAGAGTTGATTGAGTGAGAGGGGAGTTGGAGAGTATTCTAACATTGCCTGAGGAGCTTAAGATTAATGGATAAATTAGACAATCAAGTCAAAAGCTGATTATGTCACCTGCCAAAGCCTTTATCCAACAGGACAGTAATGTTTTGATAGGAGTTCATTTTAGAGGAAGCTTAGATTCCCCCAACCCTTAAATTGAAAAAGAGATGACAGAATAAAAGCTCACATTACCTCACCTGCACTGCTTGTTTAGGTAATACAGAATAAGGACTGATTAGTTCGTATAGTTGGACCACATACCTTTGCATTCTAGCCATGAAAAATCCAGTAGCCTTAAGAACTAAATCAAGACAATACTAAGAAGAGAGGCTGCTGTGGAAGCTATAGTCAGATGCCAGAAATTCAGACTGAAACCCTGTCATAAGTAAGCAAAGAAACACATGTTCCAACTTGGTCTCCTGATGAGGATTTTGATGAAACATTATCCAGTCAGTGGCTACAAGGGATATCAGAATTTCAGTGCTGGAGCCCATACCAATTCTTTCAAATGATTTAACATTTGCCTATTTTTCAGTTTTTTGCAGATCAAATTGCATGTGGAACCCATCCTACTCAGTTTAGGTAATATTTAACTGAAATTGCAGGTGCATAGCTTCAGAGAATCAGCCAGGTCACCTAACCCAACTGTCAAAATTTCCTACAGTAGTCATTGGAGACTTTGAAGTATATCTGAAGATCAGCAGAAAGTAAAGTTGTCTTTGCAATAGAGGCATTTCACTCCCTCCATTGAAAACAGGTGCCTCCAGATGATGATAATGCCCCCACTTCAATTAAACCTCTGCTTCTGTCAAAGAGAGTAGTCATATTCAATGTAGGTGCCTCTTTCTCACTCTCATTCTCCTCAGATAACAGCAGCCCACTAAAGGAAGGTAATTTCTGCTTTCTGGCAGTCTGGTGAATATGGCTAGAACTTTCCCCAGGGACAGGATACAGAGAAAGATTAAGCCTGTACATTGTTCACATTCTAAGCCAGTGCCCAAACTATCAAGGTAAAAAGAACATAAGGACATTTTCTCCTCTTCTCTCAGCACTAACCTACCAAATAAACAGGCATGTTTACTGAAGTGACATAACCCAACTTCACGAAAGGGTGACCGGCTATACCCTATGGCCTGTTAATCACAACGTTCTCCAGCATTTTGGAGATGGGGATTCTCTATCCTGCACAGACTAAATCAAGTCAAAGGTTAGCTAATTCCTTTTTTACTGTTCAGTCTTTTTATCCATTACACATTATTAAAAAAAAAAAAAACAACAACAACAAAACAAAACAAAACAAAAACCACGAACAAACCCAGTGCTAGCATTTTAGAATGTTTTTAGAGTTCAGGTATCTCTGTACCTAAACCTGGATCACAATCTATTTGTTGGCAGCATTTAAAGGGTATATTTCCAGAACTTTTAAGCAGTCATCATTGACTTCCCTTAAGCAGCCCAGGAATATTCCAGATTAGTAGGGAGGCATTTAATGAAAGCTGAAGTATTTGAAAATTGTTGACTATAGCTGTGATGAGTATCAGGCACCTGTGTACTCCAGCTATATTTAAACCAACTAGATACCATCTACAGTTGTTTTGCATTCAAGTGGCTTTCATACTTTGAGGTTGGGGTTTTTTTGTGTGTTTTTTTTCCTGTGAAACATCTGGCCTTTGAATATACATTGTTGTCTCTTGTTGGAAATAAACTATTAAACTATAAAGATAACTTTATCCACAGCAAAAATGCATCCAAACTAGTAACAAACACTACATATCTGTCAAGTCTGCGTACTGTTATCCTACATTGTCATGCTAGTTAGTTAAATCTGGTTATGTTAGTATCCTCTGTGATTCCTGGACCTTCTTCAACGGAAGTCTATTAAATTAAAATTTAACAGGTTCTTAAATATTTAAATTTTACGTAAATGTTTAAATCCCGGTGGCTTATCAGGATCCATCCTTTCATCTCAGACTTCTGTCATGGTCTTAGTAATTGGCTCCACGCTTGTTTATACAGGTTCTTCTTCCTGTGTTTTGACATCTTCTAGCCCACTACTAAACCTGCTAGTAATTCAGGAAAACATATCAATTTTTCTGTCACTTTTTTCTGTGCTGACGCTATCTTGGCACTTCCTTTTCCATAGTCCCTTGCCAGAGTGTTCATTCGGTCTATGGCCTTTATTAGTACCCCTGACCACTGCACCTTCGTTCAAGTGGTTCCAATGCAAGGACAAACAAGGAAAAGTTGTACAATTCAGATTATTTTTTCATTAGTGTTGTCTTTGTAGCAGTAAGTGTGAGAAAGAAAAAAAAAAAGGAATTTGAAACACATATCTCTATATATCTATAGTTCCCATTTTTATCAATTCCTTCAGGCACTAAATAATCTAAGTTCTTATCGAGTAACTTGGCAAATGTACTATCTTGAAACACTGAAAAAATGAATGACAAAATAAAACATCCCACAAGTTTAATTTATCATGTAAAATAACAAAAAATATCATTAATCATATTTCTGGACCAAGTTTCATTAGTTTCCTCAATTCTGAGGGAATGAGGTCTAAAATGAAGTAAATCACTCCAGTCATGCTAAACAGAGATTATAAAAAAGGAAAAATGATTCTAAATTTTGTTAAAGAATTCACACACATTATTGCCCATAGAGTTCTATATATTTTGTACAATACTTGGCACAAAAAGTCCACAGTAAGAGCACCAGATTCTCTTACTAGCAAGAATAACAATGATAATAAAAATTCCGGAAGGAGAGTTTTATATTGTGCAAACTCTGAACAAGAAGTGTCAGCGCTGAAAAAACCACGGACTACACCAGCCAGATGATCTGCATGACATAATTAACTGCAGGGTTCACAGCTTTGGCCAGCCTGTGGGTCATGGCATGCAAACTGATTCCATGACCTGAGCTACCAGCTTTCTTTTGAAATGGACTGTCAAGGAGGCCTACTAATGTATTCAGAACCAAAGCAGAAATCCATGCATGGCTGTCACATGGTCTAAACATAACCCAAATGGTCAGCAGTACTGAAATTTCCACCTGGATTTTTTTTTTTATCTTCAGACATGTATTGTTTTACGTTTTTCATAAATCTCATAACAAAGTAGCAGCATATCTCTTAAGATGTTTGGTTGCCAACACTTTCCTCATAAATGAGACACATATTTCACAGCAAGTTTTTTTCCCCGGTATTTCTTAATGACTGATGTTCCAATGTATTCCATAAAGAGAGGCACCAATTTCAGGACGTGATTTCAAATTAGACACATATTTCATAGTTTTCACTAAAATACCCATGTATTTTGTAGAAGACCAAATCCCGGAATCATACACCAATGTGTTTCTTTCTTCTGCTAAGATACTTACTATATTTAAATTTCGTATTTCCTCCCTCCTCTTCCTACTAAGTGATCCGTAGGTTTTTTGGATATGTTCTTACTGCTTTTCTGCTGAACTGCATCTAAATACTGACCAGTTTCAAACACAGGTATCTAAATTTAAGAGTATTAGAAGTAACTCGCTATGGCAATTACATGTTTCATACTGAGATGTTAAACTGAGTTTAGGAGCACAAAAGCTAAATAAAGAACCAACATTTGGTAAAGACTTACTCTTCCCTTTGTAAGGGCTTCAATGAGTTTCCCAACTCCATTTTCTCAACAGCTTTTGGGAACTTTGGGAACCTGGGAATTCTTTACTAGATTCCAGATACAATCTAGATTTTTTTCTAGATATACTAAAACCAATCCCTGAAATACTTTGTACAGAATACAGTACTTCATATCATATCGTATTACATGGCATTATAATGTAATATAAAATAATTAAAATTCTATAACATGTCATGACATGAGATAGCATAACATAACACAATACAACATAACATAATTTTGCTTGTAAATGCTGCCGTCAGTCTGAAGGTAACCTCTGTTTCCTAGGTAAAAAAAATAGTTTAGTCATCAGTCTTCAATGCAGAATGTGATCTGTCACTTCAAAGAATCACAGAATCTTTGAGGTTGGAAAAGTTTCTCTGGATATCATCTGGTCCAATCCTCCCTGCTCCAGTTGTATACTTCTGGATGGCAGTCACCAAGAGTTGTTTTTGCTGAAGAGAGCTTGCTTGGAGCTGATTCACCTTCACTTCTTTGGGCTGGGTTGAGATTTTTGAGAATTGAATCCATCCCAGTCAAAGATCTGGGAGAATTACATGCTTCCTTCTAGTCAATGCTTGGTGTGTATAAACTAAACGTCTTTTACTATGCTTGTGTCAGTGTGATGACTACAAGTATGTCTATGTGTATGTATAAACACATATTCATATAAAGACAAACATTTGAAGATTCTTTGTGTGATTAAATGAATAACATATGAATAGCACTAATGATTGCTTCCTTCAGGTTCCCCATCAATGATTTCCCTGAAAATGGACCTAATAAGATGGTGAAAGAAGATGGCGGGAAAGCTTTACTCTGACAACTGTACCATATGCTGCCTTTATTTTGGTCTCATTATACTTATACCTTTAAAATATTGATAATTTTTCTTTCACATTTAGAAAACTAGCAGAGGTTATTGGAAGGATTTCAAAATATCTCTAACCTTTGCTCTGACAAGTCATATATAACAAAATGTTTCCCTTGGAATCCGAAAAATATAAGCTTGCTGGTTAGCAAAATCTTTAGCACTGAACCTTACACATCACAAATCAAAATGAGAAACTATTTGAAAGTTCAAATGCTAGTGAAGACCAAAAAGAATAAAAATCCACACATCATTTTTTTAACATCAGAAAGATTTTTCTTTAACAGACGATTTAGACAATAAAGCCATTAGTTGGAGGCTCAATATTTATTTGATGAAGGGAAATGTAAAGATAGATCGAAATCTCAAAAGAAATTAACAGCTCTTTTAAGTTTATGCATTCATAAGTGTAAGAAATTATCCCCATACTTTGAAGTGTAGACTAGAATACAAATAATTTTAAATTCCTAAGCAATAGTTCTGGCAGAAACAGGGATAAATAAAAGAACTATGACTTGTTGCTCTTATTAATCCAAGTGTGGCATAAAAACAGATTAGAAAACTTCCTTTTTAATTTCCTCTACTCCTGCTTTATGACGAGTAATAACTCAGTCAGTCTGTTCAGACAAATGTTTTAAAGGGACTTCAGTGGAAAAGAGTGAGAGTTCACTGGATACTGGGAAAATAGCATATTCCCAACACATATTATTCCTCCTTTGAAACAATTACTAATCACAGTTGAATAAATTCACTATGCTTTAGGGAAAGTCAGTGACTCAGAAGGGAAAAGTACCGTGTTGCAGCTCTTAAATTAATGATTTTTGATGTTAGGTAAAAACTCCTTCAGTAGTCTTTGCGCAGAATGCTATTAGAACTGTTAAATACACTTCAACAAGGAGATTTCACAACAAAGCAAGGATGTTTGTGTCTCTGCTTTTAGTCTGGGAATGTGAGGGAATTACCTGGCATCTTCTTTACATTAATTTGCTTATATTATTTCACAAGCATAGAAGAGGCACCTATGTCAACTCTGGTTTCCAAGAGAAATCTATATGAAAAGGTCAAATTATCTATGTCAGTGTCAATCTCTTAAAAAAGATACAGTGTGATGAATATAATTTTTATTTTCAACTCCACCATTGGTGTACATTTGGCCTGTGACTTAACTAGAGAATTCTAATAAACATCATCCTGGAGCCAATACTAACTCAGCTGCAGCAGTGACTGATCTAATGGAGACAAGCTCTGGCAGCTTCTGCGGTTCCCACCAGTATGTCCACTAATCCTTCTTCTTATGAAGAAATAAGAAGCACAGTCAGACTGAGCCCCAAACAACTGTAGTAATCTCTATAAGACCAGAATGATCCTCATCAAGAGAAATATTATTGCATAGAAATGGAATGTTTAACAAGTTTTTTTAGCTACATGGGTCAAACAATCCTAAGTACATTTGAACAGGGTCCTTCTCAGCTTACTTTAACCAGGTACAAGATAGATGTTAGATATGAAGCAAACTCTCCCCGTCATCAGTAGACAACATCCAAAAATCAATTTTTTGCATGTAATTTTGGACAAATCCTCTGAAAATAGCTGTTCCACTGATTATAAAAGAAGGCTAGATGCCCACCTTATTTTCAGTACAGCCCAAAGCAGGTAAGATCAGTCAAATCACATATACAAGTATAATTCCAATACATGATATGCACAATACACACATATATAATGAAGTGTATATATCGTATTTGTACATGTATATATGTGTCAACACGAGGGATGGATGCATATAAGCTTAAATTACAGAATCTGTACATTCTAACTGCTTTACAAACTTAATACAGGTATACTGGAACACACAAAAATAAATTCCTGGATGTTTCAGTAGAAGCATGCTCTTAAAAAAAATAAAATAATCTTATATAATGAATAATCTAAAGATTTTAAGCTAGGGTTCACCATTGTACCAAAGAATATTTCCTTTTTTATCTCTGTTCCAGTTGCTTAAAGTTACACATGTATACTGAGTATTTAATAATTCAAGCAGTGAATCACAAGACCAGTCACAGCATGAAACAGGAATACCGCCACACCAGAGTAGGAGAAAACATAGGATTTCAATCCAGCAACAATGAGATAAAGTCTTATTTATGTCTGGTGCTCAGCAAAATCATTTATATTCATAGAACAATTTTCATTTTGCCTACACATGTTCCCTAATTGATATAATCTATGTTCTCCAAACTCTTCTTGCTCAACCCAAATCTTTAGTCTCAGTTAACCCAGCAATCACTGACCAATTTTTAGTATATTTTCTAGAGCATTAAAAATGAAAGAAGCTACTTAAAGAGGATAAAAAATAAAGTAAAATGAGAAGCCAAAGCTGTTGCCACTGACATGACGGAATCAAATTTCCAGACACGTCATTAAAATGAGGAGCTAATTGCCAAAATCTGGAGCCAGTTTTTACACATATATGTTTTATTAGGACCTATGCTTATGTACCAAGAGAAGAGGGTTTGGCTTAAGATTTGTAATCATATCACATTAAAAAAACTTGTTCTTCAGGTGCAACCAGAAGTTCAATGAGTTAACGTCATGCAAACCACATTATGTAAATATTTTCACTCATTACTTTTTCTTTTATAAAACATTTCAGAGTAAGCAATGGGTCCTATTACACTCCTCATCTTATCAGAGACAGTGTTTCTTGCAAATGGCCAAGTCAAAACAGAACAAACAGCAGAGCTAAGGAACCATGAGGCAAAATGCAAGAAATAATGCATGCTGAGATGAGTCATTGAAAAGCAGGGCAGTGAGACATTAAAGGGTTCTAGTAACTAAATAATTGTTCTCTTGTTCTGCTCCACCATCAGAAAGAAGCTAAGAGCAGTTCTGTTACAAACACTATATACAACACAATCTATGTATTCTTTATCAATAACACCTTGAACAAAGCTCAATAAAGATATACACAGAAGGCGTAATCAGTGCTATGGGTCAGAAGATTTGGGTTTGGGCAGTTCTCAGCATTGTACAATTGATACAAATACATCCGTGGGTAGGACTTAGTTTCACTTTCAAACACATAAAATCAGGTTTGTATCATAGTGTACCTGTGAATCTAATCTCACATTCAAGATATGGTGTTTGATTTGATTGCCTAATCACAGATGTATGGTGTCTTCTGTAATATCCAAGGGTAGCTAACATCCCGCACAGGGTTGAAAGATATGAGATAGGAGTTACATGCCATCTAGACTGTTCTAAGTAGCAGAAAAAGGACAAGTAGAATAACCCGGACACTGTGTCAAGGCCTTGGCCAACACACAGTCATAATACGCTTCTATGAATGACAGCATCAAATGCCATTTGAGATTCCAAGGATGTCAAAATATCTGTACATTTCTGATGAATGTGACTCAAGACCAGTGGGAGACCTATGGCTTTTAGACCTCTCTGAGTCTAAAATTGCACTGATCACCTATCATCAAGCAACAACCTGTATATCTGCGTTAGATGAGTTGAGAAACCCCATACTGCCTATACAGACTTCATTGATTACAGTGGGAGCCTCTGTTGCATCTAGATTTTTATGCTGTAGGCATGTATATTTGAGTAACTGAATCCAAAGCTGAAATTAAACCAATTCACTAACTAATATGACAGATTCCAGTGCATCTGAATTGTTGATGGAAGACTGGACATGAGTATAACCACTACAATGTTAAGTAACCTGGAAGTCAAAATTTATACCAGCCAATACAGATGTTAGAGGACATCCTTATTATTCCTGTAACTGCATCTTACCTCTAAATTACAATACATATGCCATATGTTTTAATGTCCCTTTTTAATTACACTTATGTAAAGCCCAGTCTGCTTTATAAACATGGGCAGTGGTACTGAAAAAAATAGCTTTAAAAGACATGCATAAGACACAGAAATAGCCTTGAGACCTTGTTACATTGACTACAAATTGCAAGGTGCAAGTGGAAGAATTCTTTGGATTTCTTTCACATCATGAATAGATTTTACCCCTCATTTATTCCATTTATGCAGCTTAAAGCAAAAAACCTTAAGAACTGCAAACTGAATAGGTAAGTCTAATTTTCTTAGGTAGGGACTCTACATTCTCTTAAAATAAGGCAAGAACACACATTTGGCCTCACATTTCTGCCCTGAAAACCAGACTAATGCTTACATGAGAGACAAATAAATGTTTGGTCTATGGCAAATAACTAGTCTACACAATTTGTCATAGCGTTGTATACTCACGTAACACAGCCATCTTACTTCTGTCTTCCTGCCAAATAAAAATAAATGGCTTAATTAACATAGGCCTTTAACCAAGAAGATCTGAACATGTAATCATTTTTCACCAGAAACACAGCTGGCACTATAAGTCTTATTATTACTTCTTCACTTTTACAAGCTAGAAATTGAAACACTAAATACCATTGAATTAATCACCAGAAGATCAGATTTTGCACTCGCTTGTGTCAGAATGCATCCAAAAAAGAGTAGTGAGGCAATGTATTTACATTAATGATGTATTTATAGCATTGAGACACAAATCTAGCTCAGTGTATTTAAAATGAGCAGGACACAGATTTAAGAAACATACATTTCCAAAAGAATTACCTTTCCAAGTGAGCTTGTCAAGACTAGACAATGATAAAAGGATCCTGGTGAAAAATATTACAAGGTGTTTTCAAGTCCTATGTAAGGTTAAATCACTGGACCTCTGTTAAAGGCTCCAGTCAAATCCAGTGCTCAGCCATCCAGAGGACCAGATGTTTTCATGTCAGCCAACCAGAGAACTGGATGTCTTCATCTGGAAAGGATCTTAAGTTAATAAGAGTATAATGAATGGGACTACTTAAGGTCCAATCATTTCACTGACATGGAATCACAGTATAGAGTCAAGATCTCTCAGTGTGAAATTAGTGCCCATGCGAAACAGTAAATAAATCACTCTATTTTACAGATTTCACCTTCCAATTGATATAACTATAGCTACCTGAAAGGAAGCTGTAGGGAGGTGGGTGTCCATCTCTTCTCCCAAGTAAGAAGCGACAGGACAAGAGGAAACAGCCTCAAGTTGCATCAGGGGAGGTTTAGATTGGATATTAGGAGAAATTTCTCCACAGAAAGAGTTGTCAAGCTCTAGAACAGGTTGCCCAGGGAAGTAATTGAGTCACCATCCCTAGAGATATTTAAAAGACTTGTAGATATGGTACTCAGGGACGTGGTTTAGTGGTGGACTTTGCAGTGCTAGGTTAACCATTGGACTTGATGAAGTCCTTTCCAACCTAAATGATTCTATGGTCTTTTGCCATTTTTCATTCCAAGTGTCCAAATTGCAGCCCACCTCAATGACCTGAGATAACAGGGCACTGAGAGTGAACGTTACATGTCCTGGAGTGCATAAGAGTCTTACAAGGATTCCTCAGCTGGCGTATTCCTGGGGAATACATAAGAACATGTATCATGAAATGAGCTAAATATGACACCTCCACACAGGGAACTACCCCTGGAGCCAAGTATCTCCCAAATTGTACTTAGGTCTTACATGGAGAGACTTAGTTCACACTTAACAGAAGCACATACTCAGTCTTGGGGCCAAGAGGCCGGGGGGGCTGAAAAAGTTACTTTCTTGGCAATGTATATTTAACTTATGCACTGTTTAAGATCACGGTAGCTACTTCTTGGAAAACAGAGACTGCAGAGCATGAAGGTGTGCTCTGGAGCAGGAATCAAAATGGAAAAGTTTCAAACATAAAATAAAATACATACAAAAAAAAAAGTGCAGAGAGTTTACTTTGCTTGGTGCTTTGTGGTTTCCCTCCCAGCAGAAAGATTAAAGATTCTTGCCTCTAGCAGGTGAAGGGCCCACCAGAAAAAAACAGTCTGACTCACCAGGTGCCCCTTTAGGAACAGCCAGAATAAATACAGATGGTTGATAATGCACAGTATATGTCATCTATGGATAGCATTCAGTCTGAACACACATTAGAATGGAAGAACGGTGAAATATGGCAGTAATTTCTTAGCCAGCCTGGCCTAATCATCCACACCTTCAGAAAGCCCGCAAAAGATACTCACCTCCCATAGAAGTTTTTACAGAGAAAAACCCTTTAAAAATTTCCAGAGGTATATTTTTGGGGGGAATAAAATGAAATATAAACATTCTGAACCAGTACATCCCACAGGTATCATGACATGATCAGTATGAATCATTCAGTTTTAAGACGATTTTGAGGTAGGCAGAAACTCTGCAGCCATTTTGCATCATGGCAATCCACCCTGGAAAACTTTTTCTTATTAGTTCTATGCCTTTTGTACCCGCCTTAATGAAACGCACCCTAGCAGGAATCAGGAATGAGTGATTCTCTTATTATCTCTTGGAAGGGAATGAGAAGCTTGCTGAAATAAAAACCTTTCTGGCTGTTAGCTACAATACAGTAGTTCTGTATACTGTGGAAAGGAAAGTCTGTGCAAAGGAGAGTCCCTCTTTCTGGTGGTGCAAAGAGCTGGTCTGTCTGATGATGAGGGAGGGGACCAGCAGTTCCCCTAGACAATCTCGCCCTCTCTCAGAACACTGCGGAGATTCATATTGCAAAGCCATGATAAACTGTGGGAAAACAATGAATAATTGGCAGTCTCCTACAGTTGCTTCAGAACTCAGAGCTGCCATGCAGCTAAGTGACCTCTGCTTCTGCTAGGTCACCAGGAGGTAAATAACAGGAGAAAGGCAGTAAATGAAGCTTCATTGTGCAGACTCTGCCTGTACTGTATCAGTTCTGTAGAAAAATAAAGGTTTCCTGTGTTCTCTTCCTCCATGGTCTCAATTGTGCCATTAAGCACAGCGTTAGGCTGTGCATGGTGTGAGTTACTTTGCCCCAGGCTGAGCACTGGGAGGTTCAGGGAAACACAAAGGTTCCCAGAACGATGTGGTTTACTCAATGAGAGCTTGAGTAAACTGCTTTATATCTGTGGCCTGGAACATAAGGACTGACCAAGAGGTAGTGCCTTACACCGAGACATGGGAAGAGGGGAGCCTTGTCCTGCCGTCTAGCTTTCATTTTCCAAGACGTGTGCCTCCCCTACGCTTTTCCCCCATTTAACTCAGGCCATAATTTCTAACACCATCCCTCCAATATATAAGTACAATTGCTGTAATTCTTGATATGAAAACATTACGGGGAAGAGGGTGGAAAAAGGTGAATTAGGCTGGACAGGATGCTAAAGATATGTCCTGCTTCCAGAACCCGATCCTGCTCACAAAGAGCTAGTTTATACATACGCTAGTTTATGCATACGTTTATACATACCTCACAGTGATATTCTCATAGAAATGCTTGGCCCTTGTCTAGCAAAAAAACCCAATAGTTAGAAAACTAGCATTTTGGTTATGCTCTAAACTCAAAATAAAGTAGACATACGAAATGCAGAATTACAATAAAACAAAACCTTTTCATTTTCTTTATTCCCATAATTTCTAGTCAGTCTCACAGGTCACAATTTACAGATTCTAAATATTCAATACCCAACACATCATGTTAAAGACATTTTGCTCCAGAAAAAAAGTGATTGGCTTGTCAATCAAAATATGTAACACAGTCAATATTTCTGCTGCCTTAAAACCGGAGTTGAGCATGACCTTAGAAATCTTTATTCATGCCAGTAATCCTCAAACAGATGAACAGCCCCAATTAAATCAGGATTATTCACTTCTAATGAGATAGGTATGACTGGCCCCTTATTTTCCATATTCTGAATCTCACCTCAAAAAAACTCATTTATGCATGGCTTATACATTCACCATTGAACATCTAACCTTCTTAATTTAAGGCAATGTCTCTTCCAGGTAGTTGGATCAGAATTGCACATTATATTTACACTTCCTTTGAATCTCAAATCTGCTCCATCTGGTTTTTCACAAGCAAAGATTAACCACTCTCATGACCCACATAGTCACTCTTCCTTCAAGGGTCCAGACAACAATTTATCCTTTACTTTTCTATTACAAATGAAATATCATATGCTTAACGTGAAGATGGCACTACATGATTTCTCAGAATCAGGAGCAGATTTGAAATAGCCACAGATTTGGGCTGCAATCCTCTTTTATTTGTACCTCATTGATATGCAGTATAAATGCAAATGACAAAACCTCGAGATAATGGGACATGTTTCTTATAAAAGCCAACACATGCTACACCTACAGGCAGAACTGTACTATTGGCCAACAATATAAACTTGAGTAGCTCTTTTGTAGTCAGCTGTCCACTAGATACAGTGGAACCAAGTGCCAAAGTTGGTATGGTGGTAATTCCGGGAACAGGAAAGGCAAGACTGACGTATGAATGATCGAAACTGTATGAAGCCACATGTGTTTAGAAGAGGAAAGAGGGAAGAAGCAGAATAAAGAGCCCACAATAGAGAGAGTATCTGGAAAATGTGTAGAATATCTGCTAAATATCTGAGTCTGAAAATATTTTTCACAACAAGCTTATCTGACACAAGGGGAATTAAAAATTTATTTCATTACATCTGGCTTTCAACAAAGTATCTGTAACTACATCAGCCCTGGCTTGGGTGGCCAGGCTGCTTTGGTGGTCACTTATTTTCCCATCAGAGACATTCAAGTTTATCCCAGATTAAAGTTCTACCATAATTAAATTTTATGATCTGCAACAGCAATCTATTCTCATTTAGACTGCTGATATATCACCCAGAACATTCTGACAAGACAGAGAAGGTCTTGAAAAACAGGCCAAAAAATGCTGTGGATGTTTATGTACATCATACCATCCAGCTATTGCACAATGCATCAGCCTGGAGATATTTCTATTTATATTTTCATCGAAGATAAGAGGTATTTATTTCTGCCTCCAAGAACTTTTGATTAAATAATATCTGTCATCTGAACTTTAAGTTTGCTTGGTTTTCATGAAACAATCTGACAAGTAGCTTTTTAAATGTTGAATTAGACTTGTAAGATGCCAGAAAAACTGTAAACTGTTGTTAACTGAAGCCTATTAAGCACAACTATGCTCAAACTGGCCTTAGAGTTTAAAGTTGGCTTGATTTTAGTTACTAGTGGAGACAGACACCAGAAAAATACAACTTTTTTGTGTTTCATCTGGAGATATGTGCTCATGTACATAACCTTCACTCAAACAAGATATTCAGAGGGAAGACCTGGGCATGCCATCCAGCCAGGGATAATGTGACTTGCAGCAATGTCATAAATACATCCTTGTGTCTGCCAGCATACAGACACAGAGGGAGCTGAGTGACCCGAGTGAATACAGCTGAGCACGGAGTCAGACCACCTTCTCCTTCTTGTTTTCATTACTTTTCTTACGCAGCAAGTATCATTCATGCTTACACATTTCCTGGGTACGTTTGGCTCCCACACACCACAAGTTCAGTTTGGCCCTTCACATAATGACTTTATCCTTGTTTCCAGTCCCCTCTACTTTGAGAAGCATTTCAGTCTTACACATTCCCAGCTGGAAGATTCACTTCATCCAGCTGCCAGAAGAACAGCTCTCCGTATCTGGACAGAGTCCTAGTACTTGATGGTTTCCTAGGGGACCATGCAAGTGTCACACAAAAGCCATACTTCAGATTATGAAACTCTTAATATGTAAATCTCTGCTTCTCAATTAGCAGTGACACTGTCACAAAGAAAACACTCCAAATGCAGTGAAGAGAAACATTAATGGGGGAAATTCTGACAGCACTTGCTGGTGCGCGCTCACTGAAGCTAGCATGAGAAAGCCATTGCCTGGCAAAATGTACAAGCACTTCATGTTCTAAATAATTGGTGCTTGGCACCATATTTGTGCACCCTTATCATCATGTCAGAGATGCCAAGGCCAACTGAACGTCTAAGGCATTCCTCAGCTGAGATGACAAAGGCCCTCCACTGCGCAAATCAGGCTGCTGGGGCTCAGTGAAACCTTTTATGTCACACGTCAGGCAGACATAACCGCGTGTGTCTGTTCTGCATGACATGGGTGGCATTCCTTCCTGATAGCAATGGGCTTTCATTTAGGCTGGATCTGTTAAAGTTATGTGAGCAGGAAGGATGTGAAGCCTGTACTGAGGGCAGTTTACCATGTGACACACTCACAGCCTTTGCTTCAAAAAGCTTTCAAGTATTTCTTGTATCTGTGGCTGCTATTCCCCTTCATTGCCATTTTAATCTCCAAGAGAGATTTCTGCTGTCTTAACATTTGTCCGTAATTATCAAGGGAAGACAATTTAATCAATACTAAAATACCACGAACATACAACTAAACTGGATTTACAATTTCGCTTCACATCACCAGGAATTCTATTATAGGCACGATCCAGCACCCTCTCCCGTTATCTCCAGCCCATCACTAAAGAAGAGAGCACTCCCTCTGGTATGCCGCAATAGCCCCATGCCATGTCAGATATGCAAAGCAATCATAAATCCACTTTAGCTTGTTAGTTTACTGCTGTTTTCTATCACCAGACAAGCACAAAGCAACTGGAATGTGTCAGTGAATCTGGCCCTAAATCACAGTCCTTTTTTTCTTTAAGTGGTATTTTTAAGCCGTGCCAAGTAATAACATTCCAAGACACCCAGGGAAGAGAGTTACACCACACTCACTGGCTTTCTAGCATGTAGATGGCCCAATTCTCTGTGAAGTCCTGGCTGCTTGGCAAAGCTTGGCCAAAGCAGTATGTAGTATGTACAAGTATACTAATCCTGATAGAAGTGCACCAGAATTCAAGAATTCAATTTATTTTTTGTTTTATGAATACATTTTCGGGAATTAATTAAATCATAATTTTAGTGGAGAAAAATGTCTCAAAAATTTTCTAGGAGGAATAAGTTTCTTTAACTTCTTACTTTCCTTTTAATTTGAACTATGGTACATCTGCATTTTACTGTTGTTTTATCAAGAGGAAAACCAGAATTGCATAAGCGACAGTCAGGGAGATAAAGCTGCACTATTAATCCAAAGTTAAAAGTCAAATCTGTAGCAGGGTGAAAAAAAATGCATAGAAGATGCAAAGACTGTGGCTGGTGAACCCAGAGAGACAAAATGTCTTTCTTTAGCAAGACATGGAAACACATAAAAGTCTCTTTAACACCACATTCCTGAGTGACTATGCCTGGTTCCATAGTCTGAATAAATGAAATGGCAATTGCTCATCCATTACATCTGACAGGGATGATGCTGTTATTAAAAAAAATCTTATTTCTTTTGTGTGTCATTTTATTCCAAAGAAAACGAGGAGAGTGTCAATGGTTCGTGAGACATCATGATAACATGAGTGCTCCCGTGACTAAGGAATGATTTATAAACATATGGCTTTTAAAACTATGGGACTTGTGTGGTTTTGCTTAATGTGATAGGAAAGAGCAACAATCTAATTCTGTTTTTCTTGAGCAGTGGATAACAGTTTTAGTTGCTTTAAATAAGTAAGTGGATCAAATTAGCTACATACATAGAGAAGAAAATTCTCAGGAAAACCAATTGAAATACAATATGCCAACTTGAATGCAGCAGCAATTCAAGTAATCCAGTGCAGGAGAGAGAATATTTATACTGGGAGCCAGTTATCACATTTGTCACTTAACTCTCTAGCCCAGCAGGACTTCAGATACAGCCAGCAATTAAAGTTATTTAGTCAACCAAAGGCTACATAGAGACAAATGAGGCCGTAAAGCGACTTACATGTCAAAAATTTAGAGAATTACAGATTTCTTTTGTGTATATTCTTCTGCTCTTCTTCCACAGGAGATGTATTTCATGGTGTTAACTCAGCAGTATATGCTTTCCTAGGACAGTCTGAAAGAGAGATAATAAATTAGCCATGTAGAGGTTAGTATAATTTTATGACCTGATTTCACAAAGGTTCAAGGATGTGGTCATCTTTTTCCCCACAAGCCTCCATTTCCCCCCGATTTTTACAAAGATGATTAAGTGCTGTGAAGTATTTCAGCTTGTAAGAAAACCTTTGGTGCTCTGGCTATCTGTCTTTAATACAAACATCTTAAAAGCAGCATGGGGATGTGCTTCACTGTCAGAATACCCTATGTTTGTATGGCTACCATGTGGGTCAAGAGTCTACCTACTCACGTCCTCGCCTTGAGCATGCTACCGTGCAGTGAATGCTTATACCCGAAGGCTATAACGATACTAGATCATAAAATAGCCAGGAATGGTGCTCAGGTCAAGTGGCACAGCAATGTCCTTTGTCTGTGCTCTTCTGAAGGCTTATCATAGAAGAAGGTGTAATCTGTGGTTTGTAAAATTCAGCCACTGGGGGTGTCTGCTTGCAAGTTTGAAAGTGAAACATACTATTTGAAAATAGAAGCCCTACATGACACAGTATCTTAGTTTCCTTTTAGGCCAATAGTCAGTCAAATTATCAGAGAACTTTCTGAAATATGTACCTTACTCTATTTCATCTGTAACCATGACATTGGTATTTGGGAAGTAACCATGGGATAACAGGATCACAGGGTAATTCAGGTGGGAAGGGACCTCTGCAAGTCTCTAGTCCAAGCTGCTGCTCAGTTCAGTGGTAGCTCTGAGATCAGACCATGCAGCTCAGGGCTGCATGTAGTTGAGGTTTGAAAACCTGACAGAGATAGCACAACCTCTCTGGTCAACCTACTCCACTGCTTGACTTACCCTCAAGGTTTTGGGTTTTGAGTTGGTTGGATTTTTTTTTTTGCTTTGTTCAACTTGGTAGCTTTCCTGCCACGCACCTCCCTAAAGAGCTCTCTGTCTCCTGATGACTGCCTTGTACCAGTGGGCTTCTGTTAGGTCCCCTCCAAATCCATCTCCCCTCCAAACTGAACACGCCCATATCCATCAGCCTTTTCACAAAGGGCGAGTGTGACAGCCCACCAAGCACCCTGGTGGCCCTCCAATGGACCATTCTCAATCTGTACAATTGCACCTTCTGCACACGTGACTGAGAACAGAATTTGGGTAGGAAAACTCTTTTAAAAGCTGTTTAATACAGAATGTATTTGAAATGCAGTTCTATGATCCAGCATCTAGAAGAGTTCTCACTTAAAGCTAACATCACACTGCAGAGCATTCAGATGTTTCTCCTTAGACTTTCACATCACAAATGAGCATGTCTCCTATGGGATTCCATATTGTATGCCCTCATGCTCTTGGGACTTTCGCCTTTCTCCTCCTCTATGCTTCTTTCTTATTCATTCCTTCTCTCCATATCCCATCTTCCTTTATACAGAAAAAAAAATTCCAAATACCTTTTTTTAATACTTTTGGTGAAAGCACTTTCAAACTCATGAGGCTGTAAAGCTGCAGCACACCCAAAGGGAAAAGCCACTTGGGTTCAACATTGTTCTCTCTGGTGGGTCTAGGCTTGTTTGGAAGAATAATAAGAATAATAAGATCTGTAGCACATCTTGAAGCACAACCTGACAATCTGTGAGACAACTTGAACTTAAAGATACAAAGCAAAACAGAACAAAAAAACCCAATCAGATTAATTTCTCACAGGTACAAAACATTTCTTTTCTGTGACCATTTTCAAATTGTTATCCCTGCAGTTAGTTAGCATTTAAAAAGAATTACCTTAAGCTGACAGGCTAAGACCATTTCTAACATATCCTAAGTTCTTTATTAGAATTCAGAAGATTTTAAAGACCTGTTAAAAACAGAAATATTATATTCTTATGAAAGTACTTTTTAAAATGCTCAGTGTTATTGCAAGTTATATTGGCAGCTGATTGCCTTCTGCTTTTGACAGGGGGTTACAAATCAGCTTTAGGCAGGGAAAATACGTTCTGGCATTGGCATGAAAATTTTGTATTTTGGTCCTTATTAAAATGAGCTCTAAGCCAGTCAACAAAGCAGAGAAAGAATCAAGGCACTTGTTATGCATTAAGTCTCTGTGCATTCAGAATACTGCTCCTCAGAGCAGAAATCTTTCCTTCTGCCATCTGGACTCTTACAAGAAAAGTGATATATATATATAAATACTTCTACTATGTGTAGCCAAATCTTTAGGTCAGAAAGGAAAAGGATTGCTACAAGTATGAATATTCCTTTGCCTGTGTTCCCTGATATGAGGGTCTATCAGTGGCAATATTCACTTTCCAGATTGCAACTCAGTTAGGCTTGGACTCTCAGCTCTGTCAAAAACATAGTAAACTTGGGCTCGCAGAGAGAAATTTATAAGGCATTTGAGTATTTCAAATTATGTGATAACCTTAATGTAGTCTTATTTGTATGCATATCATTTCAGCTTCAACTCTCCATTACCTACATTATTCCTGAGATGTGATCTAACTCTTATTGTAACCACACCACCTTTTTTCCTCTTTTTCCTTGCTTAATTTCTCTTTGTGGCAGGTACCTACAAAATAAGGATACAAATGGTCACACAGCACTAGGAAAACAGCTCCTATCTGACCCAGACTCCCAAAGTCAGGAGTTCTTTTCAAAGTAGTAATTTCAAAGAAGCAAGATAACTGCGGAGGAACTGACCTTGTTTAAATATCTTGGAGAAAACAGAATCACTTACGCTGCAGGCCAAAACCCATGCCAAAAAGTGGTTCTATCTTAGGTTTGTGAAATCTTTTCTTATGAAATTTTAATCTATCACAGCGCATTTTTCCAAAGGATTTTGGTTTCAACTGCAGTTTTCTAATAAATATCACCTTCCTGAGAAACGCTTATTTGCTTCTGCCACGAGCAGGACCTGAGTCTCTGTAAAGTTAGACTATGGCATACCAGTTGGCTATACCTTCTCAGGAAACACAGCAGACAAAAAGTAAGCTCAAAATTAGTTTCATCGAGTGCCAAATTTGTCTGTTTTGTACTGTTTTATGAAGGGTCAATAGCCAGTAAACTTTGCTCCTTCAGTGCAATAACAAAAGCAATGTGCATGACAGACTAAAGCAAAAAAACCTTATGCAGTTTGCCTCAGGATTGTCCTGGCAAATTCCTATCAGTTCTTCTTCAAAGCCTTGAAAGAAAGTTGGATAAAAACGTCATTGTTTTGTTCTCCAGTCATGACATGGTCTTGACTCTCGTTAGACAATTAATCCTTTACAGAAGTCTAGTCCTCTCTTAGTGGCCCCTTAAAAGCGAGAGTAGCACGGGCAGAAAAAGGAGACCATTATACTTCATCCTCTTAAAAGGAATGATACTAAGAGAAACAAATCAAAACAACTCAAATTTAGAATGATTTATTATTATATTTTCTTTCCTGGAACAAATTACAGCTTGTCACAAAAAATTGCTGTGGTCTTGTTTTAGATTACTGCTATCTTTTGGGACTTGCTTATTAAAAACAGTAAGTGTTATATAATTAAAACCACTAGGACGCTCATTATTTCATGCTGAGGAGGGATATTTTGGATCAGATTATGAGCTGTTCATTTGTTCTTTTGCTTGTCTCATTGTTGTTCTTTGGCTAAGACAGCATCACTTGTTTACATGCCTTGAAATGAGCTCATCAGTATATAACGTAACTAAGGACTTAGTCCTGCATGCTGTCAAGGGAAGTTCAGATGGGAATCCACTGGAGTTTAACTGTTTTACTGGGTCAGGAAAAGAGGGATCAGCATATTGATAGGTCAAGTCCACCTGTGCAGTGCTTTGATGAGAGAAAAAAACTTACATGAAACCTCTGATAATTACACATTTGGAATAAGCAGGCATTCAGGATTTGTTATGCGAAGATAAATGCAAAACTTTCTCTCCTCTATTACTGTAAAGATAAATCATGGTGAAAGAAAAATTGTCTGAGATCCCAAAGAAGCACTTTACAAAGAACATGCTCTAACCTGTCCTTCTTGCCTCAGAAATTATCAATATCTAATTATTTTGGTCTCATAATTCTTTTGTTGCTTTCTGCATTTCAGCCACGACCAGGGCAAAAAAAGACCGGAAAGCTTGGTACAAAAGAAGGCACAATTGAATCAAATACATTTATAGGTTCAGAAGTGGAAACAGAAAAAAACATGCTGACACATAGTCTTGCAAAATTAGTAAACTTACAAAATTGTACACTTAGAAGACCATCAGTACTATGGAGGGTAATCAAGTCCCGTGGCCTTATTTAGGCAGCTATTGTTCACTTTTAGCATGGTTTTAACAGTAAAACAGTATGGGAATACTGGCATTATTGCTGCTGGTAGAAAAGTTTTTCATAATGTATTAGTAAAAAGCATTGTGATGTCAGTGGGCACAGAAAAGATCTATTAAATCTTCTGAACTTACCACTTGTCACGGTAAGACTTTTCCTCTAACAGCAAATTGATTACTGGTGCACAGATTCTGCATTGTGTGTCGAAAAGGACGTGCTGTCTTACCTCTGCAGTGACGGCATAAATGATCAGTATAATTGCCATGATCAGTATAATTGCCACCTTTTCCACTCTGCTCACACATCTGCATATATTAAGAGACTAATCCTAATTCTTATTCAGATAGTAATTTCATACGCTGAATCACCTGAAGTAGCTTTTCATTTTTTACTCTCTCTGTAGGGTAGAAGTCCTTATTGAATATTTATTCTAAGGGCATGGGAAAACTGCATAACCATATATATATCTCATATATATACGGGGCAATGGTTTTAAATTGGAAGAGGGGAGATTTAGATTAGATACTAGAAAGAAATTCTTCACAGTGAGGGTGGTGAGACACTGGAACAGGTTGCCCAGGGAAGTCATGGATGTTCCATCCCTGGAAGTGTTCAAGGACAGGCTGGATCTAGTGGGAGGTGCCCCTGCCCATGGCAGGGGGGTTGGAACTGGATGATCTCTAAGGTCCCTTCCAATCCAAAACATTCCATGATTCTACGATTCTATGATTCTATTAAGCAGCCTGGAAACATTGCCAAAGCTACTAAGAGCACCCACACAAAGATATCTGAAAAGTGGCCACTCCAGGTCTCTGTAGCAGTGAGATTTACCTATTGATGTCAGATGCAGCAGCTGTTTCGGGTTCTCTCTTCTTAATAACTTCCTTCTCTGATAAAGCCAAATTCCCCTTCCTTCTGAGTTGATAGGTGCTCCAAGTGAAAGAGAAAAATCCAAAGAATTCTTCACTCTATGGTATTTAATGCTTCTTTTTAGTCCACGGCTCTCAAGAAGGTCTTTTATTAAGGTATTCTTTGACTGCCTATCAGACAGGATCTTCCCGTGTTCAGTCCTGGATATCTGTGGGGATGTCTGAAGCCTCTATCTGCGCAACCTAAAATACCTTAGATATCTTTTTTTTTTCAGCTTCCCAGTTATTTCTTAAGTACTTGTCTCTGATATCACTCAATGATATCTTCCAAGCCTTCATTCACACATCAGTTCAGAGGTCAGCTGTATTTCATAATCCCGGCATGAGTTCATCTCACTGGAGGTCACAGGAGTCTTCCGAGATGGAACCAGAAGATTTCCTTTATTTTCAGCCCTCTTGTAAAGGAAATATACTTCTTGATCTACAAAACACCTTAAAAGCAAACCCCTGCTCTGTTACTTTCCCAAATAGCAGTTTAGTTGATTAGCAGCTGAATCCCACAATTTACTATGAATTCACCTAATGTTACTTAGGTTGAATATTTAAAACCATTTGTAACAAAGGTTTGTGACATTTCTGTCAGGTCACATTGACTGCAGACTTGGGAACTATCAAAGTACTTAATGAAGTGTTTTCATACAGAAAATCATGGGCAAACTTTGGAAGGCTTGGATAAACCAACAGATGTCCAAACGATTATTTAAAGGTCATTTGAACTCAATCAAGTTTCATGACAATCTCACGGCTTGAGTTTGTTTCAAATACTTCCTAGCTTAGACTGTGCCAAAAATACATGAAAATAGCAATTTCTTAAAATATACTGACAGACAGATATCTAATCCTGCAGAAAATAACGCCTTGTATCCATTTAAAACCAAAGTTGACCAGATCTGATTGATCTTATTTTGGAAATTATTTTAGTTTAATTCAGTTGGTACTCTGAAAGATGGGTCTAACTATGTGTTTCCACTAATCTCACTTATTTTTTACAAAGTAAGTTATTTCGTAAAAGTACCAGGAATAATTATGAGCAACTGACAGTCAGTAATGCTAAAGTAAGACATTATAACATGTTTACAAAAGATTTTACGGCAACCGTATATCCTCTTTGCATTACAGTTGAACACAACAAAAAGAACTGTTGAAGAAAGAAATGAAGAGAAAAGAACAAGAAAATAACAAAGATGGAAAGAAAACAAAGGATCACTTTTTTTTAAAAAAAAGTAATTTGGAAGAGTATGATTCAAATGTCTGGAATTACATTAGGAATCAGGTGCTGGTTAGTTGCATTAACAGCAAACTCCCATGATGGCTTTGTTGAAGTCACTAACACCTCTGCTTCAGTTTTTCCATCTTAAATTAGAAAATTTATCAGCACAGAAATAATGGTTAAAACTAGATTATCTTTTGTGAGATGAATATTAATGCCCAGAATCTTACACCTTCAAAAGACTAATTATTACCTAGCTTATCTAATCAAAGGATTTTAAAGTACAAAACATCATGACAAGATTCTTTTAATAGATCACAAACAGCCAATAAAAATGTTTTTTCCTCATATGTGTAGAAATAAATCATTTGTATAAAATAGAAATTGCCTGCTGTGCTTTTTATGAAAATAACAGTAGCACTTCAGACAATGAAGCCGAGGGTGGGACTACTAACAGTTATAAATACAACATTAACAACGTCATTGTATTTCCCTTGACTTCCACACTTGTATCTCTGGGGAAATAAAGGCCCTGTTACTTACTAACTTGAATTCCTGTCATTGTACTTTGGGAATCGGCTGCTTGAGATGAAAACCTACAACGTATGCTGAAGGTTATCATATTTAGGGTCATTCAGAAGCACAGAAGTATAGCTAGAAAAAAACTTTTTTTTTGGGGGGGGGAGGGGGAAGTACAGAGAGAGAGAGAGAACTGTAATAAATCAAGATAAACAACAAAGTATGTCACGGCAGAAATTGTAGTGGAAAAGTGAAAAACTTCCCACAGCTTTTGTTTTATTAAGAAATAACCTCATTGTAGTGTGATAATCATCGGGGTTTTTTTTGTGTTTTCAGCCAGTCCAATGCAGTGATGTGTCCAGCTTTGCAAAAACACCAATTCATCAAAAAGTGTCTTTCTCTCCCTCCTGCCACTTCTACAGTTAAAGTAAACTGATGACAGCAAAATCTTAAGCAAAATCCTTATTTCCAATTCTAGCTAATACCAGAAGGCGATTATGTCTCAGCATTCGCTAAAAATCTACCCTAGGTCAGACAGAGCTGCTGCTAAACTGCTTCTATCAAGCTGTAGCATTCCTTTCCCTCTGAAAACATCTATTTTTGTTTAGAAAGGACTGCATTAATTTCACTACATACTAAATTGCATTATACACATGTAGACCCTTTGGTTGGTATGGAATCCTGCTGCTCACGCAAATGGTGACTGAGAGCGCCGGTGGAGCCAAGCATTGTGTGGGTAAGGAAGAGATGGATCAAGCAGTTTGACAAAATAATGTCACAAAGAGTCAGCCAGACTTCCAAGATTCTACAATCCCAGTGCCATCTCAAACATGGCCTCAAGACTCATGTAACAGAAATTCTTGGAAGCATAAAAGAAGCAGCAGTCACATAAGGACAGAAGGACACAAGTGCAATTGTCCCAAGCAGCTCCGTGGTGCTTTTCCATAACATATCTGTGCTCGTTGACACTATATACAATTGTAGAATCATAGCATCATCAAGGTTGGAAAAGATCTTTAAGATCATCAAGTCCAACCATAAACCTAACACTACCAAGTCCACCACTAAACTATGTCCCCAGGTGCGACATCTACACATCTTTTAAAATACCTCCAGGGGTGTAACCTAACCACCTCCCTATATTCTACATCAAGAAACCCTGAAGCACTTAAGGCAAATAAGACAACACAGTATCAGCAGTCTTTTATTTTGGGTTTAGAAGTTACATATCTTGACATCCAGTTCTTTGCTGTTTCCAGATGGTCAAATGATTTGTAGTTGTTCATTTAAAAGGGAATGGCCAAACGCCAGTGTCAGTTAGGTGGTGGTATGGCAGCAGCAGTTTCTTAATGCGATATTACTTGATCTGTATGGGTAAGACAAGTCAAGGAAGGGTCTTTTCAATTCTAGTCCATGGACTGATGTTATATGTGTAACAGTTAAATAATTAGGCGTGAGCTATTCCCTGGCATGGTGGCTGAATAACATGGGACAGCCAATATTCATAAAGGTAAACTCCCAGTTTTCAAGACAAAATAGCTTTATAATGTTTGTTGTGATTAGTTCTTGCCCCTGCTAACTCCAGAAGCATACCCAGGTATTGTTTGGGCGGCTAACAGCTAGCCACCAGAGCCATGCCATGGACTAAAGTGTACTTCTTCCCTCATACACTGCAGAAAAAGAGTAGATTCCAATCAGCTGTTGTTTTTATTATTTTTTTTCTCCACATTGATATAACGAGTACGTGTTTTAGAAGTAACCTTGTTTTCACAGAACTATCCTCTGAATAGAACAGCTGGGCATTTGACCTCATCTTCATCAGTCTAGGACTGCTGAAGGATGTGTAAGCTTTCCTTAGTCTGTCTACAGAGCTGCTTCAGGAAGGTGCTGAGCAGCCCAAAAAGCACAAGGAGCGAGGTGTGCAAGTGAACATATCTTACTGTGAGACAGTGACACTCTAGGTGTCACTTTTTCAACATTGTAAGGAGCACATCTACTTGGGGTTTCTATATTTTCCTTTGCCCAACTGGAGAACAGATTTCTGTTTGTGTCTTCTTTATGCACAGCCCAGAAAAAGAGCTCTTGGTACCACTTGAGCCCATTGTTTCTCAGATCTGGCCAGACACCCATCTTTCCTAGACATCTCACACTCGGATGCAAAACAAGGATTACATATGCATGCCTATGCAGATGAGTATGCCAGGGGTCAGATCTTGTCCATAAATCCAGAAGTATGTATTCATTCTGGAAAAAAATATAGCAGACAATGACTATAAAAAGTGCACGCCTATTGCTACAGATGAGTGAGAGTGAATGATGTAATCCTGTTTCAAAGAGAGAATAAAAATATTGGGTGGTGCAGCAAGGGAAGGAACCTTTTAGAATGAGAAGCAGGGTTTGTGAAGACATCAAAAAAGAGCTAGTTTGTGAAACAAGACAAACCTGGGCCTAAATGTGCCATCTTGTATCAAGCATTGTAAAGCCCTGTTGTGGCCCTATATTTTCCAATCCACCCAAGATCGGGACATTTTGGAAATTTTGTAACATAAGTTCACCTCCTGAATCTTGCAGCATCCATTGTGAAGTCAGGAGAGGCTGAGAAAGTACCCAAATATTTGGAATTTACTTATAAGAAAAGGTTTTTGAACACCTGCTTTTGATGCCTTGTTGTTTTACGGTGTACTTCCAAACCCATTGCTCATTGTGCCAAATGCAGGCAAACTGTAATATGAATTTATTATATTGACAAATCTCCAGTGGACACTAATTCTGAGCCAACAATGTATTTCACTTGGAACCAAGTACAGGTTTCAGGCCAGTTTTTCTGGAGGCTGAACCCATTTTAATAGCAAGCACTTGAAGTACTGACTCTGTTGTTGTCAATTGTCTCTATTTTTCAAACTGAGAACCTAAGCCAGTACAAGGCAGAAAGGACCAAAAAAAAAAGGTGGTGAAATAATAAACATTGCAAATTCCTATCATGTAGTTCCCCTACAGAATTTGGAGAACTTGGTCCTAAGTGATCCTATCTGAAATGCTTTCATGTATGTCTGGGAAGTGAAAAGAGAGGGAAGGGAAGGGAAGGGAAGGGAAGGGAAGGGAAGGGAAGGGAAGGGAATGGATGGGAATGGAAGGGAAGGGAAGGGAAGGGA
>JAOQGH010000001.1:161888808-161903126 GCA_025769975.1 Gallinago jamesoni
GGAAGGGAAGGGAAGGGAAGGGAAGGGAAGGGAAGGGAAGGGAAGGGAAGGGAAGGGAAGGGAAGGGAAGGGAAATAATTTGCTACAAGACAAATTCTACCTATTTAATTTCACTGGTGGGGCCTATGTATCCTAATAGAAAGACTCGGGTCTGTTCTTTAGCTCTGAGACCTAGTTAGAGTCTCTACAGATGAATGTTTTCACCTTCCAAAGAAGGGTGGCATCATTCATAGTACCTCTTGGGAACAGACCCTCAAGTGTACTCTCAAATGCCCTGACATCATATGAGTAGCTTTTGCCAGCCAAAGCCATGCCAGGGACTATGCTAACAACTAAAAAATATGGACAGCTGCAGAATAATGCATGAGCTCACACTTTTGAACTGTTCAGTGTTCTAGCAGGCATATGACGAAATAGACATCTAAATTAAGAGCATTAATGCTCTTAAGTTTTCTTTCATGTCAATAGGAGAGAGAAATCCTTCAGATTTTGTATGGCCCAAATCTTTTGTTGATCTTTCCCTTTTTCTAGGGGATCTGGGAAAACTAAATTCTAAATTCAAATGACTCAGTTCAATTCCTACATTAACCAGTCCAAATTTGCCATTCATTTATTTTTCAAACTACTTGCACAGTAATTTAAAGGTCTTGGGTCAAAACCTGTCTTCAGTGTTATTTGTGCCTAACCAACAAAGACAGCCTAGGCCATCAAATCCATTCAACTTAATTTTTGTACAGTAATGATTTTTACATTTTCAGATCTTCTGAATAGTTTTGATAATTTTGATTCTCTATATAGAGAATTTCAGTGATCAGAGAACATTGCCTTTCACAAAATGTACAAATAATGTTAAACTGTCAAAATATTTTCAATAACGTAGAGTGTCCTGTGTCCTTTACTCATGACATATTTATTAAACCTGGATTTTGTCCAGAAAAATATACCACTGGTGCTAACTTATTTCTTTTGGTATCACTGTTTTCAGCTTTAAGATAATGGAATTCAATAAAGACATTTATTACTAAGCACCCTATCCTGTCCCTCCAGAAGCCCAATGGGAGTGTTATGATTGATTTTCAAAAGAGTAGGACTGGGTCCAAATTATCTGAATAAATGCCAAGAAAAAGTTTGTTTTGGTCTGAGCTTTTGGCTAGTTCCTTACACCAAAAATAGAGATAAAGGAAATGTTTCCTCTTGATCATGAATATTAACCCATTTGAATCAAAGTATGTGTTGTACGCTGACTGTGATTTTAGAAACAGAAACTGCAGAACATGCAATGAGTGATCAAAAGGTGATCTGAATTTACTGGTGGCTTAAATGGTGACTAAATTTATACATGAGGAGTTAGTTGGTTAGAAAGCAGATGTTAAGAAGAGGAATAAATGATAAAAGAGGTAATATAGTATCATCTGCCCTTGAGTGGATGTAAAATTTGTGTGACAACACAGAGAAAGACAAGGAATCTCAAGAAACACAACAAACAGATGTAGAAAAAGCTGCTCTTTTTAACTTATATATCTTATCTTAAATCTTCTTCCAGCCAAAAATCAGACTCTGGGCTTCATCTCGTCTAGTTTTAAACATCTAGCTGCTTGAAAATTAAATCTGAGCTAGTCATTGTAGTCTCACCAGACTCAAAGGAGAGAGAATAAGTAGACTACCCAGAAGACGAGTCATCTGAGCAATCTTATGCCTTAATATTCAGATGCAATTACTCAGAACCAGAGACAACTGATTTCATTCATGCAAAGAATTTTACAAAAGCTACTTCAGGTTTAGCATCTACGGTGTAGATGCCTACCTCCAAAATTACTCTCATGCAGAGTATACCTTCCAGCACACTTTTTTGGGGGGGGATAAACAAGGAGATCCAGTAAAACAGAGCTCCATTTAGCAAGAATCCATCCACCATCGAATAGCCATTGCTGAAGGTCTCATTTGCATCATACTCTTTGAGACACAGCACAGTGCTCCACAGACATTCTATGGCCAACCTGCAGAGACTCATTAATCTATTTAGATAGCTCTCCACCTAGCTTTAAAACTCGATGGACTTTTTTTTCTTCCCTGTTCTACAACTGCCAATTCCCTTACAGTTCAGGCTGAAACGCTCTATTGTTTTGCCAGATGACACTTTTTCATCAGCTGCTCATCCTCTCCACTATCTGCATTACAAGCAGATCCAGCTCTGACTCTGTGAGAGCTCCATCTGCTTACATTTGAGGTGAGTGGCTCACTAACCGCATGTCATTCCTCCCTGTGCAGAAGGCAGCTCCAACGCCCACTGTAACCCTGTCTTCAAGGCTTTTCTGGAACTTGCAGGACATGTCTGTATCAGTAAATAAGATTAGCTGGGGACCTGAAGATCATGCATGGCACTGCATACTTGCACACATCTTGACCCTCTTTTCACTCCCAACCCCCCAACAAACACACACACACACCCTGAAACAAGGTGTCTGTGTCCAGATTTCTCACTGGAACAGTCCCTATCATGTCTTATCCCAGTAACACACCCAGACATTATCTTGGCCAGCGCTAGCTGGGGGGGGGGGCGTTTCTCTGAAGAGTGGCAAATTTAACACATCCATCAGAAAAAAATACATAAGAAACACACGGAACTACTCTTTCCTGTTTGTGAAATCTTGCTCTTGCACAATAATGTTTGGACACATAACTCTTCATGGTGCTTAACAGATTGGAAATCTCTTGAAGCAAATCACCTGCCAAGGGGGAGGCAATAAGTGGGACACGAATCTCCCAGAAATGATGGTTGACTTACATTCTTAAGAACAAATTCATCACTCAGCCTCTGATATGTGGTAGGAACCACAGATTATATATTTGCAGCCAGCATGAAAAAGTTAGGGAAGGAATCAATTTCTCTAGCTGTTCCCTTCATTTAATTCAAGATGCAATAAATATACATACCAGTTTCCTGTTTCACCTATGGAGCCTATTGGGGTTTAAAATGTTAAAAGGGGCAAAGGGGTTGCTTATAATAATGACTGCAAAAGGAAGGATGAGAAAGTGAGTGGACTGTATCTTTTAACACTGAGGGCAAGCACAGAGATACATTGTGAGGCTCATTGCTGGTCTGAAGTATAACAGTGTTAACTAACCCCAACTGCCTTATACCATCAATAAGCAGCAGTAAATCTGCCCCTCTACACTTATCAGTCCATAACAAGGGTTTAAATTTAATAGGAATTGATTTTAATGTTGTTACATTTCTACTGACAAGATACTTCTGGCAAATTGGACGTTACGACAAGAACTATCATACAGCAGAGAAAATTACAATTGCATTCTTAAATGTCATGGCATCTTATCTTCTTTGCCCTAATTCTCATGGCTTTTGCTCTTTGCATCTGGACTTCTGGCATAGCACAACTATGAAAGAAATGTGCATTTCAGTCAAGTGATTCAAAGGAAGGGTTGCACCAATCTAAAAGCACAGGAATCATGTCTGGGGGATGTAACTTGCATTTAATCAGGAAATTCCCACTAAAATAAAATGTCTTGTTTGCAAGGGCATTCTGTGTCTAAAATAGAGGAAGGAATGATCCTCATTCACGTCATTAGAGTGGCAAGTAAGGCATCTGTAGTGAGGACAGGGGCTAATGGGTTATCATTCTCTCATATTTAATCTAAAAATACAACTTCGGTACTTTATTTTTAAAATAATAGGAGCAAGTTCATTCTGCTGACAATGAACAGAAATATGGGAAATGGCTCAGATGTAATGTAACCCTCTATGACATTTCACCCAAATTAGAATGACCCTCTGGGAAGTTGCAATATTTGCACTTGCTTTTCTTCATCGTCATTTAATTTTCTTCCTCTAATGCTAACCAGAAATATAAATTATGAGGAACCAAGTGAATGATAGTTATTGCACAATTTCAGTCCTGACTAGAATCATTAAAAAAAATGTAGAAATGGCCACAGACTGAGTTTTCTGTGGGTTAAAGCTGCTTCCAAAAAGTACTCAGAGCTGTATTTGCTAACCCAAGCTGAATGCACTTTCCAGCTAATATGAGGCAATAAAATGCTGTGAATGTCTCTTCATTTACTTTGCACATTTTATGTGTTCCCATTCTAAAAGACAATTGCATATGAATGTCAAGCACACCAGAAAAGAGGGACAATTGGGCACGAGAGTAAATTCCTGAACCGTTTGATCCATTGTGCAGACTAACACAGGGAGACAAGGCTGTGCTAGTGTTGGGCCACCTGGAGACTGGTGTGGTGGAGAATGAGAAATGAGCAATACAAACCAGGAATGGTGAGAATGGCACAAGGCAGAAGAATCTTGATAACCACACCACCTACTTGTTTTTTTTTCAAGATGCTGAATATTTATAAATTTTAAGGACGTTTGCAATATCTGCAGGTGAAAAACCCTGGAGATTTTATTCCCTGTTTCCGAAGAGTCTTTAGCAAGTTATGCCAACTGCAGTTAAGTTTGGAACAACCTTTCCAAGATTTTCTCACACATTTGTATAGTCTTTCTGGAACCTAAAGCTGAAATTTCAGCACAGAATTAAAGACTATATTCTGCCCATTTACTATCACAGCCCTTACTCAATTATGGTTAAAAGACTATAAAAATGTCCATAAGAAGATACTGGCTTTATGAAGGACTCAGAGGATGTATAAGACTCTGGAAACAGAAAAGGAGAGTGTTGCCAGAAGTAAAAAGAACAAAACAGTAGGAGAAAGTTCAACAAATTTAGTCTCTGAAGGGTAGGTGAGAGGACAACACCAATGTTTGAATATCAGTTTTGTCAGAAACAGGTCAAGCTGCTAGCCTGCGAATCTGTGAGTATGAAGGTCTCTGTGTGTCTTGTAATACATACTACATAATAAAAAAAAATAAAAATGACACAACAAAATGGCATATTCAGAAGCTTTGAAGTGGGAAAGTTGGAGAAGAAACCAGAGGGTTGCTCTGAGAAGAAATAATATTCTGTGGCTGTGGCTTCCAGTAAAGTTCAAGTTCTTCTATGGAAAGATTTCAATAGATGAGGTCAAGGCTACAAAAAGTGCATGAGATATTACAGGAAGAGATATGCCAGAAGTAGGATTTCAATGCCTGGATGGAAAAGCCAAAAAGATCAGGGAAAAGTGAAGAAAGTAGCTATAGAGAACAGTTAATAAAGGAAAGGAGATACAGCTATACCTAGAAGACTACATTTATACTTCATGCAAAGTAGGGAAAAATGAAGTTTGCACCAAGATAGTGCCATAATATGGAAGGTTACTTGGAAAAAAATGAATACCAGGTAGCAGAAAGTCTCCCACTTAAAAATGTGGTGGGAGGAGTTGTAAGGAGTTCATTTCTGACTGCTGTTGAGAAGAACATGATTTTGCTGGCCTGGAAGCTTAAGAGAAAGAGATATAGGTACTCTTCTGTAGCAAAGCAAAGAATGAAGGAAGGGTCATGAAGGAGAGGTCAAAAAAAAATGATACCTAAAGGTCAAGGATGGGGAGAGAGCTAAAAACAAGTTAGGGAGAGCTTTTCCCTGGAGAAATCAAAATGTAGTTTTGAGCAGGAAGTAGCTTTGGAGAGTTCCTCTTGAAAAAAGAATACTCCATTTCCTGGTGATAAAAAATAGATGCTGTTAGGAGCAAAGAGGTCCACTTCAGAGAATGGCAGCTTGATCTGAGAACAAATACATGGCCAGGCCACTAGAGCATCTAAGGAGGCTTATTGTAGATCTGTAGACTCAGAAACAAGCAAAGTGATGTTTTGTTAAAGTCTGCAAGTGGAGTGAGTGTCATGGAGCACAGGTCTGTGCAAGTTGAGTACAAGAGTTCTGAGTTCCTCAGGACAAAATAGATATGGAGCTACTGGGGAGATTCCAGCAAGGGGCCACAAGGATGATTAAGGGAATGGTGTGGCTCTGCTATGAGGACAGGTCGAGAGAGCTAGGACTGTTTATCCTACCAAAGAGAAGGCTCAGGGGGGATCTTACTAATGTATATAAATACCTGAAGGCAGGCTGCAAAAAAGATGGAGCCCGGCTCTTTTCAGTGGTGATCAGTGCCAGGACAAGAGGAAATGGGCACAAACTGAAACACAGGAGGTGCTGTCTGAACATCAGGAAAGACTTTTTTACTGTCAGGGTGACTGAGCGCTAACCACAGTTTGCCCACAAAGGTTATGGAGTCTCCATCCTTGGAGATATTTGAAAGCTGTCTGGATGGTTCTGGGCAATCAGCTGTAGGTGGCCTTGCTTGGGCAGGGGCTTGGACCAGATGACCTTCAGAAGTCCCTTACAACCTCAACCATTATGTGATTCTGTAAACAGTAGTGATGGTAATACCTGGAGCTACCAAACCTACTCAACTGAAGGACCAGAGACAGCAGGAGAAGATGTCACAAAAAATCACAGCATTTAGAAACCAAAATTTATTCCATAAAAACAAAAAAAACCAACTCCAATGCACTTGGGAGAAGAAAGGACAGCAAAATAAAGAAGAGTTCATTGTGTAGCAACAAAGTGGTCTGTCTTTTATGGAGGACTTTGAGGTTGCAAGTCAATACATGTATGGGTTTTGTTAAAGCATTGTTTTAACAGTGACTGTGCACCTGAGTAAAAGAACTCACTTTAGCTTTTAAGTCCAGATTCTCCAGTTTGACAAAGTAATGTAAAACATGTCTGGAATGGAAGAAAAGACTTTGGTAATATCGATAACAAAGTCAGATTTTGAGGTTTCTTCCAGAGGCCACCTTCTATAAACAAAAGAGTATCTGAAGACAGAATTTTTGTTTTCCCTTGGCTAACAGCATATGATCCTCTAGCACTAAATATAGATGGAAGTAAAGCTGACATTCACAGTTTGAGCCCTTACCATATAAAGGGAGAAGTCGTGTTACTCCATGATCACATTTTTTAATTGGTGGAGACCACATTTTGCTGCAAAACATATAACACGTTATAACGTTATAACAATAACACATGCCTGTTTTCAATACATTAAGGACCATATTTAATAAGGTCCTGAGAAGACATGCATCTATAAGAACTACAGAATGTCTATTTAAAATACAAATCCTTCAGCAGTACCTTGAAAAATGTAGTTATAGTAGCCATCCAAACAAGCAGCTGCACTGATTTGAAAAAGTGTAGTTTCAGGTCATCCTTGGAAGTACCTACTACCAAAAATGTGGTGTCCAGTAGGAGTAGCACTAGTGTTAGGAGCTTCCTAAAAGGTATCAACCAGCTTCAGTCTTTGCTGACCTACAGAAGAGAGAGCTCTGACCTCCTCCTTTGTGTTGAGAGCTAACGAGCTACCTGGCTATTTCCATGGCCAATGGCCAAAACCAAGGAAATGGCCAAGCACTGTTTTTTTCATCCACGATCCAATTTGAAATCAAAGTGAAGAGCTTCTTCAAAGGTCTGATCAGTGAGGACCTATTTGCACATATAAGATCTTTTTATGTCTTATAAGAGAAAAACTTAGAGCCCAAGGACGTGATGCAAATCTGCCGAAAGCCTTTTCTATGAACCTTTGACTAGCTTCCAATCATCCACACAAACAGTACTCCTGCCTCTTGGGGTATATGGCATCTAAAAACTGTCTCTTGCTTATTTCCCTGGGCAGATAACTACTGCATTCTGTCAGTGCAGTTTGGTGAAAATCATAGTACCATTTAGGTTGGAAGAGACTCTTAAGATCATCGAGTCCCCTCAAGGGAACCTTAGAAATGGAAGTGTCTCCCTCTCCAACCTGAGCAGAGGATCCCAGGGATTGCTTTAGTTGTTAGGAAGTGCAGCCACGTTACTGCCCAGAAGGAGTCCCGCTGCCTCGTGGCAAGAACCATCTTTCACCACCACTACTTAGGGTTTACCCCACAGTAACGGATTTGATTTGGAGCTAATTAGAATGATCCCAAATGGAGTCAAGCATGAAGTAAAAAAAGGAGGCTATGGACAGCCATGTATCTAGAACCTGAGATCTCTCCCTGGCCCTCTTTTATTTCACAGCATGGATTTCTTTATTCTAGTGATTCTTAACTGAATGGCTTTAGTGATGTACAGCTTATCGGTGAGATTTAAACTCAGTACATGGTGGTGGGCTCGTTCTCTCCAGAAGAACGCTGTGTTTGTATTACATGGCCACGCTTGCAGAAGAGCATGGATGAGTGAATCACCGCACCTCCTGTTGAGGTCAGACATTTTGTCTGGAAATTAATTTAATCCAGACTTGAAAGACTTGCCTGGAGAGATTTCTGTGCAACAATGTAAACAATATATGGTCAGTTATCACCTTCTTTGTGCAAGTGCATATATTTCCCAGCAGCCGAAAAAAAAATTTTTTTTAAACAACTGATCTTATCTAGGCTTCCTGAGAGATTCTGATCCATACTCCTACTACAACTGGAATTTAAAAGTAAACTTGGTCACCTTTACTCTACTGAAGTAGGATAATAGTGTCTTTAAAAAGTATCTTTAATCGTTAATAAAAAGTGCCTTTAATCATTTTCATAAAATTCAGGTATGCTGTTCTTTCAAACCTGCAGCTACATTCCCAAACCCATTTTGGTAGTTTTTCCCTCAATAGAGAGTGATTCAGTGTATTTTATACCTCAAGTTAAGTACATGCTGCTACATTTCAGAATTTTACTTTACGGTGTTATTTCCTTTGCTGATGCCAAATATGGAGGATGAGGGGAATGAGTTTTACTAAGTGGCACAGTATTTTTAATTTTAGAGTTAGATGGGAAAATAAAATTTCAGTTAGCAACGAGTCTGACTTACGAGTTTGGCTTGAACTTTATTCCATATAAAAATCATTGAACTCATATAAATAAGGACTATAAGACAGACAACTATGTTCTTCTTAGTACAAATTCGACTGTCTTTCATTGTTTTGCATCTTGCT
Organism: Gallinago jamesoni; assembly: GCA_025769975.1. NCBI lineage: Eukaryota > Metazoa > Chordata > Aves > Charadriiformes > Scolopacidae > Gallinago > Gallinago jamesoni. The sequence goes on from JAOQGH010000001.1 coordinate 161,897,707, forward strand.
GTTTTAAGATGAAATATGGAATCCCTGACACTGTAATCTGCATGAAAACAGGTATCTGCATGCAAACTTCGTATTTCATTTGTGGTATCTGCTGTTATTGTAATTGCTTTATTATAGCCTTTTATGATAAAATAAATACTGTTCCAGTGTTTCAAACATTAGATAGAATCTCAATATGCTACATTTGACAGCCAACACTAGAATTTATAGAAGTTGTTTAGCTTTGTAGAAGAGACAAAGCATAGCTACATATCACACTAAAAAGAATGTCACATTCTTGCATGAATTTGCACTAGGGATAAAAAATGAGGCAGATAATGTACCATCTGTCTAATACATAAGCGTGCACAGTTACAAAACCGTAATATCCTAGTTTCTCAATTTCTCAAAGTACTTTTAAAGTTGCCATTGGTAATGTTTCTGTGGTAACTTCTAAAACACAGAAAACTGTTTTCTGACTTTCATTCAACTCATGCATCTAATGCGTGGCTCACACTGAGCCTGCTTTTCTTTCTATTCATCCCAGACTTGCCCCAGTTAGTAGGCAAATTTCCACCAGACCCAAGAAAAAGAAAAGCAGGCCTGATGGGGCAGAGCTCCAAGGCTATTTAATTACTCAACAACATAAACGGAAAATGAGTGAGATTTGCAAAAAGTACCTTCAAGCTCATGACAAAATCCCCATTGATTCAATGAGTATAACATGAATTAAAATATACAGTCCTGCAGTGTGTCTCATGAGATCGTTAATAAAAGTATTTCTGATGCCATAATCATGACCACTTCTCATGATCTGTGCTACATAAAACAGAATAATTTTTGAAGCCTTTTTGTGGTTAAAAATCATTCTGGTAGTGGTTACAAGTTATCTGGTCTATTTACTTTCAGTATGACACTCCAAAGAACAGAAGAAAAAGGTCAGAGTATTATCAATCATTGACAAAAATGTTCCATCGGACTTATAATTAAAATAATCAGTGGCTACCATTCATAGAATGGTTAATAGCCAGTGGGATGGAATGCAGTGGAAGCACAGGACATAATAAAATGAGTGTCAGACAGTCTGGAGGATCTTTCAGATGGTGGTGCAACTTTCCTTGTTTTGTGCAGAAGTGGACTTTCCCTAGCACAAGGAGTATTTCTGTTTTCTGGGGGAAAAAAAAAAAAAAGCAAGCCAGATACACTAGCAGCAGTTCGCATAATCTTATATAATGAATTCCATACAGTTCAGTAAGGAATTTATTTCATAGCTTAATTAGCAAAGGTCTCTTAAGGGGTACCAGTCTATTGTATTTACAGCTGGTTTTCTCTTGTTGCAATCTAGATTAATCTTGTTAGTTGCTTCTTCATTTAAGCTACTGTTAATTTGCCAAGATATCCACTACGTTCTCAATGTTTAAGACAGTATTACCTTAACTTTCACATAAATTTCTGTGAAACTGTGTTTTCCTTTAGTTTTCCACTAATTAAAGGAGACTTGCACCACAGCATATGTTTTTTTTAATTTCTCAAACATTCTAATCTCTGAAAAGCCAGAGTAGAAACAAAAAGGGTGATGAATTTAGCTAGTTTTATTTCCTTGACTATCCCATTGTTTATGACGAGCAGTCAACTTTTTCATTATTGATTGTTCCTCAGAACCACCAGTAATTATGAAATGAGCTGATCCATGCAAACTGCTGGCAGCCAGAAACAATTTAGATGCTTTGTCACATAGAACCATTTTGTGCAATACTACAGTTATTCTGTTTCAGGTACCAGCAGCTGCCCAGAGTTCTGCATATATTAATCTTATTACTAAAATTTCCTGAAACTAAATTGTTATTACTAAATCTTCTATAGCTGAAGTAAGTGGCAGCAATGCTGTTGCTGCCAAAGAGTGGCAACCATATCTTGTGGAGTTTCACTAACAAAAATGTTAACAAATTTATCGCAGACTGCAGTTGCGGTCTATTTCTTGATTGGTCAGGATCAGCTTAGGAGCATTTGAGACTCAGCAAGAACCTTACAAGTAAAAAAGCCTTTGAAGATAAAAGTTAATGCCATGTTAATTGGCAAGAGTTTCTAATAAAAATCAATACTGCGCTTAGCAAAATATTTTTCACTTACAGATCACTGAATTGGAAACTGAGAAAATGCGGAAGACTGAAAAGACTTTAAGTCCACAGGACTCAGAATATTATAGGGTTAATTCCATGTTCACACCTTTGTCATTCACTACTGCAAAACACAGTCTGAAAAAGCCTGAACCTGAAAAGACCAGTCTTCCAGCTGGAGTGCAATCAACCTCCTGCTTCCCTCATACAGTTTAGAAGTGACTCTTAGTGCCTTTATTTCACAAATACTGCAATGTAAAACAGGGAAGAAAAATGAACATGCTGGCTAAATTAGGATCAAGAGTGATTAAATGGGAAAGGTGTTTGATATGGCAGACTTTAAAACAAAGAGGGAGATATGAAAAGGAAGCTAAATGAGGACGGGGAAAGGCTGCCTGATACAGATGTTAGAAGATGTTAGCAGGAGATGCTGGAAAGATGAGATAGATCAGACCAGCAATTTTAGGGGCAGGTTTGAAACAAATATTTAGTTTTCAATGTTTTCCCCTATGGGTACGTCAATAGAATAAGTGACTGGGTCACTTCTGGAATGAAGCGTTTATACTTTCATGTTCTGCATATGATTTAGCATGATTAAAAAAAAAAACAAAAAAACGGGAAGAAACGTGTATGTAGGGATGCTGGAAAGCAGCTTAAAATTCAACTCTTTTTAGTTAGACATGCGATGGTTTCCAACCTTCGGAGTCTGGTCTCAGTCTCTGCATAATCCTGTACAAATCTCTTCATGCTCCTTTCCCTACGCTTCACCGAAGGGCGCAAGGACTGGAGCTCGCTCGCTGGGACCAGCTGTGTTACTGGGGCTTGCCCAAAGCGGCACCCAGATAACCGAGCTCCATCGCTGAGCCTTCAGAGCGGTCCAAACGCTATGTTTGGTACAAGAGGAGCTATACGAAGCGTGGCGTTTGCGATAAAATTTGTGAAGCCCTTTAAAACGTGGCACTAATCCGGTAGGCGCTTCTCCGGCATGTGCGCCATGGATGTGTAAAGGGGCGGGGGGGTTGTTCGCAGAGGGGAACAAAATCCGGAGGGAGAACCCCGTCCCCATCTTCTGGGAAGGGATGTGTCGGAGAGGACAGCGGGGAAAAGCTCTCTTCCTCCCCGCAGGCATCCTCTAACAGCGCCAAAAACCTCCCGGAACAACCCTTCCCATCTGAAAAAAAATATAATTAAAAAAAAAAAAATTGTTTCAACACCCCACTCCCCCCCCCCTCGGCAAAATCACTACTTTGGGCTGCCGCAAGCTCAACCTGGCATAAGACGAGGCGGGGGGGGGGAGGTTGCAAAAGGGTCAGGTCGCCCGCTAGGACCCGAGGTACGGAGCACTTGGCGCCCCGAAGGGGGGGGACGACGGATGCCTAAGGGCGGCTGGAGGGAGGCACGGAGGGGCTGGGCGGGTGGGGAGGAGGGCGCGGGTGGGGTCTGGCCGTGACTGATGGGCCAGATGCGGTTGAATTTTTTTGAAAAGGCGGGGGGGGACTGCCCCGCTGGCGCGGCTTTAGCCACCGGGGGGGTTTGGTGCGCGGCTGCCGGGTCCCGCCGACGCCACTGCTGCCGGTCTCTCTCCCCGCCTCCGGCTCCCCCTGGACACCCATCGTCGGCCAGCGGCGGCAGCCGGCCCCGGGAGGGGGACAGCCAGCCGGGGCGCGGAGCACCGGCAACCGGCGGAGCGCGTTTCCCTCGCTCGGCGAGGCAGAGCCCCGCAGGCGGCGGGCGGGGAGGATCTGCTCGGCTCCTCTCGGCGAGGTGAGGCTGGGGAGAGGAGCGGGGAGGGACGGGACGGAGCCGAGCAACTCCGGCCGGAGGGGATTTTTCGCCCCCAGCCCCGCAAAAAAGCGGGGTTTTGCTCCCGGTGCCGCTTTACCGGCTGCACCGGCAGCGGGGCAGCGCCCCGGCTCCGCGATGGCGGCGTCCGGCGGGGCTGGGTGTCCGTCCCCGCGGTTGACGGCCCGTCCCCTTCTCTCCGCGCAGGTCGGCGCTGACGGCGGGGGATCGGCCGTGCCGCAGCGCCATGCCCGCCGCCCGACGGTGGCGGCTGCCCGCCCTCCTCCTCCTCTTCCTCCTCTTCCTCCTTCTCAGCTGCCGCGTCGCCGCCGAGGGCGACGGCTCCCTGCGGCCACCGGGTCCGGGCAGGCAGAGCCTGCCGGCGGCGGCCGACGCCGTCCCCCCGACGGCCGGGACCCCGGCGCTGCGGGGCTCGGAGCCCAACGCCTCCCGCCCGGCCGCGCTGCCCCCCAAGGGCGGCGGGGGGCCGTCCGGCGGGCGGCCGCGCTCGCCCTCGCCCCCGATGTGTACGGGGCAGACGGAGATCAAGGAGACTTTCAAGTACATCAACACGGTGGTGTCCTGCCTGGTCTTCGTCCTGGGCATCATCGGCAACTCCACGCTGCTGCGGATCATCTACAAGAACAAGTGCATGAGGAACGGCCCCAACATCCTCATCGCCAGCCTGGCCCTGGGCGACCTGCTTCACATCATCATCGACATCCCCATCAATGTCTACAAGGTGAGGGGGGGGGAGCCGGGGATGGGTCGCGGAGGGGGCTCTTTTCGGGGCTTCCCGCGGGAGGGGAAGCATCCCATTTCTGTCAGGGAGACACCTTGTGCCAAAAAGCTGACGGAGGGTGGTATTCTGTTCAGTTGTTGTCCCAGATGACATCCTCTCTGTGCTCCATTCCCAATCCTCTCAGCGATCTGAGCAGGGAATGGGGCAGAGGTGTGTGGCTGGATGTGGGCCAGGCTCTGGAAGTCACCTGGAAACAGGTGCTGTCCCAGGGGTAAAGGAAATAAATGCAATAGATAAACGCGCGATGGAATTTTCACTTCCCTCCTTTCCCTTGAGGAACGGAGGAGGGGGCACAGAAGACCCTTATCCTGCTCCACCAGGGCAGATTTAGTCATATATTTCACATGGGTCTGTACAGTTGCTGGTGGCATGGGGGCTTTTTCTCAGGAGGAGGAACCAAACTCGTTCAAACTGAGCAATTGTATTAGTTTTATATGTGGAGTGGTTTCTGTGATGCTCTCCTGAGCTGCGAACCCTTTTGCCAGTGCTGGAGCGTGGGCAGCCGAGAGGGAGCGGAGCAACACCTGCTGCTCCTGCACCTTCTTTACTCTGCTCTTTGACTTGGTAAGATTTGCTATGGCAGGAGTGCAACCTCTGTCTCCTCTACCCAGCTTGCGCAGTCGTTTTGTCCTCAGGAATTTGTTGGGCAGTTGAAATCAGCCTCTAGTTATGGTCAGCACTCTCGGGAGGGATGCTCATCAAGGCACACCTGCCTTGAGAGTTTTCAGTCTGGGTCCCTG
>JAOQGH010000001.1:161905406-161924029 GCA_025769975.1 Gallinago jamesoni
TTTTTGTCAGGGTTAGGTTGATGGTTGGACAAGATGATCTTTAAGGTCCCTTCCAACCTAGACAATTCTATGATTCTGTGATTCTATGTCTTTGTTAATTTGAGGCTGCAAACAACATATGAATATGTGAACATATGGAGCAGAAGGACAGAGTATGTGGTCAGTGAGCTTTTTATATCCTTCTATGCACTTTATCTTTGGTAGACAAGACAGTGGCAGCTTGTACACCTGATGATACAGGTCTGCAGTTCTGGAAGGCTTATGCTCAGTTTCCCAAATCCATAAAGTTGGCAATGTGTAAGGCAGCAAAACAACATCAGGATTGGAAATTCCAAACTTTAATTAGCTCTGCCTCTGATGTATATATGTGTAATGGGATAAGAACAGAGACTTTAAAAAGCCGTAATCAAATAATATAATATACTTTCTCTTCTGATATACAGACAACATCTCTCTCATTTTGTAATTTCTATTCTCTTACATTCATTTCAATTTATTGTCATGTTCCATTTGGTTTTTAAGAGGGGAAACGACCTATCCTCTGCACACTCTTGCGTGGCTCTCTGAACCCTTTGGCTACCAATTTGCTATGACACAAATGACCGAGGAAGCCTGTGTCCCTGGAAATACCATCACAGGTGCCTTTATCTCAGCACAGGGGAATAGCAGAGAAAAATTTTCAGGGAAGGAACAAAACATGGTCTTTGGCCTTTGATCATTGACTTGGATAAAGTCAGCTTTGCAGGCAATGATTTCTTTTTCCAGCAATGTATTTTAGGGATTATATAAAAAATATAGTTAACGTTATGTAGCATTATCAAGCACTAGAAATACAAGAAAGACCAGATTAGGACTGCATATCCCATGCAGACATATACTGGTCCCTTTGTTAATCCAACTGTGCTCTAAAAAAGGCAGGATTTCCATGGAAATGTCTTTGTGATGACCTTACTAACTCTCGTAATGCAAGTACTTAGAGGGCAAGCATCGTGATAAAGCCAATCTTTTCCTAACTTCCCAAAAAAGTCAAGGTGCTTGTCTTTAGAAAATGTTATTATTTCATATTACAACTCAGCCACTGGTTGTTCTGATGTCAAAGATAATTGGGAGAAATGCATTCTTTCCTTTCTTTCAACATCTTAACCACTTACTTGAGGTCTTGCAAAGTTCATTTCAGAATTTCTTGCACAAAGTTTATTGATCTCCGACCGTATTAAGCTAGAAGTCTGTTTTGCTTGGGAACCCTTTATGGTCAACAAATACACCTTATAGGCACTTAAAGATCTGAATTGTCCAGTGGAGGAACCTATCTAGACTCTGCAGGCAATGGAGGGTGACTTTATATATGGGAACAATCTACTCTGAAGTTGGGGGTATGGGGTAGTGGAAATGTCTGTATGTTGTTGAAAGTACATATAACACAGTTTTCGCAATGGATCTCCAAACTGAAATACTGTAGATGAGGTCAGTATAGATTTGTAGATTTAGAGTACTTTTTCGTTATTTATATATATTTACTACATATACAATGACTCAAAAGATGCATCTGACAAATTCAAAGCAAGTTTTCATCTTCTCATTTATCTTTTTTGCTTCTGCCCTGTGTTTATGGTTCCCAATCTGACAGCAGCACGGCTTTCTTCACGGTTAATTTTGACACAGTCCTTTCCCTGGGATTGTGAGATTGCAGAATCTTCTGACTTTGTCAAGACATTGTGAGGTTTCTGTAATTTTCAAGGTGTCTGTATGATATGACTTCCTCTTAATTCAGCATGCTTTAAAAAAAATGAAGTTTTCTAAGCAGAAGATACTAATAAAGACACAGGAAAAGAGATTAATTGTGTGCCTCATTAAGACTTACAGTGTTTATTGGGTAGATCAGTAGAAGATTCTTAACTAGGAAGAGGGAATTGTATTTTCTTGTCTAGAGGGAAGGTCCCCACCCTGACCTCATAATTATTGTTAAATATTAATACGTTTTTTAATGTTCTCTGACTTATCCCTGACCATAAGCTTCATTTCCTGGGCAAATTTCCTGTTTTGAAAAATGCTTGCTTCTGGGAAACGCTCAAAAATACTTTTATCTGCATGAGCTCTCCATCTCAAACTTATCAGGTGAAAATCTGCCAGTCGTTTCACAGATGTGTTGAAAAGATGGTGCTTGTGAATTAGGTGTGCAGTCTGGTTTCCCTTGTCACTCTGCAGTTCATAATGATGGAAATCGAGTCCTGTCATCCTGTGAGCTAGTCTTGCTTGCGAGGAGGGAAATACAAATTCCTGCTCCCTCTTCCCGTATGTGTTCATTGCTTGGGACTAGGACATCAGTGTAAACGAGATGCATCTGTTGCTGCTTCTTGATGCCCAGCTGCAGAGAGTCAACAGTAGTGGGTCGGAGCCATGGCATCAGCCTTCTGGCTGGTAGCCACGGAGGGCAGGGTATTGTCCTCACATGCTGGCGTGTTCGAGCAGCAATTTACACACGTCTTTCTACACAACCAAGAGGAAGCAGGGCAGGAATTGCAGTTCAACAGGTGTGTCTCTGAGTCACAACATCTCTTGGGGCTACTCTTGGAGCTGTGCAGCTTTCCCATCAGTTTAGGCTCAGATCTGTGCCTGCTCTGAGAAAGCCTTGGCCAGGGCTGCATCAGGTGTATTGGTGTGTATTAAGTATGATTTCACTTCATTCTGCACCATGTTTTCCCTTTCCTTCGTGCTGTTTTATTTCATCTCCAGCACGTTGCTGTGGTTTAGCAGTTAAAACTTTGCCCGTGTGAAATAAGTGACTATAAAACATTGAAGAAGGTCACTCAGAATACAGCCAGTGGTAGACTTCTTGGCATTTTACTGCTGAAAACGCAACATTATTTTTCTCTTTGCTGCCACTTGGCAGTATCTCATGACTCTAAGTCATTTATCATTTGTAAAATGGCACTCTTTGTACAGACACCCTATTATGAATCATAAAAAGTCATTTTACTCATACAAAATTGCATGAGACTACATCTATACTTCACTACGAATAATCGTTGCTCTTGTCTACAAATGTGATGCTCCTGAGTGCTTTACAATGGATTTTCACTGTTCTTCAAGGCAGTGTTTTGAGGTAATGGCAATATAGAGGACAAACAGAAACAATGAAGACAGAAACAACAAGGAAGCATAGTTGAGCAATTAAAATATTCTACTTTTTCCTTTTACTTTCTTTATGTTTTCAAGCTTCTGCAAAGCATATCATTAACCTCTAGCAATACCATGACAGAGAAACTTATGACTCATGCATCAAAATGCTCAAATTTCACAATGCATCAGCTGCAAGAGATAAAGGACGTGCTTTTCCAATGCAATGCAGGCAGCTGTGTGTCCATTCTGCCCCCGCCTTAAGCTGGCTGAATGCGAGGGATATTTTGATGTGATGTTAAACCCAAGCTGATGCAGCCTTTCTATCAGCAGACCGCATTCACTCATGTGCAGCCCCATCATAATCCAGCCATACGGCTCCCAAACTGGAGCTGGCTCAAATCCATTCGGCTTGGGGCACAGGTGGGACTGTCTGCACCTGAGAGATAAGCATTAGTTCAGGGAAATTTCCGATGTGCAGCTGAGCAGTTGTGATTTTAGGGAAGAGAGACAGGGAGTGTCTTGCGCATACACCAGCTAGTTGTAGCTAAAAGCCTTCAACAGAATCTGCCAACGGAAATTTGATCAAAGTTCTGAATTGTTAGTTCAATGAAGAAAAAAAAAAAGATATTTTAATTTTGAAGTGCCTTTTTAATGTGTCATCTCTGGTTTAATATATACGCATGTACAATATCCAATAGATGCTATAAACAAGTATATGATGTGCTTGCTACCCTGTCCTTGATTTCTATAGCAACTAGGTGTGGTAGGCTGGAGGTTCAGAGCCTGACTGATATAAATTAAATTAGTCTAGGTGTCATTTGATTCTGCAGAGTGTACCTTTAGAACACCTGTAATTATTCACATTGCAATTTTAATAGTAGTTTGTTACTATCACCCCTTTGCAGCAATTCAAAAGAAGTCTCTCAGGGGGAGGCTTTACTGAAAATACTTTAATTACAGACTGAGTTAGTTTCCCACATCACATAAGCAAAAGATACTGTATGGTTATGACAACCTCATCCTTGCTTCCTCACCTTTATTACTTTCCACAGAATTCGCAAGAAACATAAATCCTTAGAATTCATTTTTCTGCTTCATTTCTGCAGAAGCATTATTAAACTCTTTTTGTAAGAGATCATTAAGCAGATCATTGAAGAAATAGGTCAAAGCTGGGCCATGTTACAGTTTTCCTGCTGCTGTTCTTTTAAAGATTCCTTTTCAGCACAGGACTAAAGCAGATTTTTGGAAGGTATTCTGATATTTGAAAATACTGGTGGGCACTTCATAGGGATTTCCAAAAGCACATAATCATGAAACGTACATAACTTCCTTTGTGTTAAAATATAGTGATACTTTATTATATCAGGGCATTTCAAAAACTGTTGCGGACCATGTAACTGTTTATCCTTAGATGTACATGCATGTGTGCTTAAGGACTCCACTGAACCACAGAGCAGGCAGCTCTGTGGCTGTCTTGAATCATTTTGGTCCTCAGTAGGATCTATCCAGTATGATGATCTGTTTCTTCTTTTCTTACATCCCTATTAAATGTGATGTCTGAGGAGACCTGAGCCAAGGAAAAGGTTTTACAACCTCTTTTGTATAGTGTTCTTCTTTCCTCTCTTTTTCCATTTTGTACCCCTCTATCTGCACCAGGTCCAAAAGGCCTCATTTGAAGAAAGCTATGAAAAACAGAGATGTGCTTAGATAATGTAACTAATTACAGAAACTCAGAAAGTTTACTTTTCTGTATAACGATTGCGACTATTTCTTGGCATAATTTCTGTTCTGCAGAGCCTTGTTTTTATGAGGAACTGGATGATTTGGCTGCTGCTGGGGTGTATTTGCGCCATTAGAGCAGTTCACAGCAGAGTACAAAGACTAAATATTTCTAAGCTGAAGCTACAGGCGAACAGTTCATAGCATCAGCTGTGAGGAAGGTGCTTTCTGTGCCCAGTAAATCAGCTAAAAGATACCACTGGAGATGTGACAGAAGATTTCCATTGGACTGTATGACTCAAAGTGCAATTGAACCAACCTAAAATTCATTGTGCTGTTTTCTTTATTCCAGGGCACTTACAGTGTCCAGGGCATCCCTTCTTTCATTGTCAGAGGGTCAGCTGAAAACTATGGGATACACTGTTTTCCAGCATTGCCTGACTTCTCAGCTGATGGAGCCTGGACACCAAGTTCAAATAAACCCTAAACCATCCATGCACTTGTTAGTTTTGTCCCTGTTCTAATCAGCCTCAAGTAATTGTCTCTGTTTCAGTAAATAAAGAGTTACTTGGGACATGCAAGAAAAACGATGAATGCTCAAGACAGATAAAGCCAATAAAAGATAAGAGAAGTCCTCACCAGCTCAGTCATTTTTCACTATAAAGGCTGGGATGGTGAAGTTAGAAGCGAAATGAGTGGAGTTTGCAGGGCTTAAGAACTCACGTCTAAGACTTTGTGCATATCCTTGCCCAGCCAGGGAGTGACTGTGAAGCTACTGCCTAGTTTTTAGGACACACACCTTGGAGACTCCCTTGTGAAAAGGTTCTGCTTGACTAAGTTTTACATGGTAGAAAAAAAAAAAGCAATTAAGAGAAAAGTCTATGTCGGGGGAGGGGGGAATTACTTTAAAAAAATTATGAATTTCTAATTGTTTTCTTTTCACAGCTGCTTGCAGAGGACTGGCCTTTTGGTGTCGAAATGTGCAAATTAGTACCCTTCATTCAAAAGGCATCAGTGGGCATCACAGTGTTGAGTTTGTGCGCCCTCAGCATAGATAGGTGAGACCCATTTTTCCATCAAACTCTTTTTCTTTTAATTTCTTTTAAATATGGGCATTGACTCAAATTTCCCTTTCCGCTCAGCTGATGTAATATGAATAAGCTGAGTTTAAATCAGGTGGGTTTTCTTAAGATTTTTAACCTGCAAATGTGTGCTGTTGCCTCAGGTACCGAGCAGTTGCTTCTTGGAGTCGAATTAAAGGCATTGGAGTGCCAAAGTGGACTGCTGTTGAAATTGTACTGATCTGGGTTGTATCGGTGATATTGGCTGTTCCAGAAGCGATCGCATTTGACATGATTACGATGGAGTACAGGGGAAAGGATCTTAGAATCTGCCTGCTTCACCCCATGCAGAAAACGTCCTTTATGATGGTAAGATAATGACGTTTATAAAATGACAGCTTTCCAGAACAATTCCTTGAATACTTCTCAGTGTTGTGTGGATTGTACTGTGCACAAGGGTATGTGAAATGTAGGTGAATATAATGTTCAAATGGAGCACTGACAAATTCATGAAGTAAATTGGTCAGAAGAAGAGCATTCAGAAACTTGTCTTTATGTGGGCTTTGGGCATATTACTGTCTTGTCCCACTTTCTCATCTATAATGTACACCTTAAAGAGATGCTTTTCAGGACAGACTGACCAGTTAGTTATGGCGTGCTTCCCCAAAATGCTCAACATTCGACTCCTAACAATGTTTCCCCTTTTGTTTCCTTTCTAGTTTTACAAGCAAGCTAAAGACTGGTGGCTGTTTAGCTTTTACTTCTGTTTGCCACTGGCTATCACAGCATTTTTCTATACTCTCATGACCTGCGAGATGTTGCGAAAGAAAAGCGGGATGCAGATTGCTTTGAATGACCACTTAAAACAGGTAAAAATTCATCCCTGAGAAATCTTCTGACTGTAGAGAGAATGATAATACTACCTTCACTGACTACATTGCCATATTATTCTGTTCTTGTATGAGAACTTCAAGTTTACTAAGTTTTCTTAGCAGTGGTGTTGCTGAGCTCATATGTATGTATATATAGATATACATAAATATATATATATATCAGAAACCTAAGATTTCAACTGACAATCACAAAACTGTTTTTTCTTGATGTTAATCCTTCAGGTTTTATAGTTTCTATTTCTTCCTTACAATCATGGGAGATGGATATTTTGTAATTAAAACTGAGGTCATGCTATAATATAAAAGCTGGTGCTGTAAAATTGTTAATTATTTTGAATCAATTTCATGCAGAACTGCAATGAGGTTAGCAGTGTATATGTTAGCAGAACAAAACACGTTCCAAAATATATTCCAAGTTAGTACTGCACCAGAGACAAACTTCATATATCACTAGAATTAAAGTATATTTGTACTATAAAGTATATTTGTGCTCCTTTCTTTCTACCTTGATAAAGCTGTAATTGAAATCTCTGGGACATTTAAAATAAGACCTGAGATCAAAGCACAGGAAAATGCAGTTGAAAGCAAGCTGGTATTTGAAAGTGATTGGGGAAATGTGTATGTTCTTCATTTTAATTTAAATGACAGTTTTCACGTCCTTGCTTTTCATATTATTACTCATACTTTTTAAAATTAGAGATACAGAGAATCAATGCAAAACATCTAAAACAAAAGAAAAGATCAAGTATTTATTCCAAGAAAATAAGGTATTCTGATGTTCTCTTAACTCCTGTTTTGATAAAGGTTTTATTTTGTTTATTAAACATTTGGATGTTAGAAAACAGCAACAGTCAAAAGAGAGACAGAAACTATAACAAGACTCTGTCCAATTTTCTTTTTCAGAGACGTGAGGTGGCCAAAACTGTGTTCTGTCTGGTGCTTGTTTTTGCCTTGTGTTGGCTCCCACTTCACTTAAGCAGAATATTGAAACTCACTATTTATGACCAGAAGGACCCCAACAGATGCGAACTTTTAAGGTGAGACTCTAAAAATACCCGTGGGCTGCTGACATTCTCCATAAGCATAGCTGGATTTCCTAATGGACTGGCTTACTCTGTGTCTGAAGCTCTCCCTCCTTCTTTATCCGGGACACTCTGGTTTCCCTTCAGTAGCAGAGTCAGGAAAGCGTGAGGAATCCCCGTTTGCCCTGTCTTTCTCCTGATCCCTTTTGGGAGCCTCTTGCTGTCTTGTGGCGTTACGTGGGTGGAGAGGGAACTTCTGTCCCCGTTTTCCTTTTCAACAGAACAGCTAGGATTAAATCTGTGAGGAAAACCTCAAGAATATTTCCTCCCACCAGTTAAGGTGGTTGGATCTTCTGAAATTACGTTAATGAGAATGGTCTACTGACTCCATGAGTTAATGGAGTCATTATTGACTTCATGTTGACTCCATGAGTTAATCCTGTTGATGTAAGCCCCTTAATTTATTGAGGTTTAATAGTCTTGGTTGAGTGAAGCTGAGTCCATTTATCATAGCTGTAAACCTCTACTAAACATGTAGAAAATGAGAAGTGTCTTACTTACTTACTTTAATTTCCACACAGCTTTTTTCTTGTGATGGACTACATTGGAATTAACATGGCTTCACTGAATTCCTGCATCAATCCAATAGCCCTGTATTTGGTGAGCAAAAGATTCCAAAACTGCTTTAAGGTAAGAGACCGCTGTTTAAAAGATGATGTCAGCAGGGAAATTAATTCTGTAACACACATAAAGTGTTTTAAATGGCCATTACATTTTATTTCAAATTTTCACTGGGTTATGGTAGGTGTTCTCTCCCTCTCCTGCTGAAGCTACATAGAGAGGAGTTAAGGATTTGTGGGGACAAAAAAGAGAAAGCAAAAGAGAAGAGCTTACAATAAGCCCTCCTGGTACCGTGCTAATCAGTGCCGCATCACTTCCCAACGGGACCTGGCCACCAGCCACTCCGAGAGCACTGACAAAGCAGACTCGGACCGCGCTGCAGAGGTTCACGTAGCCACATCCTCTGCAACCTGACGGGGAGAGCGCTGACCTCAGGTTCCCCCCTCCATCCTGACCAAGCACCGTGGGCATCCTGACCGTAGGCAGTTTTATCTCAGGCAGAGGGTGCAAGTATCGTCCCTTTGCAATGCTGACATTTTCTGAGAAGAAACCTGTTTATAGTTTTGCCTTGGTTTGAGTGAATGGTTCTGGGCACTAATTCTCCATGCAGGATTTGAGTCTCTGGACTGCATGTGGATTGCAGCCCATCAGTCCTTCAGCCTTCGTGTCTGCTCAGAAAATGTCCAGATTTCGGGCTTTTTTTTTGTGGTCCTTTACCATCTTCAGACACTTTATCAGGGTTCTTAGATTGCCTACCACAAATTCTTAGATTTTTGTTTTCTTGCCCATCATTTAAACATTGGCCACTGCTAGGCTTATTGCCTGGCTTTGTAAATTCCTTACTGGCTATATCTTTCCATCAAAAGGCAATCAGCTCTACATCTAGTCACCTTAGGCTATTTCCCATGTAATTGTGGCAGCTCAGGCTGCAGATGCTTTAGGGTCAGTCTCATTGCAGAATTGCAGAATGGTAGGTGTTGGAAGGGACCTTTGGAGATCATCTAGTCCAACCTTCCAGGCCAAAGCAGGGTCACCTAGAGCAGGCTGGACAGGAACCCATCCAGGCAGTTTTTTTAATGTCTCCAGAGATGGAAACTCTACAACCCGTCTGGGCAGCCTGTTCTCTATATTGCCAGCTCCTTGAAAAGTCACTGGAGCTGAGAGCAGCTAAAGAAATCTGTCGTATCCAGAGAAGGTATGTGCAGGATCCCAGACAGACTTCCAGCATCCAAAGGCCAGTCAGTAGCATTATCAAAAGGTCAGCAGTACATCTGGTAAGCATTTGAACTGTACGTAGGTTTTTCATCATTCTCCTACTTAGTTCTCTTCCCACCCTCCCCTCCCCTCACCCACAGTCAACTAAATTGCAGCGTCTTGCTTGGAAAGTATAGATTAATGTGCATGCCCAGGGAAGTCGTGGATGCCCCATCCCTGGAAGCGTTCAAGGCCAGACTGGATGGGGCTTTGAGCAACCTGCTCTAGTGGGAGGCGTCCCTGCCCAGGGCAGGGGGGTTGGAACTAGATGATTTTAAGGTCAACTCAAACCATTCTATGATTCTATGATTCTATACGTTTTTTCCGATAAAGATTATCAGAGACAGAACAACAAGGAGGCTCATTTTATTTTCAGATGTATTTAGAAATGCAAGCCAGACTCGAAGTGGTATGTGTGTGGCCATTATAACTCTTCCTGCCCTCCAGCACTCAGGTTAGTTGCTAAGGGGGCATCCCAGAAGTTGGTGGCCATTGGAGCAAGGCAGAGATTAACCTCGTTTCTTTCCCCACGCTGTAATGCACACTTGGCGTTTCTCACTGTACAGCATTTCAGTGCCTTTTGCAAAACAAAACGATGTAAAATGTTTATCCCTTTGTATTTTAACAGTCATGCTTGTGTTGCTGGTGCCAATCCAAAGATCTGTTGTCCCTGGAGGAAAGGCAGTCCTGTTTAAAGTTCAAAGCTAACGATCACGGATATGACAATTTCCGCTCCAGTAACAAGTACAGCTCTTCATAAAACAAGAATAAAAGGTATATTCTCTTACATTAATGCTGGTGCCTTTTTAAGTACAAGTGACAATTACTTTTAACGAGATGGTAACGTTTAGAAAAATCTAGTTTTGTGTTTGCACAAAAAAACCAAACAAGAACATTATAAAAATAATTGCCCCAAAACTGTGTCACAGTCAAAATCATGGACAATTATAAAATCTTCATTTACGTAACATGAAGAAAAGCGTAGAAAGAACAAGCACTTGAATACTTCTGAATCAGCACTTCCAAATGATCCCCATTTCCTGTACATTAAACAATTATTTGTACTCGCTATAACAGTTGTAGGAACTGAAGTCACAGTAATTAGTAAGCAGTGTAATATAATGTCAATTGGATCAAAGCCATTATTATATATAACTCATTGTATTATCTTTTATAAAGCAGATTAACCACCATCACTATTGTGGTTTTTTGTTAAAATAAAACATGAAATACTTTGTAATAGAAGTTTAAATGTAAAAAAATCTTATCAGCGTTTTTAGCATTTTTATCAGAGATGTTGTAGAGGTAGCTAATTAAAATATTAAAGGATGCAGTCAGGTCAGAAGTGCATGTCACTCTGATGATTATTTTTACCTATTATTGCTAGAAGGATCCTCTCAAGGTCTCTATAAATACCATTTTGTAACCACTTTGTGTGTTCAATGTATTTGGCAGCACTTTGGGTATGGTGCCTTTCACTGTTTCCACATTATTCGTGTTTAATGACAGTGGAGGAGAGAAAAACACAACAAAAGCAAAAATTAATTCTCCTAGAACTAGACAAACAATAGCTAGTATTGGAAACCAGCTATTTTTAACTGAAAACAAATTGTTTCCCATGTAAACAGTGGGCATTCAAGAACCCGATGGTTCTTTTGCGACAATTTATACATGTTTTTGCAATCCAAATACTGTCTTGGGGCAAAATCCTTTAGAAATAGCAAGTGGAAAAAATTGTAACCAAGGAAAACAGAGGGAGAAATTTAACTTCTATTTTCATTTAGATTTAAATCTTCATAAAGAAAATAATTCACGAACTGTACTATGTAGCACACTCGTTTTCATACAGTTTTAAAATACTTCCTACTTCTGTAGTTCCATATTTATGGGCTTAAGAAGATGTATGATTAGTTTCTGCTTCTGTAAATAGTTTAGTGAAGCATAATTAATTATAAAGTATTAAAATATGGGCAGGACCCTGTGAGAAAACAGAAAGATAAAGATGCCTGTAGTGAACACGATGTGTGTTGCCGGGAGCAGTGCACATTTTGTACATACAAGACAGGTAATTCTTTGATTTTTCATTTCCTATTACTTTGATACAGATGTCCCCAAAGACTAATTAACATATTTTGTGCACTAAAGCATGAGCTTTTCAAGAAAAAAATGTCATAATGCTTTTTATAAAAGACATGTTTTCAATAGGCACAGTATTTTATTATAATAAAAATATTCATCAAAACTCAGGAATTTTTTTTTTTAATTTCCAAATTTCATATGAAAGGATTTTTACCTTTTTTTTTTTTCCCAGTGTTGATTAACTTCAGATTTTTTAATAAAGTGCCTTAAATATGCTCAGGATGAAAACAGTTTCCATTAGAGTGTTCAGCTGACGTTACCTTAGGTGGGTTTCAATCTCATCTGGACTTGAGGTAGCGGCAGCTACCTTGCAGACAGCTAAAAACAGGAGGAGAGGTGAACCCCATTCCTGGTGTTGCCCCATCAAAAGCTAGTAAGCGTATGCTTGTATAATCAAGCTGAGGACCTCTGCACATGCATTTGAGCATGGGCACGTGTGTGTTTGTGTGTGTGAGCACGTGTGCAAGCGCGTATGATGTCTACTGTTAGGTCGCTGTTACCGCCCTCCTGCAGCACGTGCACCTGACTGCTATAATGCTGAACTTTTATAAATAGGAATCTATTTAATGAAGTTTTGTTCTTTACGTTGTTACCTTAACTTTTCGTGGTGACTTTCTCATGGTAAGCCGTGAATCTCGCTTCGCTTCGCCCTGCCTGCATCTATTTCTGTGAAATGCGTTTCATCTGTTAAGGATGGATAACCAGTTAAATCCCAAGTTTGATACTGATCAGTGTTATTTTCATCAAGTTATATCATTACAATATTGTACATGTATATTATTGTTATTTTTATTTAAAATATAGCTGTTGTATTGGCAAATGTGTAACATATTTTTCATTTTTTTCCTGGACTAATTCTTTGTTAAGACGAGTCCTGCTAAGTCAGACATTTAAGTTTTTTCAAATAAAAACTCTATATACTGCCCACTTTTTGGAGTAAATATATAGGTATTCGTACATGTCTTGTCTTTTTTGCAGTATTTTTCAAAGCATTTTTTTTATTGAAGCTCTCATTTCCCGTAATAAATATTTGCAAAACTTCTGCTCTCATGCAGTTAAAAAAATACAGAGGAGAGCTCCAGTGCAGCATCTATGTTCTAGCTAAGAATAAATCTCTTAATACTGAAGACAGGCATTTTCTAACATCCTCAGTACAGGTCTGCTCCTCCCTCTCGTAAAATCAACGAATGTTCAGTTGTTCAATTTGGTTGGGGAAGAATTAGGGCACGGGAATAGCTCTTTAAAAAAAACAGCAGACATTTGCTACCTTGAATAAAAGAACCTAAAAGCTAAATTTTTATTTTTTTTTTTTGACAAAGGAGTTGTTTAGAAAGGTTAGGAAAACAGACTAAAATCTGCTCATGGGGTAAAATAGCCAGTCTGAGGCTCTCTTAGCCTCAGCCATGGGCTCACAGGTAGCACAACTGCAGAGGAACTTGTAAGAAACTACCATCGCATCTTAGTGTTTTGTCCATCACGTAGTAGCTAGATTTTATTTCCCCAGTATTTACTTTCCCCAGCTCTGAACTCTGCCTGCACACAGTTCTCTCGGAGTTATGAGTGTATTTCAGACTGGGGGGACTGAACTAATACACTGGTACTACACCTCACAGAATCATATGCAAAATTTGATGATTTTGGAGCATCTGCTGTGAGTTGTGGCATTTCACTGTCCAAAATGATTCTTAATCAACACATGGTTGGCTTAGCAAGAGAATGTTGTATGTACTGAAATAATATTAAAAGGATTTTTTGCAATTGTTCTGTATAGCTGTGTAAAATAATTCTGTATTTCATTTTCTGTGGTCACTTAAAATAGCAACTTCTGTGGTTCAGACAGTGTAAACATACTAAATTACCAATAAAATATTTGTTATTTTGATTCATTGCAAAAAGGCATCTGACCTTTTTTCTTCTAGGAGGTCCCATTTTATTGTTGAACAGTGACAACAACATAAAAAAGAAATGGGCAATTCAGAACTAAAAATCAAGGCTTTTCAGTCAGATGGTTTTATATAGCTGGAGAGAGTTCAGACTTGCACACGCATTGCAAAATTGTCTGATGTTTGTTGGAACAATCAGTCATGCCTGTCTTTGCTCTGTTTGTTTTTGCTCAAAATGTCAGTTGCAATCTCTTCTCTACGCACCCATATATAGTCACAAATCCTCCTGTGTTAGGGACATCACAAATAAAAGGCACGAAACTTCTAGTTCGTTAATTTAGAAGGGCATGGACTCGATGTTGGAATATGCCTCATGAAAACTGTGATCCTTTTGTATGTTGACAGTGTAATTTTGTGCATTTTTCAATTTACCCTTTTTTAAAGCAGTGGAAAACAATGGCAGGCTAAATATGCTGTAGCTGGTCGAATACATAACTTTATATGATTCCAATATCTGTAAATCCCAAAATGTGTTTGCTGCTACTGCAGTTGTACTCCAAATAGTTAGGTTTCCTTCTGCTTAGTTGGTGGCCTGATGCATCCATAAAGACTTGTCTTTTTTCATGGTCCCAGGATCTTAAGCTCAGAGTTTCAAGTTCCCTGTGCCTGGAACAGAAGCACTGGTAGAGGTGAGGTCCCTTATACGTAATGCTATCGTCTGAAGCCTTCAACAACCACTCATGGCAAAGAAGCATTTTTTGCTTATTTCGTCTGAGATCCTGCAGCTTTCTGCACGTAGGGCATAGGCTTCACAGCTCAGCTAATTTACTTCTTCCTTGCCACAATTCACTTTTCTGACTATTGGTCTCATCCACAGTTTTATCTACTTGGCTGTTTCATTTCGGGGGTTAACTGCAGCTTGTTGTCAGTTTTCTAAACACATGAGAACTTAACATAGCAACATGGATATACACGTAGCTTATGTTCTTCAAACAGTGACTCACTCACTGACAGGCCCCTGTACTGGTCCCTGGACACTGGTGAGGCCCCATCTCGGGTACTGTGTCCAGTTTTGAGCCTCTCAATACTAGAAAGATTGAGATTCTGCAGCGAGTCTAGACAAGGGCACCAAAGCTGGTGAGGGGTCTGGAGAACAAGTCTTGAGAGGAGGGGAGCTGGGATTGTTTAGTCTGGAGAAAAGGAGGCTGAGGGGAGATCTTGCCACTCTACAGCTACCCGAGAGGAGGTTGTACCAAGGTGGGGTTGATCTCTTCTCCCAAATAATAAGCAATAGAACAAGAGGAAATGGCTTCAAGTTGCACCAGGGAGGTTTAGACTAGATGATAGGAAAAATTTTTGCATTGAAAGGGTTATTAAGCATTGGAACAGGCTGCCCAGGCAAGCAGCGGAATCACCATGCCTGCAGGTATTTAAAAGATGGATAGACATGGTGCTTAGGGACATGGTTTAGTGGTGTTTTTGGCAGTGTTAGGTTGGTGGTTGGGCTTGATGATCTCAAAGGTCCCTTCCAACCTAGACAATTCTATGATTTTATTATTCTAACCACTCCTCAAAAGGGTAGATTTGGCACTCTGGTGTTGGTGGAGCAGGATGGTCCAACTGGCAACCTGTGGCTGGATCTGGTCCACAGAGTGGTTCGCTATTTACTGCACTTTCCTGCAGCCTGCTGCTCAGACTGTTGTGTTCTTGTAGTCTGCTGAAGGAGGCCCAAGAGTCCTCCGTATACATGCTGTGCAATGCTGTTCAAATTTCTAATCCAAGTTTCTGAATGGGAGTCCACATCAGGAGATCAAGAGACAGAAGTTACTTGAAAGGAATCTTCTGTGTTCTGCTGCTCATCCTTCTTCTTAGTCAGCAGTGGTAAGATTGTAGTATTACATAGCAACAGCAGTCAGATGACTGTTTATTGGCTTGCAATTGCTAATTTAAAAGTACTGTCATTAAAAATCTGTCATCTGTTTGGTCTTGTCAGTCTTTATAAGTACTCTCATTTTGACGTGAAGGAGATCCCAAAGCTCACCCTCACCACTGAAAAGGTACATCCCCCTCAGTCCTCTCCTTCTCTAGAACAAGAAAACTATCACTTAAAAAGAAAATTCTACTATAATTAAAAGTTAAACCTTCAGAAATTGGTATTTTACCTTGGCAACCAGTATCCTAAACCTCCATGAAATCTCTGTGTCGAGCCAGAGATGTCCTGATTGTGGGAGGCAGTAGCTGGAAGGAATTTTACTGTAGTAATGTGGCAACTAGTTAGATCATACGTCTCAGCAGGGAGCTATGATATACAGGAAGAAGAATGGTGACAAATCCCCAGGATGCTCACGTCTTCACAAGGACAGATTCAATACATGCCCCAGCCTTTGCAGGGGCAGGAGAGAAACATGGCAAGCTAATAAATACAAAACGGATGGATTTGGTAAGTTTTAGTTGGAGCTGCAGAATTCATGCAAACGATTATTATTTTTTATTATTATTAAACTAAATTGGAAAAAAGCATCATAATTGTTAATGGGAGCTCACAGGACCAGACTGGAGCTTGCCAAAGGTATAGAAAGCTTTTTCCCTGAAATGCAGCTAAAGCAGGTAGCACATCCTACACATTTGGTCCCACTGGTCTTCTTAACTTGATAGCACAGATGTCATGTGAAAGGTTCATTTCTGTGGTATTCGAATGCCTGGCACCTGCAGTAACCAGGTGTCTGATGCATATTTATGTGCATACCTACATTTATACCTCCCTATAGACAAATAAAAGATATTACATATCATCTAATATAAATTGTGTGATTTACAGAATATTTCTCATGAGTTTTGTCTGAAAAAGTTGTTCAACAAAGTCAAGCATTTTTACAAAACCGTATCGATCTAAACAAAACTTAGCCCTCTGTGTTCTTTAAAAAAAAACCAACCACCTCACTTTTAATGTATTCTATTACTTTGATCTTGCATTTTGAATTCTAAGGGGTTATTAATATATTTTGAAACTATTTCACATTAGTTTATGCCATAATATGAGTAATGTAAACTGTATATGTCAGACATGTAAACTGTGAATGCCTGCCTAACTAGTGGACTAGTCTATGGCATGTTTAAATTTGGTGTTCATAAGGATTAATAATAAAAACCACTGAACACTGACAGAAATATTTTTGTTGTTTCCTGATTTGGATATCGGCTCATAATAATAAAAGTTTGAAATACTGACAAATCATGCCCTTCTCACACTGAATGACAAAATTATGAAATGTAATTAAAATATGTATAATTATTTATTAAATGGTATTCATAAACTTGGACTTTCAAAGAGGAAATATTATGAAATATTTTAATAATTTTGTTACTTTAATAACTGGTATTTTATATATTTAATAACTTTAAATTTTGTAACTTCTGTGCTCACTGTAATAACAGAAAAGCTGCACTTTTTTCCTCAAAATTTTAGAACATTATATTTTGATAGGAAATGTGAAATGAAGCATGAAATTGATACTCTGTTTCAACCACCTCCGTATGCTATGAAGATACTTCCTGTGGGACTAACTACTAAAATTCTCTTGTTAAATTTTTTTACCCAAATTTCATGTTAAAGAACAAACAGACAAAGAGTATGGCAATCTACTTAATATTTACAGCTCATTATTGGATATCTTTGAAGCATTTGATCTTCATAAAAGTGTTCACACCTAAGCTGAGGTGTTTCACTTAAAAATGTCTTCATAGGAAAAACAATGTGGCACAAACAGGTAAAGACATTTGATATTTGTTTATATATGTATGTAGTTTATGAATATATTTCAACATAAATTATGCTTAGTTGACTGAAAAAAGAATAAATTTATATTTGTACGTGCAAGTTAATGCATTTAAAACACTCTGTTGATACATCTATGCATATATGTTTTTTTATCTGCATGTGTACGTACATAAATACACATAAATCACAGAAAGCCAAAATGTCGGTCACAGTAAAAGAAGCAGGAAAACTAGAGAAAGCATAGTTGGGAGTAAAAATACCAGAAATTTATAGTATATATGATTTGCCGAGACTTCTGCTGTGCTTTTGCCTACTCAAGAGCTTACAGCTTTCTTAGAACTAACCAAGTTTTTCAATTGCTCAAGGTCTGACTGTGATTACTCCAGTCTTTCCTGTGAGTTGTAAAATGCGGAGTACAAGCATGGCACTTGTACAAAAGAGCAGGATTGCCAACCTTGGGCTCTTGGCCAAATTCCAATTTAAATAATTGCAAACTCTCTTCACATCAACTGCCATGGGGATTAGAAGAAGATACTGCCCCAGTCTGCAGTTTCACACTTTGCATGGAGACATCTGCTCTGTCTCACGCTGGAGGTGACGGCATTTTAGTGCTAGAAAATGTGAGCCTAGTTGGGGGTGTTTCAGAACAAAAAGCAGAATTCACATGTAAAATCAGTATCTTAACACTCAAAGTTTCTTTAAGTATACATCAACTCAATGTTAAGTGGATCTAAATCACTCCTTTTTTTTTACTGACCCTGTTAAGGAGTTTTATAAACATACATTTTAAAAGGCTCTGTAAATCTTTGTATATCTTTTATTTGTACAGTTAGAAGGACTTATTATGATCTGGAATGCATTAAATAGTACTCAAGTACTTTGAATAGGCTTTAGACCTGTCTACAAGGTTGAGTGTAGAAAGCCAGGAGCTGCAGAGCTTGGTGTGCACCAAGCTCAGGCTAAGGTGGTTGCTTTGCTTCCAGACCTGACCAGGCTAACTTCCATTCAGTATTGGTTTTAAGGAATTTCATTACTTAAATGAGCTTTTGGAGCATCTGACAGATAAGGAGAGGTTGAAAGAGCTGGGACTGCTTAGCCTGGAGAGAAGGCTCAGGGAGGACCTCAGCAATGTC
>JAOQGH010000001.1:161931768-161948055 GCA_025769975.1 Gallinago jamesoni
GCCAGCACGTATGTTTCCTGTAGCATCTCTGCAAATGTAATTTCAAGGGTTTGGAATCCCAGTTGTCTTTTTGATGCGCTCTTCCAGTCAGCCTTTCATGCCAACTTGTTTTCTCAGCACTGGCTTCGTGGCAGGCTGGCATGGTGATGGACGCCAGATGCTCTGCTAACTTTAGATGTCTGCACTACAGACATCTACATTTTGGATACTCATGCTAGGTTTGTTTTTTAGTTAGTGGAGGAAAAAGAGCCACCCTCAGATTGAGGTCCATTTTACCTGTTTTAGGGATCTGTATTAGAAGACCAGAGGAGGCCTACTATTCTCCATCAATAAAGTTTATACTTTAGCAGCGAAGGGATTTTAAAGGGAATAGCTCAGATGTAGATGCTCATATTTGGTTCAAGGAATATCACTGCTGCAGTCTTACAGCTCATCTGTAGGTAGATGAACGATTTGCTTAATAGCAACAGAGTTCTCCTTCCCCCAGCGTGTCAACATCTTACCTAACCCTGCACCTGAGCTTTTGTGTGGAGCTTGAACTTCACATTGAAGAGGAACACAAAATACAGTAGCCTTATTTATAAAGGCAAAATAGATTGGGTTTCTTTCTTTTTTTTTTTTTTAACATGGGTGCAAGTTTAAAATCATAGACAATTTTTTTAAGTGGTCTTTAATTCCAGCACCCTCTATCATGTGTAACATTTCTCCCCCCCACACTCTGCCACGGAAATTTGGGAAGCCCGCAAGCAGATCTTACCAGTAAGAACCAAGGCAGAACAAACACTGAGTCAATCTGTCTTTTCTATTTCCTTCATCATCAAGGCATCCATCCCATTCAGCAGCAGATCTGCCATTTCAGGGGTCTTCCTTTTGCTCCCAAAGTACCTACAGAAGTTCTTCTTGCCAGCCAGGCTTTGGCTTTCCTACCTTCGTCCTTTCAAGCTCAAGCAATGCTTTCCATGCTCCTCCTTGGTCCATCCCTGCTTCCACTCTCTGTATATTTCCATTTTGTGTGAGAGCTCGTTCAGGAGCTCCCTGTTCAGCTAAGCTGGCTGCCTGCCACACCTGCTGTTTCCTGCGCATCCTGATGGCCCTCTTGTACTTTAAGGAGTTGTCCCTGGAGATCCCTGCCCTGCCCTGCGCTTTTGAGTGAGGGCTTGCTCCGGAAGGCACTGTGAAGATTTTAGCATTTCTACAATTCTGCTAGAAGAACAGTTTATATTAGCATTTCCTAATCCACTTCAGGCAAAGTAAACCAGGTAAACTGCTTAAACTAAAGAAATCAGTGCAAGTAATTTTTCCTGAAATGAGTTAGGGAGTACTCACAAATCACTTTGCTGGCTGGATACAGGGCAGGAACTGGTACAAACAGCTGTAGTGAAACAGACCACTGAAACTCAATAAATTTATGTCTTCGGCCCAAGCTCAAATTTACCATACTTCAAGCAAAGTTAGGAAAGGCTAGTCTGGCATGAACCAAAGTGAACACTTTTCAAGTTGTGTCCCAGAACCACCACCTGCAATGGGGTAATAGTTGTTGAACTAATAATTTTAAATCTATTTTGATATTTTAAATACCTTATATACCTCTAGATACTTGGGGTGTTCTGATACTTTCTTTCAATGTCTCTTTTTGACATTTTTTCATTTTCTATTAAATACTTCAATAGTAATTTACCTGCGAGAACAATATGTTACGAGAATAATTCCAAACATAGTTTTTAGGCCAGACGAGTGGCAGGATCATCTCAGACAAGGCTAATATATTGAAGTTACAGATTCCTAATCTGGATTATAGGATTTACTATCAATTTTCAGAAAAAAAAAAAAAAAAGTTGAATCACAGGATAAAGCCCTGAAAACATCTGCAAACTAAAAATGACTCTTACAGTTACCAACTGGCCTTGAACTATTTGTGTCCCCTCCTTGTCATCCTACTGGATATCCATACTGCTGGAGCTAAGAGCACAATTACTCCAGCAGTGATACTGGCAACTTCTGGTTGTCATCACCCTGCCAGCAGGCTTGGACAGTTTGAAGAAAAGTAGAGGTAGAAGAAATTCTCCGCACAATGGCAGGTGGACCTTGTCACTGTGCAAAATCACAGTTCCTGGCCTTTAACGTGCCATCACCCTATCCTGTCTCTAAGTTGTGTGTCCTATTGACCATCACTACCAATTTTGTTGTTGAGATCCATTTGGGAAACAGCTTCTTCCACACTCTTACCAGACATGACATAGAGTCTTTATCAAACCCTTGCTGGTGCACCTTCTCCATGAGTGGCCTGGGTCTCAGTTTATTAGGACTATGAGGACTGCCATGGCAGGCAAATGTTGGGGGAGACATTCTTTGATCACCCTGGGTTTGGTTCTGTGGTATACCAGAGACCACCTCAGCACACGGGGCCTGTGAGATACCTCTGCCAAAATCTCATGAGATGGCAACAGTCCTGATCTATCTGTTACCAATTAAACAACAGCCAACCAGCTTTTGTATTTGCAACTATAAGTTAAATTTCCAGTTAATTTCAATCACATTTCTGACAAAAAACCAAACTGAGAGGGGACAATATAATTCAGTATAAGCCTTATATTTATTGTAACAGCTTTTATAAAATTCAGCCACACATAAATTATAAATATCTGCTTTGGAAAACAATTAAATGCAGAAATTTTCCTTTTCATTTCAAGTGCATACACTTCTTTTTCAGTTATTCCCTGGCTAAAAATTCTAGTGTTCTTTCCACTGTTTGTTTTTTCATAATGATTTCGCCATTGTTAAGTCTCCTCCCCTTTACTGGAAATAACATTTCATTTTTCCCTCTTTTCAAACATCCTACTCTGCAGATGAGCAGGATACAGAAAAAGGCACACCTACTTGCTGAATCTAAACATGCCGGAGTTATCATGACATCTTCAAAGTGCTCCTCTTCCTTCCACTCTGCCCCCCACCCTTGTTGCCACATACATATTACAATTGCTTTTGATGTCAATGTGTCTGGGTTCCTGGTTCTAGTGTCAACCATAATCTAGGATACTTAAAAGAAAAATTGAAAGAGGAAGAACAAGTCAGACTAGGCCTATGTTTTGTTGTAGGAAGCCTTAAGAACATGAATCATTTTAGACATGGGAATAATTGGATTAAAATCAGGACTTTTTAAACCATTTGTCTTAGGAAGCTGTGAAAATACCTTACAAGACCAAGGACTAAGAGCCAAATCTAGATCCATGGTACACATATATACAAATATTATGTTTGTATACATAACATAACTTGGTACTTCAAGCTATGTTAGAAATCAGGATCAAAACAGATACATTAATGGGTACTCTAATCAGATATCAGACATGCTAAAGCCCAAGTGCTGGTTTTCAATTGCCTAAAGACAGGCGGCTAGAATAATTTGAAGTGTCCTACACTCTGCCAGTTCAGCCCAGTGTCTCTTTTTGTGTGCCATAGTTGATGTGCTTGGTGTGGTGGGTGGTGAGAAACATCCCTGAGGTCTCTGGGTCATCTACCCCAGACCTTCCCCAAACCACTTACTGACCAATCTAGCCAGTCTATGTTCATAGTGACATTTTGGATACAGTCCCACATCTGTCACAGTGACTCTCCTGTGATAGTCTGCTTCTAAGCATGCACAAGATTGTTATCATTTCGGCACAGCTGAGCAGCCCAGGATATATCTCATGTTTATACATAAATCGTATTTTAAATTATGCCTGTTTTCCAAGAAGGAGGTAAGTAGACTCTCTGCACACATAACACACTTCTAAGGCATTAGCTCCACGAAGAATACAGCAGTCTTGACCATCCTCCTTCTAAAATTCAAAACCAGGGTAATTGCTATGCAAAAAAAAAGGTGTTTGTTATTCATAAAAAAAGGTTATTCACTGTCTTATTCCCTTCCAGGTAGGGTAGCTCAACAGATACAATACCTTCCAAAAAGCAGGGAGGGAGCTGGGGAGAGAGGGGTGTAGGGGAGAGGAGCTTTTTTTAAAATGCCAGTTTGCCTTTTCTCACCTCTAAAAAGTATACGAGACATCAGGCTGCAGGCTGCTGGTGTCAAGAAGCAAAGATTACCCCTCCCTGCTGTTCATCTGTGCTGCTATTCAAAACCTAAAAATGCAGCCAGGGTTGATTAGTCTGAAAAACAAGCAGAAATCTGATTACTCTTTGCCAGCAATTAGGGCACTCACTCACAAATGTGGGAAGCTGGATTCTGATTTCTATTCCAAAGCCTGCAGTTCACATGAAGCAGTCACCAGCTAGCATGAGCACTGAGTGCACTCATGATTTCCTTTTCTTGCTAAATTATGCAAAGCCCTGAATGTAAAGAAAAAGACCCAATGAAATCTATCTTTCTTCACCAGAAAGAAAATGCCTCATCAACACATTACAAAAGTCATCATAAAAAAGCTGGGTTTGTCTTCTATGACTAAATAGTATCCATTCAAGTCTTTATTTAGAACTAGGAGGGTAAGGTCATTGCAAATCAGTCAGAAGTATTTAACTCAGAAATCAAATTATTTTGGATTGCTATTTGTATTTCTTGTTGCTCATAAATAAGAGTGGAAATTCACTAAGTTACCACTTGTGAGGCAGGCTAGGAATTAGTTCTAAATTCAGATTTGTAATCTGGCACAGACAGCAGAGATGCATCAGTGTTAACATTGGCATGGATATCCACAAATATAAGATTGCTGGTGGACAAAGCCTTTTACTTTTCTTAAAATAACATGTGAATAAGGCTGAGTCTACCTGAACGTCGTGTGAAAGATTGTCTTGCAACTGGGATTTCTGTCTTTTTACTCATGTCTATTTGTTTTTCTGCACAAAGAAGATTTTCCAAAATTTATCTGCGGGTTTTACTATCTAGGGCCTCTACAAAAACATTTAGCAGAGAGTGGGACCGAACACTAGACCTCTTAATGATAGCCTTTTATTACTACCTATTCATTAGCTTTCCTAGACAAATTTTGGGTTGCTCATACTTCCCCTCTTCAAGACAACTCTGTAGAGAAAGGCTAACTCTAAGCAGTTTGATGCTGGATGCTGGACTATGTCTGCCACTAATCTTCAGAACTAGGAAATAGCCCATGGTCCAATTTAACTGAGGTATAACCTTAATTGATCAGGGGAACTGATAATACCTGATAGCACACTACACATCAATCCCAGAAAAGTCAGTGAGATACCGTTCACATGCAGCATAACATAATGTGAAGTATCTTGGTCTAAGATAACAGAGACAAAATGAGCAATTCTCCACTTCCCAACACACCGTAACATAGCCAGAGAAGACTGTGCCTTCTGTTCTCCATGTTGAAGCTGGTCCACTGTGCGGAAAGGACCAAATGTAGCCAGAGACAGTACAGGAAAGAAAAAACCTTGTTAAGTAGATGAGGGACGCAAAGACTCCCCAGGGAAGTTTGTGCTATGGTCCATGCATCAAGCACTGGTGTAATCCCATAGTTTATTAATAAAAAGGGATTGAGCAGTCCCAGCCGAACACAGCTGAAGACAGGGTGCCCT
Organism: Gallinago jamesoni; assembly: GCA_025769975.1. NCBI lineage: Eukaryota > Metazoa > Chordata > Aves > Charadriiformes > Scolopacidae > Gallinago > Gallinago jamesoni. The sequence continues at coordinate 161,937,304 of JAOQGH010000001.1, forward strand.
CCTTCCACAAATTTCTCTTCTCACGAGGCTTCAGAATCGGGGACCTGGTTGACCCCCCATTAGTACACAGACTCTGTCTTTCATTACAGAATGGTTGAGGTTGGAAGTGACTCTGGAGGTTGTCTGGTTTACCGCCCCTGTTCAAGTAAGACCACCTACAGCCAGTTGCCCAGGACCATGTCCAGATGGCTTTTAAATATTTCCAATGGGGAAGACTCGATAACCACTATGGGCAACCTGTTTCAGTGCTCAGTCACTCAGTAGTGTAAAAGTGTTTCCTGATACATCTGTTTGTGCCGTTGCCTCTTACCTTCATCTCTGCACTGTGATTCAGCTTTAACAGCAAATGAAGACTGTCCCTGCACCTTTAGTTTGAGAGTGATTGTATCAAATGGCAACTATGGATTGAAAGCTCTTTATGAAAAGAAGGACTTGAGAAACAAAGCTCCAACTCCCTCTTTCATGAGAGCCATGTCCTGTCTCCAGCCACGTAATGAATCAACCTCTGTGTTGTTTCATTTGCTCAGTGGAGCACAGGGACCTATCAACTCCAACTGGGTTTCTCTTCATTTCATGCAGGTACCTAAGGACTTTCCAGATATATAGGTGCTTGCAGTCCACAGGAGTCACTTAGGTACTGTGACGACTGGTAGGCTTAATAGAGTCCTTCATGTTTTCATTGGTCTGTAAATTAATCAAAGAATGCATCAATGGAAGACAGACATTCCTTGAAAGTATCAGATGGCAAAAAGTACCTTATAAAATAAATTTTTAGTGGTATCTAGTAAACACATCATGTCTTAAACACTATCTTACTTTACTGGAATGTAACAAAGATTAGAAGACATGAGGACAACTAGCAATTAAGTTCATAATTTTGTTTATTGCTCACTGAGTTACTTCAGTCATCCTGAATGAGACTGAATGACCAGCTTGGCAAGTCTCTCTGAAGAATGGGTACTTAACATTTAACAGAAGCATTATTAGTTTGCCCTTTAATACCCTCTGTACTTCAAACCTGACAGCAGTTCAGCAATCAGCCTTCTCTGCACTCAATCTAAATCCCATTAAAGTCAATGCAAGTCTCTCCCATTTTAATGGGATTTAAATCAAGTCTTTAATCCTCAGTATCTGTGTCACTGAGAGAGAAAATTATGAATGTGGGTTTGTGATGTAGATACTGCTGCTATGGAAGGTGAATGGTAGCAATCAGTGCAAGCTACTATGAAAAAATACATCTTTGTGTATCTTCTTTATTGATGAGAGCATAAGAACTTGTATCCTATAAAAAAAACTAAAGTAAAAAGCAAAGTAAATATTTAAGATGTAAAATCTTGAAGCCCTTCACTCCGATAAATCTACACCTCGGAAGGAATTCATCTGCCTTAATGAGCTTGATTAAAAATTGGAAGCTAATCCTTCAGGTTCCCTTCACAGTAAAAGAAGAGTCACCTCCAGAAGGCAATTCATTTGATTTATCTTGGAAGTATATTTTCAGCTGAGATGAACAGCATTCTTCTGATGCTTATTTCTCTCTATTGATCATACTGGGAAACTTGAATGGCTAACTCAGACTCACAGGTCTAATTTTTAGCCATCTATAATTAAGGTGGATATATCTCACTCTTTACTGGATTTTTTGAAAACTGTAAGAGGAACCCTTTAAGCCTGGAAAGTAGGTAGTTGAATGCTGGTGTTCAATTCCATGAGCATTACATGCTGGTTTAACTTGCATGAGAAGGTCGTGACTTTTTCAGTTGAACTAGAATACATATTTTAGGTGAAAACAACTACTGTTGTGTACGTATTTTGAATTATGGAAATACCATCACATCCTTCGTAAAGTTATTTCTATGATTAAACATCCTTACTATTACACATATTATCCTATCCCTGGTAGATCATTTCTTCAGTGTCTGATGCAAATCTCTAATTTTGTAGTTGATAGTCCATATGTTCAAGGATTGTATTAGCCCTTTTAATCACAGCAGTATGTGAGGAGCTCATAGATAATTTGGTGTTCGCTGGAACTCCTTAGTGGTTTTGGGAATGTTGCTTTTCAAGTCACATGTCCTTGACTAGTAATATAGCCTATATTCAATTTTCCTACAGTGAATGCTTCCTAATTAGCTGTATTATAAACCTGTTTCTCTCCACTAAAGAGATTCTGTGAATTTGCTCTGCTGGCAGAACTATTTTAGCAAAACAAGATACTAGAGGAGTTTTTCCACCAGTGTATCTACCACACCTACTTTAATGACTCTAGCTAAGCCAAAATTAGAGCTGTATTTTGTGTGGACAGATATATGAGTTTAGGGTGTGTGATTTTTTTTCCCCAGCTCAGCTGAGAGATCATACTGACAGACAAACTTTGATCATAGACCAGATCCATACTTAAAATTCTGCCTACAGAGCCTTATTGGTATAGTTATGCCAGGGCAAAAAAAAAGCCATCAAACAGAAAGAAATCTTAATGCACACATAGCTTTCAGCAAAAAGTATTTATGGGGATGCAACTTGGCAAGCTCCATTAGCAAACACACTATTATTCCTCTATTACATGTTTACACACTTCTGTACTGTCTCATTTCTAAGTTGTCTGTTGGTACAGACATGCCACCCCCCGAAATCAGTCCCTTGTTGCTACCACAGTGCTGAAAAGAAGTGTATACCAGCTGCTTGAGTCTAGCATGCAAAAGGAGCTGCATGAATGGTTTTGCTTTCTATTTAGCTATTAATTCTCCATGTTATTGGCAAAATATGACTACTAAAAAAATTACCATTCTTAGAGTTCAGTTGTGGAATATGTAATAAGGTTGCTTTGCTATATATGATGTAATTATCAAACCATGAATGCTTTTTGTTCTTTTTCTGCCTTGTATTTGAGAAAACCCACCAAAAAATTAAAGTTACAACTGTATAGAGGGGGGTCAAGTATTTTGTGGACTTTTCTTAAAGTGTAAAAAATATGTGCCTAGGAATAAATTCCTACTTGTAAACTATACACTTGAATACAAAGCACTGGAAATTATATAAACCTTTGAATCACATAGAAAATGCATAGCTGTGTTTGAGCAGGAGTATTCTTCAAGCCACTAGATTTTATATATAGTACATACATTAATGGGTATGGTTTGAGCTAAGGAAAGAGTTATGGTGACATAGAAACCTAAGGATGTTGAAAAAGTCAACAACTTTACTGGTATGAAAAAGACTTTTATATAACTCTGGGAAAAAAAAAAAAAAAAAAGGAAGAAGAGTTGTATGCAGTTGAAAGGCTCTAAGACCTGTAGAGTGAAATCATGATCAACCAAGTTACCCTTGGGGAAAAAAAAATAGGAAAAAAATAGGAAAAAAAAAATAGGAAAAAAAAAATGAAAGAAACTAGTAGGAAGAGTGAAGTAAGGGAAATACAGACTCAGGAGTCAGTTTTTAATTTGTGTGTGGGCCCACTCGAGTGCTTACAACTCAGAGCTACCCAACTGGCAGATGTAACCACAGCAGTAGCACTAGGTTGCTTGTGCCTTGTCATGACAATGCTTCCTTTTGTCTGATGGCTGCAAATGTTTGACAGTCATTAGAAAGTCATCCAAGGAAATACTTCCTTTCCATGTACAAGATCCCTGTCGTGGGTTTTTAACACTGAGCTTTCTCAGTACTTCAGCTATCATTAGCGAAAGAATAGTTTCTTACAGCCTGCCTCTGCCCTTAAGGGTCTTTTATAAAGAGGACAGAAGCTCTTTGTTGTCACTCCTTCACACGTTATTAACAGAGGTTTAACAGAAAGAAGAGGGGCTTGTTACATGCCCGGTGCAATTTGTCTTTTTTCCAGTTCATTCGGATCTCCATCATGTCCAACCAAGAAGATGGATTAACCCAGATCCAGGGTTGACTGTTTCCATACTAAACAGAAAATGAATTTGAAAAAGGCAGGCAGAATAATGTCTCCCCGCAAAGAACCAAATATCCCTGCATGCCAAGCCACACTTTTATAAAACAAACTGCAGTTTATCAAATGAAAGTGAAACTCGGTAATACGCAGATGTGTTATCTTGATCATTCGATACGATCACCGTTTTGCCTCGTTGATGTTTTTACTTTTTGTCTCCGCTGCCTAATTCTTTCCATGCTACCCATGCACAGCCGCTGCTGAGCTCCCCCCTCCCGAGTCCTCCCGCACACAGCAGTAACCTACAGTGATTGCTTCTAATCCTATCGCATTCGGGTCTGCAATCTGACATCCATGATGAGGCTCTCGGCCGGTGTAAAATAGGATTGCTCCACTGATGACAGCAAAGCCAGGCTGACTCCACGCCAGCGGAGCCCCAGCTTCCTCTCTTCCTCCTTTGGCAGGGTTCACGCACCCACAATGACTCGCCGCCACTTTTCACAATTCCAGCCATCCTTTTGATGAAATTTGGGACCACGCCCAGCCTGAATCACAGGCGACTGTCCAGTGCTGCTGCTCGGGGCAGGAAGTTGTAGGTCTTTCCATTCCAGCCCAATGAGTCACGGCTCAGCTTTTTGTGAAAATTTCTGTTGGTTCAGAATTTCATAAAGGGATGACGAAAACCAAAGAGATGCATACATACATATTGGGAGTTTACAACCTGGGAACCGGCGCTGCACGTTGTGTCAATGTACCTAAAAACCTCTGCGAATTCTTTAAAATCAAGAGTTCTCAGTTTAAGGCATCTTCAGAGTATCTGAATGCTGAAGCTTAAAGTTGACGTTGCTTAAGTACAGCTTATCCAGGAAATGGTATCTAACGTATCTTTTTCATGGAGCTCTACTTACAAGTTCCATTTTATTTGGTAACAAAATTAATTCCTGAAAAGTCCCATCCCCTTCTATCACCTGTTCCCACGCTCGTTTGTAGTTTTCCACCGTATGGTGTGCTCAGGAAACATCACAGGGATGTGCCAGGTCTCTACAATGACCCAAGTTTTAAAAAAAAAAAAAAAAAAAAAAGCCCTACCCCTGCAAATGTAGCTATTGTGGCTTTGGAAAAAGTTGAAGTGCAGTTTCAAACATTTGTATTTGTGAGTGGACAGGAACCTTTCAAGACAATTTCAACGGTGAAAAAAAGAAATCCATAATGCGTAACTACAATTAAAAAAAAAGAAAAAACCATACAGATATGCAGAAGCATTTACATCCCCTATATCAAGACCAGTCTAGAGCAGGTCTACTGGTTGAGTTCACAGGGAACAAGTAGTTAGGGGACTCTCTCTCCCCACAAGTAAATTTCTTCCAGATACCTGCTTGGTTTGAGTTACCTCCTCAATTTAAGGAGTGTAACAATCTCAGAGTTAGCACAAATTGCATTAGAATAGAATAGAATAGAATAGAATAGAATAGAATAGAATAGAATAGAATAGAATAGAATAGAATAGAATAGTTTGGGTTGGAAGGGACCTTTAAAGGTCATTTAGTCTAACCTCCCCTGCAATGAGCAGGGACATCTTCAACTAGATCAGGTTGCTCAGAGCTCTGTCCAACCTGACCTTGAATGTTTCCAGAGATGGGGCATCTACCACCTCTCTGGGCAACCTGTTCCAGTGTTTCACCACCCTCAGCATAAAAAAATTCTTCCTTATATCTACTCTAAATCCTCCCTCTTTCAATTTAAAGCCATTACCCCTTGTATCCCTTGTATCATGTGTGCACAGTTCAAGATGTTTGTAAATAGCCTGGCAAAGACAACCAACAGTGGTGGTGAGGCTTGTGGATGATATGAAGTCATTCAAGATAGTGTAAGCAAAAGCAAAGTGTAAACCACAGAAGCACTTGAAACAACTGAGTAGTAAAATGGCAGGTGGAATTCAACATAGATAAATGGGACGTTATGGGGGAAACCATTTGGAAAAACAGACCTAGTATCACACATAAAAAGGTGATTTCATATAAAATGAGCTGATATATTCAGGGGAAAGATCTTGGTGTTAGGTTAGACAGTGCTGTGAAAGCACCATCAGCACTCACAAACCAGGTAGAATATTAGGAAACGTTAGGAAAAGAATGCCAAACAGAAGAGAAAACATCATTATGCCATTGTTTAAATGCATCATTTACCTACACCTTGAATAAATGCTGTGTACAACTTTGATGCCTTTATCGTAGAAAGGATATTAGGAACGAGCAACAACTCGCCCTGTTTTTTTCCCTTCTTTCCATGTCCACATATGGACACTGGTACGACGGGGTACTGTGCTAGAGAGACTCTTTGTCTGAGCCATTCCTATGCCCTTACATGCATGCAAAGATTATTTTATGACTGAGAGCTACTGCTGACAGTTCTCAGAAGTGAGTGCTGGCAGCCAGTTCCAGCTGAAAAAACGTAACTTGGCAATGGTTTACCTGTTGTATACTCAACACGGTGCTTCCCTGTGAGGACAGAGGGGATGAAGACTCCAGTACGAAAAGAGCATTTGAAACACTATGCATAGGAGATCACCTCAAATATAAACAGTAATCTGACCGAACAGCTTGCTATTCCACCTATAGAGATATAAAGTTGAATGCTTATGCAAATGGAAAGAATGCTTTATAATGCAATAACTGTGATCAGGGTGAAAATATGGCTCAGGTACAGCTTCAGTGTCTATGACCAAGCCATGACAGGTACAGACACAGACTACAATTGTCTAAAGCAGCGCCGTAACTGGCTTATACAATAGCTTAAGGCTACTACACAGAGAAGGCTTTTGACACCATTCTCCCCTGCCCAGTTCAAGCCCACCCCAGCTTTCCCACAGCTGCATACAATGCCAGCAGTGCACCACCAATGCTGGAAAGCTCACAAAATTTATTTGAATGCTCAACTATTAATGAGTGCAAGTCCCACAAGAAGCCAGTTATTTCCTCTTTGTATCAGCAATATTTACTACGTGGGAAAGTACAAGCAATTCAAATGATGTATTTCTGCTGCTGCAAAGAAAATGTCATGTTCAGCTCTCCGAAAACATCACAGACTCTGGTAACATCAATACTACCCTATTGTTGGTAACAGTTGGAAGTAACACACACCCCATTCACTTGACTGCTTGAACACTAAAGGACGTATTCTCTTCCTCATTCTGCTTCCCCTCCACTCAGCTGCTAAAATGACAAAAGGAGGCCAGCTGAACGCTACGGGCATTTCTGTGAAGTATAAAATTAATGCCTTCACGTGGTTTTAGGAATAGAGTACTTCTTCCCCAAATACTTTACTTGGATTAGGGCTCACAAGCAGTTTGAGTAGCTGTTCATCCCACATGCTGACATTTTGGGTGTCAGCTGGGAAAAACAGGTTCAAAGTTAAGCAGGACCCTGATCAAAACAGTGATGAGTTCTGGTGAAAGAAGGTCCAACTGATGTTCAGCAGTAGGAAGAACAGTTTTTCTAAAATGGGACCCGTGTAATGTATTTATTTCAGAAACAAGGGCTGTACACAATATAGTCCCCATGGCAGTAACCATCTAATACTTTTAGATATATATTAAAAAATGGCCTACTATTAAAAACAGTAAAAGCAACATTCATAGTGCAATAGATGTCAAAAATAAAACATCTTATCCAGAATAACAGTAGAAGAGATAAGGACAGTTACCTCTGTAGCATCATTCACTCTACAGGGATCTTAGGCAATCTAAAACCAGCCTATATCAAGCTGAATACATCTCAAAACGCATTAAGCAAAATTGCACAAATGTGTTGTTACTTCAGGGAAGGTAAGAAGCGTAATAAGCTCAGGCTTGCTCTGCTAGTGCTTTTTATCTCTTCCAGGATGATAGAGTTTAGAGAAAACCTCCTTTAAATTACGTGATTTGACTAGGTGCCTGAGTCTATGTGAAATAAATATGGAGCATATGGCCTGGACAAAAGGCTGTTCACAGTGAAAAATATCTAGCTAAGACTCCATTTAAATATCTTAGTGAAGTCAACTGGATAATCATAAAGTACTATTCATATACAATATGTATGTAGGAAGCAGAAACAATATTTCTATGGAAATTAATTAAAAATCTAATTAAAAATGCTCCTGCATTTCTTCTAAAAGCAGAAGCAGATTGTCATACCAGGCAGAATGTTCATGTCTGAACTAAGGAGAGAGCCGGAAAAAGAAGGAAAAGCAACAGCAATGACCTCCCTCTTATACTTTAGGAAATGCTTGTTTGGAAGAGTTGCATGAGAACATACAGACTTAATGGTTTTTTGTTTCTTATCAGGTTGGACCAAGCTCAAACCAATGACCTCAAGGTTAAAAGCCCTACATGTCTTTTCCATGTTCCTAAACAACCTTCCTACTAATAAAACCCTTCCTACTAATAAAATATCTTATTCAGAAGTCCACACCACTGAATTACATATAGCTTGTAAAAACAAGTCTGGACAAGCAGCTGACAATCAGACCATCAAGTCTGTATTCCCTCAAACAGAAGACATGAAGAAAAAGAGTCTGATGTTCAGCTGCTCTAAAGTCTGAGGTAGTGAAGTGATACCTGTCAAAGGCAGATAAGTGTCTGGTACTGGGAGCTTAATGGTTTTCATGTTTTAAAGATATAACATTTATTAGGTACATATATGGAAGATGTTCCAGAGTATCTATTCTTGAATGAGCTATGAACCTCTTACCATACCATGCCATTTAACTTTTTAATATTTCAGTTTATTTAACTTTTTAGTATTACAGCATTGTGGCATGACAAGGAAACCAAGTGCTGGCAACAGCGCTTGTCTAGAAAGGTTTATACTCAGATGGTTTCTTGTCACAAAGCTGACATTCCTATCTCTGCAATATGAGAACTCTCTGACAGTTCAGAAATTTCACAGAAAGGATGTTTCTCTCTTTATCTCCACTTAAGAGGCACCTGAGGCTGTTATTTTATTTCTGAGCAGGATACACAGGTATTTCTTTTTTTCCTTGTTCTTTTTTTCCTAGAGGTCAGCAATAGTGAGAGAAAGAAGGATGAAACAGATGAGACGACAACAACAACAAAAAAACATATGGCATACAGCCTGGATGTGTATTTCCATCCACATGTCTTCCTTTGCATTTGTTTCAAATTTCTGAGCATCTGACATGTCCAGCCAAAAAAGATAAAAAATAAAAATAGGGAGGGGGTGCGGATTGTTAGGAGAAACCTGGTCTGCATCACTTGGTGGTATTTTATTAAAATCCTAAGCACAATCCAGATAGACACTCTATTCTCAGTAGATGTAGTGTAAAGATGAGAGTGTAAACAGGCAAGTTACTATTGTCCACGGTAACCTACAGATCCAACTCAGTCTGGATGAGTCCAGAAGACTCAGCTTCATTGCAGCATGAAAAAGTACATCAAAGAATAACTATACCTCATAACAATGTAGACATTTCAGAGACGGGCACTTTAAAAAGGTCAAAAGAGAAATTGTCTTTTTATTACTCTTTTCCACGTAGACACACAAAGGAGTCAGACCATTTTGTTATGTCGATTAGCTTGACATCTCTACTGGGTAAGTTATAAAACAAGTCTTCTTTGCATCGCTTTCTGCACACCTGAATTCATCTTACAATAGAGCCGCTCATTAAAGGACATACTGCATCTGAGCTTTTCAGTATTTCCAGTTCAGTGAAATTTTTGCTTTACTAATTCAGTTCTCTAGGCTTGGTTGTAAACACTGCGTATATTAATATTTAATATAGTTTAGATCAAAATGCTGTTTAATTGCCTAAAATGTTACTTTATTACAAAGAAAGGTAGTTCAATATATAGGAAAATGAATGTGTAATTACTAAGATGTTACAATGATGAATGAGTTGAGGGAATGACATTAATATTACAGGGACACATTCCAAAAGACACAAGTTGAAAGAGCTTTGTGTCATTAACTTTATTGGGAGCCCTTCCAAAAGACTCAAGTTGAAAGAACTCATGCCATTAATATTATTGGAAGTCATTCCAAGAAACCAGTAGTTGAAAGAGCTTCTTGTAGGATGATTTATTTGTTGGTTTAAGCAGATAAGTTAACCCTTTTGGTATTAGATACTGGATTTTGACAGCAATTCACTGTACTAATGGTTCCTATAAAGGGAGATGGGGTATCCTGGACTAATACTCAGTAAATGTTGAAGTTAACCACTGAAAATCAGGAAAGTGCTTTTCTATCTTCTCCAAACCCCTTTAAATAACTTTAATGTTTTTTTTTTCATAGCATAAACACAAACATTTTTTTTGCTGTTTCTTCACAGCTCATTCCTCCTCTGTTCCCCCTGTCTTGTATTTATCACTGATATGTGTTGTTACTGTTACTTTTTCATTTGAAGTGCTTTTTTTCTGCCAGAACAGATCATGCCCCTGAAGATAAGTTCTCAATTTTTTTATTTATTGGCCAGTGCTTCTGCACTGGTAGTAGCTTGAAATGCTCATGTGTCTTCTTCCAAAAAAGTCTCACATGTTTGTGATGATGGTTAGTACTGAGTCACAGTTTTGCTCTCTTTCCGCATCTATTCATACCTTTCTCTCAGCTCTTGTCTCAGATATTTTTGTGACAGGGTCTGTATTTTCTGAGCTTGTTAGAAGTGTGTTGAGTATAGATGAGTTCTGGCCCTTGTAGAATTCCAAATACTGTTGTATCTATACTGTTGCATTGCTATGTCACGTTTCACACTCAGGTCTTAGTCCTCCAATCTTCCTGGCTACATACAGAATCCCAGAATCACAGAATCTTAGTGGTTGGAAGGGACCTTTGAGATCATCGAGTCCAACCACATTAAAAAAAAAAAACAAA
>JAOQGH010000001.1:161948155-161994434 GCA_025769975.1 Gallinago jamesoni
CCTCTGGACACGCTCCAGCGCCTCAATGTCCTTCCTGTAGTGAGGGGCCCAAAACTGAACGCAGTACTCGAGGTGAGTTACTTATCACTGAAGATCCCGTTGGAGGTGATGTTGGAAGGGCAGGAGTCTGAACAGCTCCTTTGTGAAAAAAATTTACAAGCATGTAATGGAAAATATTGCATGCCAGGGTTTTGTTCCTATATAAAATATAAAAATAAATCCTGGCAGATCTGGCTTCTTCAGCCCGCAGGCTTCATGGCCTTGTGTGCCCTTCCTGATTCTCATGCTATAGACCAAAACAACATGCCTTAGCCTTGGCAACATGCTGCAAAACATTCCCGTGTTAGATTGTGAGGCAGCCGTCTCAGTTGTGTCCATTGCTGAATAGGATGGTGCTAAACAGCATTTAAAGAAGTGACAACTGAGGTCAAGAGGAGATCATCACTCATGGTTTCATCAGTTCAAATTCAGAAAATATTATCTGAGGCCAAAGAAAGAAGCCGGAATTTGAGGGAAGTTACAGTATTTCCAAACTATGCACAACAACGTGGATATAGAAGGAACTATCCAATATGGCTATGATTCCATGTGCTCAGGCCAAGCCCTAAACAGAGGAGTCAGAGTCCAAGAGACACATCTGTATCTCAACATCTCCAGACACCCCAGGGCCCAGTTGTGCAACATCCCACAGGAGTAGTCTCCAGATGGTGGTAACCATGGTGGTGAAGGCCCCAAGAAGAAGTGGACAGGCATGAGGAGATTCATGGCATTCATGAGTCTCCTCACCGATCAACAATGATTGAGGGGTGATGCCTCTACTAATTCATGCAATTGTAAGTCCTAGCACTGGGAAATCTGGGGAAGGTGTCCCTTAAGTGTTTTACATGCACAGTGGGAAGACATCCTTACTGCTTCAAAGAGGCCAAGAGCACAGCAATGCATAGGCATGGGTCTTGTTTACCTTTCCTCTGAGTTACCTGGCAGGGAATTTTCTCTCTCCAAACTGACTTGGGTGGACAGCCCCCCAAGGACACTTCTTGTCCATGGCAGAAAGACACTGATGATGGCATGTTGCTGCTGCAGGGCAGGAATAAGCTTCCCACAAAGAACTTCACATGCTTCCATGTCTACCTTAGAGTTTTGGAGGCACTTGGAGCATTCCAAGTCTAAAATATAATGTTGCCATCAGAGAGTACCCCCCTCATTAAAACTGCTACTCAACAGACTGTGGCTGCTTCCCTGAGAAAGCGAAATAAAGGGTAATGTTCCAGTCAAAACAGCCTTATCTGATAGCATCTGAGATGAGAGAGGTTCATCTTGCCAGGGTCTGCTCATCCTGTGCTAGACATCTTTGCTTCAAAACATGGGGTGTTGAGAAACCTGAAATATTGTCAATCAAAGGCATAAGACTGCCATTAACAACATCAGCTGGCACAGCAATGGACAAACTGTGTAACAAGTCCAAATAAGAAGTTAAGTGTTTGTCTCTGACAAATAGAGAACTGGAGAAAGATATTTAAAACTCAGCTGGACAAGAGCCTGAGCAACCTGATCTAACGCTGCTTCAAGCAGGGAGTTTTATCAAGGGACATCAAGAGGTCCCTTCCAACTTAAACCCCTCTGACTCAGTGATTCTAACACATATCTGTGCAGAATATCATCACACTCAACTGTAGGAGAAAAAGAATCCCCTAACTGAAAAGACCAATGTGGAATCCAAATGAAACCATTGCTAGTGACCGTGATGGTACAATGTAAAACTTGAAAATTCTTCAAATGCTGAATATATGTTCTTTCTCCCCATCTTCATTACATATGTGATAAACAGAATACATATAACAGCATAGATTAACTTTCAAATTACTTTTTATGTACAGCTTGTGTTAAATTGTTCACTACACAAGACACATTGTGACAAATTACATAGGTAGCATGAGACTACAGTCTTTTAATGACAACCTACATCTTGGGCTAATTTTCAAAGGAGGATGTAGATATCTGTAGGCTTAAACATGAAATCCTGTTCCATAGTCTGTTTTTCAGGGCCAAAGTATATTTGCAGCTGTATTAAAATAGGAGATGTATTAATGATAGTCTTAAGCGTAACCGTGGGTATCCAAACACAAGAACCTGCATCAAAGAAACAACTTTTATGGTGTCTAACACATGACAAAGTGCTGCTTCCCCCATGTTATCACAATGTCTGACCCTGTTCTTTCTCCCTCAAAATTTGATGTTGATATGCATGTATTTGATGTAAACCTAATAGAAGCTAACACAGAAGAACTATTAAGAAGCATGGAATTTACCTCAATTCTATAAATATACAGTAAGAGAGAGTCTCCAGACCACAGAACTTAAAAAATACTTACACAAGACAGACAAGGGGTAGAAGAAAGGAAGAACATACGAGCACAGCAAATAATGTCGTGGTAGCAAATATTAGTTCTGTTAGTATTGTTATAATTGGTTTTATTTCTTGTTTAAATCTTTCCAGTGCAGTTCTGAGAGGAATTGGATAGGTAAAAAAATAAAAGAATAGGAGTAAGTCTGTGAGAATAAATGACAAATCTGTATGGACAACAGGCTATAGAGAGTTAAGACAGCAGAAATAAGCTTTTATAGTCATCACTGTTTTAATGTTTTCAGCTTCCATAGCTTTTGCAGTGGGTCTGTCACCTTTACTCTTTGGCTGGCTCAGGTCTGCTGCTTTTTTTTGGGTAGGTTTTAAAACCATAGAGCAAGGGAAAGAAGGCATCTATGCTCTGTCCAATTTACCATCTAGATGGGCAGTGATGCACTCCCAGGTGTCCACATCACAATGTGTATAAGCACAATAACTTCTGCTCAACCTTCATTTCTCGTTTTTATTTCAACATAAACTGACAAAGCCGTGTACCTTCATCACCTCAGTCCTAGATGCACTTCTGGCCTTGCTCATCTAGGTGTATGCCCACTGATTCCCGGTCCATACTTTTAGGTTTGGAAAGTTATACAGGTTTGCAAGGATCTTTACGCATCAATTGTCTATGCAGAGTATGAACAAAAAAGGTAAGTACTAGCTAAGGGTAAGACTCTTAAAAAATAACAAAAGCAATTAGCAGAGGGTGGCCCCACCAGCCAGTTCATGAGGCACTTTCAGACCTAGATGGAATTTTGGTTTAAGTACAGAAAAAAAGGTAATAATTGCACTCTTGGTTTTATTTAAAAAAAAAAAAAAAAAAAAAAAAAAGACCATACAGGTCATTTAAGGATTGAAAAACCAAAGAAGAGAACCAGAAATGCTTTATATTGGCTCAGTTGAGCAGAGATATTGAAGAAACTTTTGAGATGTGTTATATATGCCAGAAGAACAAGCCAAGTCAAGCAAAAGAGCCCCTATTGGTGGCACAGGAAAAATTGTTCCCCTGGAGCAAAATAGGCTTAGTTTTGTTTAGATTGGCCAAGAAAATAATACAGTTTTTTCTGGATTAGGTTTACTAAGAAGCAGTATTTTGTGAAGTTTGAGTATAGACAGGTTACTGCTAGTGTGCCCTTGGTCATAATCCAACAGTGACTTTGAGAAAATTTACTACAATTAAATTACAGGTTATAACAACTAAATACAGGTTGCCACTTGTAAGTATTTGGTTTAGTAGACATGGAGAATCATAATGCTTTTACTGATGATATAAATTGATGTCAGAGTTTTGTGGAAGTATAAATACAGCTATATGCAACTTGTTCTGAAGGCCATGAAGTTCTCAACATTCCCTTGACTTGAAGCCCCATATATGCACATAATGGAAATCAATGACCAGAAAACAAAGGAGATGGAAGAAGCATAAAGTCCAATTAAAAGTGTCTCATGCCATGCACTCTAATCATAGAGTCACAGAATACCAGATTGGAAGGGACCTCAAGGATCATCTGGTCCAACTTTTCTTGGCAAAAGCACAGTCTAGACAAGATAGTCCATCACCCTGTCCAGCTTAATCTTAAAAGTGTCCAATGTTGGGGAATCCACCACTGCCCTGAGGAGATTGTTCTAATGGCTGATTGTTCTCACTGTGAAAAATTTTCCTCTTGTGTCCAATTGGAATCTCCCCAGGAGTAACTTGTACCCCTCATCTTTTCCATGTGACTCCTTGTAAAAAGGGAGTCTCCATCTTCTTTGTTGACACCCTTTAAATGCTGGATCATGGTCATAAGGTCTCATCTAAACTTTCTTTTCTCAGTGTTGAACAAGTGCATTCTCTCAGTGTTGAACAAGTGCATTCTCTCAGCCTTTCCTCATATGGCAGCTTTCCCAGTCCTTTGATCATCTTTGTGGCCCTTCTCTGGACTCTCTCCATCCTGTCCACTTTTTTTTTTTGTATAGCAGGGACTGAAACAGAACACAAATTGACCAAATTTCCCCAACTTTCCACCTTTTTCTATTTATACTGTGGCTAGATTCAGCACTGTAAACTTCAGATGGACTCCGATATGGTTGTCCCTTAAGCTTATAAGTTTGGCATCAATAGACAAATATTGATATCTCCAGTTTCAGGAAAGGAGGTAAGAGTCATTCAGCTTGACTTTTTCTTTTTTTTTCCTTTGAGATAGTCATATTAGGCAGTTTTTAGAACAGATAAGACAACTAAATCCCAGGTCCTTAATGCTATGAAAAACAACAATTGCAATTTCCTCTTAACAGCAGTTTTGATATTTCAAGACAGACCTGCCAGTGAAAGGCAGAGACTAGTCGAAAACAGGTATTAACCTCAGCACATGATAATCAGTTTATGTAGTAGGTTGATTACAAATATTTGGAAGTAAGCCCCATGCATGTTGCTTAAGGATTTATATTTTAAGTGCTTTGGTCAGGCGACTGAGCAAAGATCAACCTCTCTAAGAGAGCTCTGCATTCATGGAAGATCTCTTAGATTATGCCTGCTTGCTGGCATAGAGGAGAAAGAGAAGAAGCTGGAAGAATGAACCAATGAACATGTTTAAATATCTTTTATGTTCATTTCATGTTGGATATTTATCTAAAAATTCATACAAACAAAAACAATATGTAACTGCAACTGTAGTAAAAGGCCTCCTAATCCTTCATGCTTAAATGGGAGATCTAATAGACTGGACATCTGGATGGTCCAACAGTGAGTGAGATATAACCAAAAGTAAGAAGCAAGTAACCAGAGCTCTAAATTTCTTGCTAGGAAGAGAAGTACTCCAAAACTAGTAGCTGTGCACTTCAGGGAAGGAGCTGTACATTGTTTCAGCTTCTTTGCTTCCCATCCCTTCCTTCCTCCTTCCCTCAAAGCACCGTTTAATTAATCTATTCATTTGTTTGGTTCATCACATACATCCACAGAAATATTTGTCCAGACAAACTATGTTTATTTTCCCAGGTTTCTAGGTGAATATTCAAATCTGTACTAGAAAAGAGACTTCTAGAAGCCTTTTGTTGCTGCCAACAGGGCCTGACAAAAAGATTACTGCTATTAAGTTTTATCTGGGAAAATGAGCTGTGGCGTATGAAATCTTACCTTCACAGGGTTCATCTTGGGAAGTCCATCACTGATCAAAAAGGATCTTGCTCCTTCACCACACATCCTGAGGTGACAACAAAGTTGCTCAACAAACCGTGCCACTTTGGCTGGCCTGAAGGCCGGGTGGCACCAGCTTGCTTACCTCAAGCTGGCTTAGGACTGATGTCCTAGATATTTGTCTTGGAGATGGCTAGTTGAAGCAGTCCAAAACAAAGCCAGGGAATGGGCTAGGAATTAAGCAATGTAGATCATCATCTCGGGTTCAATGCCTGAGCTCCTTCCCCAGCCCTCTTCCATTCAGCAGTGATGACTGAGCCCTACCCTCATCTTTCAACATCTACAGTGGAAGTGAGATGATGGTACCAGCAGACAACAGGGAGCACCTGCACCCTTTTAGAGGATGCTCAGGAACCTCTTGGTGGTAGGTCTCACCACCTGCCAGGGGGACTGGCAAGGGTTTGAGTTGCATGGCTTCATTTTGTGCTGCAAGACAGAAAAGCAAAGAGAGCAGCGGGAGCACAGCTAACACCTGACAGGACCAGAGGTGTTAACCAGAAACTAGAGCAACTGCAGCAACAAAGTCTGGAGTGTATCAGACTAAGAGAGACCAGAGTCTGTCCAAGCAATATGGGAAACTGATTCTGAGCTCATACCGCTTCCAGGCATCAGTGCCAATTGCAACAAGCTGTAGTAATGCAGCTCAAGAAAGCAGATGAAGTCACTCAAGATAGGACAGAATAGAGGAAGTAGCCCTGCTAGCTGTTTTGGATTCCTCCTCAGAAAGCTTTGATTGTTCCAAGCTATTACCTGTACAGAGATCCTAGTCCATGGCTTTTAACTAAGGCTGTCAGACCCCAGCCTTGCACCATAGTTTCCTCCTCTGTGTGCGGCATTCACAGGACAAACAGCAAAGTCCCAAGGAATCTCCTGAAAGCAGGTTTCTGGAAGCTGACACAAAAGTTCCTGAGCCTAGCTGTTAGTGGGGATGGTGCTGACAGCTCTTTGGAAGGATCTCGTGATGAGGGATCTAAGACTGTCAGCCATACTGCACAGAGCTGGCTTGGAACGATTCCATTGCATTCGTCTTTCCAGGTCACCTTTTGACAGATGGTTTGTTTACCCAGATAATCTCTCCTTGAGAATAACTCTTCTGCCAAAGTGAGGAAGTGACTGAGTTGTCACCTCAAAGCCTGTGCTGTACTCATGCTCTTTTTGTTCAATGCAGGTTTAAAAAATGCTCCAGACATTATCGAGCGTCCAAAGGACTTCTAGCCTGTGACAGAGCACATTTCTGGACCAAAAGCTGCTAGGGGTGTTACATTACATGAACCGTCAACTGGAAGTTTTGTATCCTGTGGTATTTTCTTTTGGACACGGGAACATAGTCATTTAAAAAAAAACAACCAAAACCCTCTACTGTGTTGGTAATACTTCTTACAGATGTTATTAATTGCCCCCTGTGACAGGAAAAATATTTTTCCTCATGCAAAAGTCTCTTACAAACATGATCTAGAGATTTTTTTTAAAATAATATTTTTTATCACGCCTTCAGGCATTACCTTTCTACAACATTTTGGCAAGTACAAGGCGTATGTACTGTCATGTTACAGAATATCATATGACTAGCAGTAAAAATAAACCAATGTACCGAGTACCTCTGTCCTGCAGAGCTGCTTGAGGCACTGTATAGCTCAATATAAACTTCCTAAAATATATAAACATGTACAGATTAAAACCTACCACTTAAAATTCAAACAAATGAGAATAAAATGAGCATGAAAAGGGGGTTTATGAGCTAAATAAACCCAAAGTCACTGTTGTTTAGAATCAACACTTTTAATATCATCTAACTGCTGCTGGATCAATTACTTTAATGCAAAGCCCAGGTCTGGCATCTTTACACAGGTTGGAAAAGTTTTCTTAATAAATAATTCCACCTCTCTCAAATGAGACTAATCACTAAAACACTCATCCACATGTCTGTTAATAGAATTTGCTTTCCACAAGTCAGGTCAAAAACTATTATAATCATTAACCTTGTTATCTGAAAAAGTTCTATTATATTACATCCTAGCTCCCCAGACACCACCAACAGTAGTAATTAAATGTGCTTTGATTATAACAGGATCTTAGACATGCAGCTCTTTTGCCAGCATTACATTCAGGCATCTACAGTCTGGTAGTGAATCCCTCTCCTAAACGGCTTTAGTGGCGAAAACTTGAGAATTCAGAACTCCATTCAAAGGCTCAAACTCAATAGGGCATCACACTGGACCTCCTGCCTTCCATCAGGGAAGAGCACAGGCCTCCCACAAGTCCCATACTTTGTCTGCCAGTCTCATGTGGATGACTCTATGGCAAGGGGCAACTACATTTAGACAACTGAATTGGCTCCTACATGTCCACCTTTAGATGAGATGAACAGTATCACAGAAATTCCTGCTCAAGTATAGAGAATGAATAGTTGGTAGCTCAGGTATCAAAACTGAACAGAAGAATCCCATTGCAGATGACTTGTGTAAGGGTGGCAGTGACTCAACAACAGCTGGAGGGTGAACTTTTCCCATTGGAAAAACCCTGACGGGGAGCTAGGTAAGTAAAGTTCACCCCAGTCCTTGTGTAGATCCAGAGGGATACCTTGTCTTGAAGGTGCATCTCCTTGACAGGAAAAGGAAAGCACTGATGTAATTTTCTATCTGTGACTCTCGTCCTGCCGAGAGAGAACTGTTCTTAATACCAAGCTTACAGTCTCCAGCTACATTTCAGTGTTTCCATGTGTCAGTAGCCATGGATTACCTACTCTTACAAAAACTCCTGTACTGCTGTTTGCCCTTCATGTTTTCCTTGGCCTTACAGGATGACTGGTGAAGGTATAACCTCACCTGAAGGAAGTTGGTCTTGGGCCAGGGCAGATTGCAGTTTCCAAACCTCAAGGTTTACAATGAAGAGCACGCATTTCAGAAGAACTCTGAGGAATAAATGTTAAAACATACTCAAAAAAACCCAAACAACTCCAAAAACACCAAATAACAAGAAATGACATAAGCCATAAGGACTTTCAAAGTAGAAAAGTAGCAAGGAACCTGTAGAGCCATGTAAGGAACTCGTTCTTAGTAAGGGTTTTGGGGTGTGTTATATTGGAAAGGAGAGGTTAACAAGGATGAGGAAATCGTGTATGTTTGTATACACCGAAAGTAGCAAAAAGCTTCCTCATCTTCATGGAAAAACACCATTAAAACCAAGGTAAGGGGGCCAGAAAAATGTAGTTTTCCCAGTAAAAATCATAGTTAAAAAAAAATCTTACCAAAAATCACTCTTTTGTGTGATAATTAATACCCTCTGTTAATCCTCAAGAAAATTGGTGTTGGACCTTCCTTTTATATCTTGACACCATTTTCAGATAAAGTTTCTTGAATGTGCTTTAACTTAAGTGTCAAGAGTTTCGATTTTCTATAATCAGTCTTCTCATGAAGAGTTAAAGTTCCAGCACTGTCTTCTCTCTAAAAATTACTCAGCCCTCGTTCTCTTCTCATGTGTTGGAAAATCTAATGTTTTTCATTACTCCATGTCAAATCTCAAAGGCCATCCTCCCACCCTGGAGCTATTTTCTGGTGCAGAATTTGTCTTGATTTTGCTCCTCTGCTTCCTAAAAATGATTCTGTTTCCTCAGAGTCTTTTAATCAATGGCTCTTTCATCTGTAGCAACATTATGGATAATGTAAAGCATTTCTGCAAGCTCTCCCTTTCCCGAGTCCTATCTGCTGTTGGTTGCTTTGAATTATCCAAGTTTTCAAAGCATATGATAGCTGCTATACTTTCCATTTTCTCATCTGGACATGCTTTGTCTGCATTAGATCCAGCCCTTTGTCAGAACGTATCACTTACCAAAATCTGAATGTACAATAGCAGAGCCAAGATCCATCACCCCTAGTTATTAATACTTAGGTGAGAAAACTGACACAGAAATACAAATATCTGATCCTTATCTGTGGTCAATAGAGAGAAGTAAGTATTTCAGAAAGACTGAATACCCTCTTGATACGTACTTCCCCTCTATTGACTACATAAGGAGATGACATTCATACTTTAGATACCGTGGTTGGATGCCTGACTTTCATGGGAGTATATCCAAGAAAAAAAAGGATTATGCTTTTAACATAAAGTAAAATGGTCAAGTTAAAGTCAGGAACCTCTTGTGGATGTAGCCCTATTTATTTTGCATATATTATAGTGAAAACAAAACAATTGTACAGCTGTCAGGATGAGATAGGTAGTGTGATTAATGTCAAGCCTTGAATTTCAAGGTAAGATCTTAAGTTTTTTTCAAAAAAATCTCTATATAAAACCCAGAAAATTAAGTGTGCATAATTTCCTAGAGTATTACTAACTTTAACACAGATTTTAACCTCTTTATTGCCTGGCTCTGCCTCTTATGAAATTATGAAATAGGTAATTTATATTTTTTGTGTGCTGAATTCTGGTAAAACTGAAAACTCAGTTCCCGGAGAACTTTTTTTTGGTAATAAAGACAAAAGACAGACAACCTGATTTTCTTCTCTGTTATCTGTTGAGAGAGTCCTGCTTCTTGTACATTGCTGTTACTTTGTAAAGACACTACACATCAACATAGGATGTGTCCCATTTATATCTGTTCAGGAATGCACGAAGTGTGAGTGACTTTAACTACTGGGGAAACAAGTGGTTCATATAACTCCAGGAGTCATAAGTAAACAATTCACAAGCAGAAACCGTGGAGGAGTGTAGTGTAGCGGAGAGGAACAGCAGTAAGTGACGACAAATCAACATTTAGGGTAAGAAAATTAAAAACTGAGAACAAATGTCTTACTGCTACTTAATTAGTATGATGGGTGTCTCCCATGTTGCCTATCAATCAGTACCTTTTTTCTGCACAAATTGCATTGGTTACTTGATTAGCTACAGTCCATCACATTCGCTTTAATCTGTCAAGAGTAACTTAGCAATTGTGGTGCTTCAGACATAAAACGTTTACTATATAAGCAGTATACAAATTATACATGAGCCTGTGTACAAAAAAGACAGAGAAATGTTAACTTCCAGTGCCATTTAACTCTTCCCAAAGTAACCCATCAAATAGCTACACATCAAATGACATCAAAACACTTATTTCAAACATATAAAACCATTTTCCATAGTTGTCACTGGGAACACAAGCAGTATTTGGATGAAACGTACCTTAATTTTGACAACAGAAGAGTATTTTAGTTCACTTAATATAAAATCTAGTGTTCCAGTGGCAGGAATCTTGAAAGAATGGATAACAGCCTTTGCAACCATCCCAGAGGCCCTAAGAAATTATATGTGTCATTAGATCAGGGGCAGGATTCCTCTCTCTGCAAAGTCTGATCTAGTTGCCTAGGTCTTCTCTGCTTTCATAGGGAGAGAGAGACACACTTACACCTCCACAGTGAAGCTGATCTGAATAGAGGTCTTAGTTAAAAAAAATAAAATAATTGCTCCAAAGAGAAAGTTATGTTTCTTCATTGAATATAGGGAAATCCCATATGACTAGTTTAGAGGAGATACCTAACTTTTGGGTGGCTAAAGTTAGCTTAAATAAATGGTACCTATAAAAATTATGGCTTGGGAAGAATTTTTTTTCATATCTGAGAAACATTGAAGAAGAGATGACAGAGAAACACTGACACACCCGTAATGACACTGAAGGAGCAGGGAAGGCAGTGGGCCAGGCAGGAGCATGCAGCATGTACGACATGGTTGTTCCCCAGCAGTTGTTCCACCTGCCAGTTTTTCTCTCCCCTTAGATTAATAAATCAAATACCCAAAGCACCCTTCCTGTTTTATTACTTGTTTGCCATGTTTTAGGCTTTTACAGGGGCTGAAGTGTGAATACATGAAAGCAACAGGAAAGCAGACAAATACGGTAGTCAACCATCACAAATCAAACAAAAAGAGAAAGGTCCCTTTTGTACTTGAACTATATCTCACAAGCGAATTTCATTTTAATACAGATATGCTGCTGGAAACACCTTCTCATATTGAGTAGACATTTTGTGCCCTCGTGCAGTTCAGACGTTACTGCTAGTGACTGCTAAAACGAATTTGTATTTTCCACCAGCAAGCCCATCGTCTTGACAGATTTAGGTCAAGCCACTGAGGCAGAGATTCACACCTGGTCTGGAGAACCGAGAGGGCTAAGAATTACAGATGAAAACTTGCACTGTATTTAAACTAAGGGTCTAGGTTTTTTTTCAGTGCTGCTGCAGCTTGCTCACTGTATCGGCAGTCATGAACCAAAAAAAAAAAAAAACCAAAAAAAAAAGCTACCTTCTCAAAGCTGGAAGGGTTTTCCTTTCTACCTTTTATGTTTTAAGTCTAAATTTGGCCAACTGCTTTTGTTGGCTTTTTGAGTTTGCTTTGTCTAGTTTAGCCACTCTTTCATATAAAATACTTAAAACTAATAAAAACAACTACTGCTCAAGAAATGTTAGAAGACATGGATGCAGTGACAATAAGCACTAAGTTATCTCTACCAATGAATTTCTGATCTTTCTGCGTCTGTCTCGTAAACTGTAGGCTTCTCACATCCAATAGTGCTCTGCAATGTAGGTAAGAGACATTGCAAATGCGGAACATGTTGCTTGTGTTAAACGAAAAAAACCAGCCCGTACTGCAGACGTGTATGTCCTCTGTTTTTTTCATGTTTCTGTTAAAAGCACAGGACTGGATCAACCATTGAATTTTCCCATAGCCCAAATCCTGTGCCCAGAACAGGCAGTTCAAGGGTTTTGAACAGTGCCCGCCAAGAGCAGGCAACAGGCCATCCAAAAGACACCCCAGACTCCCAAGGGCACTCTTGTAAAACCACTTTCGTCTTCACCTGCGGCCAAACCTGAAAGAGTTGAGCTAAACAGAGCTGTGAGCACCATGCCAAGCACCAGGTCCTCCCTGACAGGATCCCTGTTCAGCAAAGTGGCTGAATTTCCCGGGTGGTCCTTTCAGTGCACCCCCACTGAGAGAGTTTTCCACTTCTACAGCCCAACAGAACAAAGGGCATTGCTGTGGCTAGACCATTGCTCCAAAATTAAACGAACTGGCAATCTCCTTGAAAACAGATTATCTCCTCTGATTTCATGGGCATCAGATTAGACCTGAGCCACAAAAGTCAAAAACATTTCCACAACAACTTGCTATTGTTTTACAGTCTTTCAAGGGCAAATGAGACCAAATAAAACCCTTAGTAAGCCAATGTGAATAATAAATGACCATTTGATTTAAGGAACTTTTTCCAGTTGATTGGGTTGACAAGCAACACAGCCATCCATACCTGAATTAAGGATTGCACCTGAATATAGATTTCCTCAACCTGAAATTCAGCAGTCAGTACAGAGAAATGCTTGTCAGGAAGGGATGTAACAAGAAGGAGCATCAACACAGAGACGTGAAGTGTTATACGAGTTTCAGAATAGTTTACATTAACTTAATGTTGAGGCAGGAGGCTGTGGAAAAAGAGACAAAGGGAGCAGCCCCATTGGATGGGGTAGCAATGGATCCAAAGTTCAGGAAAGAGGAGCACAGCCCTGGTACAGGCACCTGCACTCCTTGCTGCACCTGTGCTCCAACTTCTCTCCAGCTTTGGAAGAGCTAGAGAGTTGTGGTTTCTGTTCAGGTGCTCCAAATCCAAGTCACCTGCACAAGCCAAGAGGAGAGAAAAGTGGGAATAAGAAGAAAAGAGGAACACATGAGGTATTTTCTAAGCAAATCTCTTTCTGAAAGAAAGGGAAGGCAGTGCACTGAATGCAGCAGTGGAGCGTTTTGTAGTAAAGCAAAAATGTAAGGATGCAAGAGAACTCATAACCAAAAAATCCTAGAGTCACTGAACAATCATTAATGACAGCCAGTAAATGGGAAAGATACAGCTGGAATTAAAAAATTAGTTCCCTTTACCATAGTAAAGAAAACACCCTCTAAAACAATGAGTGGACAGGACGGCAGAAAAGCTTTATTAAAGAGTGAAAAAAACCCAATAAAACAAAGCAAGTCACTTTTCCTATAGTTGTGATAGGAGTGCTTCTTAAACTGGAAATAAGGACAGGAATACTGCAGTGTTTCTGCTTTTGGGTGTCCCTTGGTGGCATTCAGTATTGAGAAGCATTTATTAGGTGCACTAAAAGATGTGTATACTTTGGCTATTACTGCTCAGGATTAAATGTGCTTCATTATAGCCAATTTGGTACCATTTGGGTATATATTATTTGGGGAACAATATAGTTCATCCTGCTCAGAGGTTTGATAAGCTCCTCCCTGTCCTAAAGGAAATGTGATTTATTTCACTGAGTATGAAAGGTCTGCAGACACATATTGAGGCTAATTTCACCATTTGCAGAACCACTGAGGCTGGGAGAACACCACAGCCCTACAAATCCTATAGCTTTAATTTTCACTATAGTAGGATTTTACTTAGAGTTAGGTGGTAAAGTAGCCTCTTATCTCAGAATGAAAACTTTCAAACTTGTGAGTGTTTACTCTCCCTCCCATCCTCTGGGCAAACAAAATGCAGTGCAGTTTATCAGGGCTGTGGGGAGTGTGTGTCATGCACAAAGCTTTGAAAGTTCCTGTTTATTCTGAGTGGTTATGTGAGATCCTGGGACACGGATCATAAACCTAGGCCTTTTTTCTTTTATACTTTGCCAACAGCAGACTGCTCACTCTTCTGCGGTAGCGTACATGCATATATATATATATATATATATATATATGTCAGCTTTTGGATCATTTGAAAGATCACATAAATGAAATTTATGAGAAAGGTAATGAAATTCGAGAGTAATGTATAGCTTATCTGACTGTAAATGACGACAGCCACCTACTTAAAGAGTAGGACTGTAAAGACCTCTTATGAGGAAATAAATTCTAATTAAAGCATCCACAGTCAGCTGCTTATATTTAAAAAAAAAAAACAACAAACACACCAAAACACAATTATCCTGTGCAGCACTAGTTGTCCTAGTGCTAGTAAAAAAAAACAAACCAACAACCAAACCAACAAAGCTTTGCAATATTATTGAGTCATATGTTAGTGTGACAACTCCTGTTTATCTTAACTTTCTGCAGCTTTAAACATGAAATCTAAGAGGGAGGAAGCAGGAAGACAATTTAGCAGTCAAGAATAGCTGGTGTGAAAGGAAGGGAGGGAGCTTTCCCCTTGAGCTGTGAAAAGATAACTCGCAAAGTCTTGCTCTTTCTTTCACAACGCACTTAAAATCTGAGATGGTGATTTTCTGGATACCCAGGTTCTGGTACTTAAAAGAAATAATTTATGCCAACAAAATTTTACTTTTTTTTATTTCAAAAAACCAATAACCTGCATTTGCTCAAAAAGGTTTTTCTTAAAAACAGGTTCCATAAGACAAACAAGAAGATTGTAGGTGATCTGTGAATGCATTCAGACTATATAAATCTTTTTTGTCGTATATTTTCTATAATGATTTTGAAAGCTAGTTTTTATAGCTCACAACAGCATAAAAAAGTAAGTTTAAACCTCCTGGCATTCGAGTAAAAAAGAGTTTTGTTTCCAGTTCAGGGTTTTACGACGGATTTAGAACATCATTTTATGTATTTATATTTCCTTCAGGGACGGGGTAAGATATTACAGTCTTTTAGATAGCAGTGCAAATGTCCCCATTTGTTGGGTTTTTGTGTGTGTGTGTGTTCAGTAAGAGCAACTTGGAACAAACCAGACCCAGCTGTGCTGGGTCGCACTCGCACAGGGATCCATATTTTCCCCATCATGTAACCAGCAACATATACTGCACTAATAGGAGCTAGTGTGAGACAAAAACCACAGAGGTGCCAGAGCCCTTCTCATCTTGGCATGATGATGAGGACCTAGCTTGTATAAATCTTGCCATGAGGTGGAGTGCAGATTTAGGGCCATGTGCATTCACATACCCAGAAGCCACAGGAGCTGCCCGTGGCATCCTTTCTCCATTACAGTAATGAAGTTATACATTGTTGTAGCACATCCACTCGAAAATTCATTTTTCTAGCTCGAAATGAAGCCAGCGTGTCGTTAAGCAAGCTGATATTCGCAAAAGAAAATTTGGGACTGCTAGGAAAAAGCTCAACAATTATTTTTCAGAGCTGAAAAAGCCACATGTGAGCACAGCGTGCACGCCAGAGGCTGCTGAACATTTCCGGATCACTGGGGTTTTGATTTACGTAGAGGCTCACAGGTAGACACCGTGTGATTGTTTGATGGTGACCTCTGATGGGAACGCAGCTTTTCCAGTGGGCAGAGCATTTGGCACAAGCATGAAAGTCATGAGACATGCATGAGACTTGGACATTGCCATCTGTACCTCTGACCTCTTTTGTAAAATGGCAAGAACTGCCACTGTTCTCCCTTGAATTAGTTAAAAGCCTTAACTAATCACTGCGAATAAAGCATGCTGGGGCTCCCTCACAGCACGGGTATTTGGTGCTCTGGGACAGAAAAATATAGAAAAAGAGACATCTTAATGCAGAGTCCTAATTCCATCTTAAAAATAACTTTTTATTTTAGGACTACCAAGACACTTCAGAACAGGAGCTTCTTTGAAGTCTGCAGAACTAAGTGGATGTATCTCACTAAAAGCTTTGGTCCTAAGTTTTTAAGCAGCAGAATTTTTAAAGCATTTGAGAACTGCAAGTTAGTACATGAGCTCTTCAGTTTGGCCCATATTCAGAACAGCCCATCCAGAGAATGCAATTAAGTGCTTCTCAATTAAATATACATTGTACTCGATGTTAGGCACCTATTTTCATGCTTTCCTGAATAGGAGCAATACCAACATTGTTTAAGAGCTTTCTCAGTCAGGTTCCAACTGCAGTTATTATTAAAAGAACAAGATAGGTAGGACTGTTTCTGAGGCTTCAAAACAGAACTTCAGGTCCCCTGTGTGTAGTGAAACAATATCTATCCAATGTTCATTTCACAGAGTACAAGCTCTCTAAACTATTTTTGCATCTGTATTTTCACACAGTTCATTTCCCTGGCATCTGGAGCGGTTAAAGAGCCTTGCTCATCTGCAGCAAAAGCAATAATGTTGCTGCCAATATCTAAGAATGAAAGCTGAAACAGCATTCAAAATACATCTTGAATAAATGTTCAAAAACATATCCTTAGGGTAGTTTCCCGTGTTACTGGCAAGTCTAGTTTGCGTGCATCTGAGAAAATGGTTTGAACTACGGAAGTTTAATACTGCAAAGAATGTTTGATGATACTAGGACATGCCATATGACAAACTCAGAGCGACTCACGATAGTCCCAGTTTACCAGTGCTTGCCACCGAGAAAATTTAGTCAAATATATCAAGCTGGACACCCATTTTCTTCATCTTTCCAGTGACTGGCACTTACAGCCAATTTCCAAACTTTTGCCTCCTACCTTTCTCGGTAAGCCTGAGGATTTTTATTAACCTTCCTTTATTACTAACATGGAATATGAACTATTTTTCCTAAATGATAAAGATGATGGTCAATGACTTCTATGTTACTGAAGTGAGAAGCAAGGCATATATTTTTACCAGTGAAGAAGGCTATTAGCAAAATAAAACTTTATCAGGGAAGAATTTTTGTATCTTTCTCTCTCCTGAGCATTTCAAATCACGACTTGACAACTTCCCAGAGATTCAGCTAAACACAGGGGTCAACAGTGAGGTAAGTGGGTAAACTTGTAGAAAACAGGAAAGATTTTAATCAGTGTGGAGTCATAAAAGCAAAGCAAAGCAAAGCAAAGCAAACCAAGCCAAGCCAGATGAACAAACCTAGAGCAGAACTTCTGCTTTAAATAAGCTTAAACCCATATTGAGTGTTATCAGTTGAACTGGAGGACTCTACAGGGCAGAAATGCCATTCCACAACCACCTCTGTAATTGCCATTCCTGTGATGCTGCACTGTATGTGAAGTCCTGCCCAGGAGGGAAGAGATTGAGCTGGTTGTGAAAGATACCCCAGAGGCTGAAGGCTCGAGGATGGTAGGCCATGTAAATAGAGTTTCTATTTATTTAATTCTCATAGAAATTCACTGGGAACTGAGGAGTGATATTGCACAGAACGCCATTTTAAGATGGAATGTCCATTCTGTGTTCTTCTGCTTCTGAAACTTCTACTTTTCAGAAACAGAAAGTGCCCTGATGTCTTAACAGTGACTGCTGCTGGTGGTGTCAGAACCACAGAGAAAACAGAGGAAAACCTTTTCAGTTCCCTTATTCTTTCAGCTGCCTAAAAATTTAACTGGTATTTTGGCCAACACATTGCTCTGTTCAGAAGAGAGAATTGGGATCACGCTAGATGACAAATTGGTGATCAGCAATACGTCTATAACATCAGGCCTTATTTGGATCCAGAGGTGACTTTACATCATTCCAGGTAGTAAAAGATTCCCCAATTTCTTCCAGGACGCAGAAACTGCAGATATTTTTTCTCCTGGAAATGCTTAAAAAACAATGCACACTGAAAGCCTCTGAAAACTGAGCATCTTTTTAAAGTACTCCATGAAGGTATTTGCAATATATTTGTGGATGAATGTATTTGCCCTTGGCTATTACATTCCAGTTTTCATCTGCAGAGCAATAGAAAGGCATACGTTCATTTGGCATATGGCTTTAAGTGTAGCAGGAAAACAACTGAGGCAATTAATACTAGGGTTTAAGACTGCTAATTTTCCCTTCCGTGATCTTCCCTCTTCTGGTCACATTTTGAAAGAATAATTACAACTCTTGTAAGCTATGTCCAGAAAAAAAAAAAAACCCAGACAGAAACCGCAAGTTCTGTCTGCTGATGTTGGTTACTAACATCTGCATAAAGGTTTACTATGCTGAGTACATCTAACAGCTGCAGCTGCTTCCAGGAAAGTAGCAGTCAAAAAGCCTATTACAACAGATGCTTTTCAGATCCTCCTGCAGAACATGATCCTTTCGGTGATAATATACACAGCCTGCATCTACATCTTGTACACATCGTGTACCTAGATTTGTCACGACTGCTTTACAGTAGAATGTTTGGTGATTTTTCCAAGCTTTTTGCTTTTTTTTTTTTTTTTAATAAAAGGCGCTGTAAGCATTTTAAACTACATGGCAATTCCTCTATTTAAGAACCGTTTAATCCGAAGCATGGAAATAGTCCCAGGAGAAAAACAAACAAACAAAACCAAGCCAACGCAGTGTTTCCTTCCCCTTAACCACTAGGATTCAAAGGTATGCAGCAACTCGTGTTCTCTCGCTGGCCTGAACTTTCTGGTAGGTCTCTTCTGTCCAGTTTAATAGGAGAGGTTGAGGGAACGTCGTGGCAGCGGAAATCCTTTGGAACACGAGCGGTGGCATCCTAGAAACCAGGTCTACCTCTTCTTCAGGAAGCATTACAACCATTGATAGCTACATAGAGGGTTGCTATCTTAGGGGATATCTTTTAAGGCTGATAGCCCTGCCCAGTTCTTACAAGGCACATCTTTCCTGCTAAATAAGAGCGCCGGGAATTTAGGTTAAGCAGCAAGTCCACAAAGCACCCACGGTATTTAAATGTTAGTTCACACCCTGGCTCCCTTTTGAACTGCTTCAGGTTACTCTCTCCACGATAAATTTTGTTCCAGAGGGAGCTACCCCTCGAGTCTGCGGCCACGAGCCAGTTTGTGCCTTTTGGCTTTGGGGTCAGGGACCGGCAGCACAAACACAGTTTCAAAGAAAGTTCATGGACCGTAAACCTCATTAGAGGGTTTGTGGTTGTGAAACCCAAGCGAGTAAAGTCATCCCTTTTGCAGCCTTAATTCAAGCACCTACACTCTAGAAAAGTGAAGGATTTAATTAGCATTTTTTATTAGCTGGCCCTAATGGGAGCACTCCTCTTAGGTGTTTCTTTCTCCTTCAGCAATTAGGATGCTTTCTTATTTTATGCAGGAGTTTGGACTCCTGCAGGGACAGGAACACCACATTTCATACTGTGCAGGCACCCACCTCCACAATCAGATCTGCTTCTACACTCCTTCATGGAGAATTTTTCTTTCATGGTTTTTCACCAGGCTTCGAAATAATCTCTGCTCATGCAGTCTCTGCCGACGCAAATTTAGACGAAGAACAGAAGCTTCCTGGCTGGAAGTGCTTAGAAGCAGTTAAGAGCCCAGGCAGGACAGAAGCTCACACGCTAGGGGAAAAAAAAGCGCGTCACAAGATTTTAAAACGACAAATAACAGCACCATATTCCTTTTCCTTTGGTGTTTTTCAAGTCATCATAGATGCTATCACTCTTGCTCTTTCTTCCCCTTTTAAGGAGGCAACACCAGCTCAGGGATGATCACAGTTGCGTGGTCACTGACTCTCACAGTCTTTCTTCTCAGAGCTAATACTTCAAGACCAGCTCCTGGGGTAAATCCAAAAAAAAGAGGGTGTCAAAGAAAGTTGTCAGGCACATTTCCCTCTCAAGTACATACAATCTAAACCATATCTGAACTACTCTATAAAAGTACACACGGTTTGTTTTGTTTAGTATTATGTTGCTTTTTCCCTTGCTTTTCAGACTCTGAAACTCTTCAAGGCAGGGACTTGTTCTTGATTTGACGCCGTTTGTCCTCCTTTGCCAATGCCATGTGCGCAGCAGCGCAACGACAGCCGTGATTCTGCTGTAACGCTGCACTCAGCCTCAGAAAACAGAATGGGGATTTTGTTTACAGAATCTGGAAGACCACACACAAAAAAATACTACAGCGTTTGGTTTGTGATGGAAAGGGAAGTGCACACATAACCAATACACACCATCGGAACACTCAGTGTCCTAGACCAGATGGTCTGGCTCACTATTACGCTCGTGAATCACCTTAATACAGTGTAACATAAAAACAAATACAGATGAACCACAATCCTCTCGGTTTTCTACCATCCTCTGTTCTCCTTCCAATCTTGACAGCTGGATTAGCAGCTGGCACATATAAGGGTGAACTAAAGGACACTAATTTTTCCTCACCTTAGACAAAAGGGTTCTGCCACCTGAATTCTGGCCATACCTACATCATCTTGTCTCTGGAACATCCCAGGAAAGTCCACTGTCCTTTGGGATAAGAAACAGTATGTGTGAGATAAGGATGAGATACATAGTACCATTTATAGTGCTTTTAAGTTCTCTGGAGATCTTTTAAGATAGCGCTCTGTTTACAGCTCAAAGGAAACAGAATAGGGCAAATAAACTGGCTCACAGTTGCTGCTTTTCTATAAGATTTTAAAATAACAAAATGAAAAAAACAAGCCATCCCAAAATATGGGTTGTGATCTAAAAAATAAAATAAAATCAAGTTCCTGCCCCATCCGTACTGGTTCTCATTGTTCAGGGAATAGTGACGAGGAAAACTTTGACTTTTCTCCCTGTAGAAATCTACTTTGTCAGCTATGAAGTTGCTACAGACACCAAAAAGCCCCTTCTTCTCCAAAACACACACTTAACCCAACAACATAAAAACATAAAAGGCCTGGAAAGGGGAGAGAACAGAGAGGTTGTTTTAACCACTCTTTCTTGTGGTGGGATTTGAAGCCAACGAGGAAAACGCAGAGTGGTGGTACACATGACCAACCAATACCTGCTACGGAAGCAGGTCTTCAAATGAGTACTATTCTCATCAGTTAGTTTTATTTCTGATTCTCTTTCTCTCCTTTCCTTCCATTTTTATTCATCCTATCTCGGTCCATGACATGAAGATACAAACCTTCATCAGCCTACAGAATAAAGAACAAAACTTAACAAGGTGTACATCGTTATTTCTTTATGGATACCTAAACTTGCTACAGAGCTTTTGCTCATTAACTAAATGCATTGATAACACAAACTAATCCCACCTTCACAAGTACATATCTGTACGGGAATTTGTTTTCAAATTTAAATTAGAAAGTTCTGTTATTCCACTGCTTTTCTTCATTGCCAAATAGTTACCTGTGTTCAATAATATCAGAAATTACTAGTTGCTTCACTGTGGCTCCCGTAAAACCTAAACAATAACTACATTATGCCAGGCTCTATGAGTACACTGTAAGCTCATTAAAGCAAGGACTGTTTAAGCAGAGACTCAATTAGGAAAGAACGTGAAAATGATTAGAAAGTGTTTGGGGAAGACAACCCAGGTTTTCTGATTTCCAGTTTACTGTCCTGACTATTTGCCCCTGTCTCAGAACTGGACAGCTGGAAGAGCTTCATTCATAAGACAAGGTACGCACAGAGAGATCAGGCAATGCCCTCACCCAGACTGCCAGCTGTTTTGGAGAAGGCTTTTTGGTTATATTGCATGAAACCCAGTTTGCTTCCAGCCCACAGACACGACCATGGCATTGACATTTAATCCTGCTACACAAGTGAGGGCATGTCAGGTGGTTTTTCTAGTAGTACAGAGGTTTTTCCACCACTCATTTCCACTCATTTTCCACCACTTTGTGATTTTTTTTTACCAGGCTGACAAAAGCCCATGAGATGGTTTTTCCTGTATCTTTCTTCTCCTGAAAAAAAAAAACCAATAAAAAATATTTTACAATAAACTTCTCTATTCTGTGGAACTAAGGAAAAGTTTCATAACGGAGGGCAAAACTGCAGTTTACAGCTTCACAAAAGATTAAAGGAATATACAGGAGATGTACTTTATAAGTTCTCTTCAAGGAGATGGCCCGCTTTTATGTAAACTGCCTTTCATCTTATCATATATTGTTCACAATGAGGATATAAAGTAGACAGGATATTGAGTGAGGCTACAAAATGATGCAGAAAGAAACAAAAGCTCTTTTCAGCAGTTTATGTTCCAAAACGCTGCTGAAACGCTCCAAAGATTTCCACATCTCCTTTTCTTTCTTGGAAGTAAACTTGTGCTTATGTAAACCCAACAAGCACCTGTGATTTATATTTTGAAGCAAGACATTAATTTCTTGAGCAAACTGTTGGTTTAGTCTCTATGGAGACAGTAAGCCTACTTCTTGGGAATCCTGCTAAGACTTACCACGATGGAGTCCTCCACCGTGTAAATGCCCTTTGGGTGTAGTTCTTGCCGTGCTGCATTATATAGTTAATTGGGACTTTTATGAACACCTGAGACTTTTTAAGGAATATTGGCATTTACACTCAATTCTGTCTAAAGCAATTGGGTGCCAGGGAAAACTATCATTCCAATTCTCTGGAATAGCTTGTCAAATAAATCGCACTTTTCTTCCTGTTTCCTTTGGAAAACGTATCATCGACGATGCAAAACAACCTAAAACATTATTTTTAACAGAACGTTCTCTGCACTGAGTTTGGAATTCCACAAAAACAGAATATTCATGTCCAGACCGTGAATTTTATTCCAAGCCATTTTCACTTTGCGCCATTGTTTATAAACTACTCTCTGAAACAGCCTTTAAGACATTGCCTTGTGAAAATAACAACAGTGAAACCTCAGCTTAAATGGGGCTTTAGTAAGAGAATATTAGGAAGATAAAATTTGCCCAGTATCTAAATTCAGTGGTGCCAAAAGTCACCCCATTTGAGCTAGGTGCAATGGGATCTGCAAGGACTCGGTGCTTCAGAAACACATGCCCATATTGTAAGGCTGCCCATAATTGCATGTGGGTCTTCACCAAAGAGCATCCATCACTCAGTAGCTCCCTTAAAAACCATTGGGCTGGATGACAAAGCCACAGATTTGTCACCAGCCCTCAGCCACCAGGCTGATGGTACTGAACTAAGGCAGGCAGACACACCATCTCCTTCCAGATCTCCATCTGTGTGAGGCTGTAGCCAAAGTAATAAGATATCTTGAGAAACAAGGTAAGCTCCACTAACACTCGACGTAGCTTCTGGATCAGACTTCACTTACGTCAACCAGGTGAGAGCACATGCCAAAAGGGCTTGAGCCCCATCTGTACTCACCCAAGTAATCTGTAAATTAAGTGGGACGGGGCCCATTTTATATCAATGCCATTTCACACGGATTGAAAAGATCAGGTGCCTAAAGTGTTCCTTTTCTAGAGGCAAATTTTTGTATGATTTAATGTGAATTCTGATCCAGTGAATAGCAAGCCATTGATACAGCAACACCATTTTGTCTGGTGCTTTTTTCCTATTATAAAATAGAAAATATAGAAAAACTCTTCCTGTTTGCATATATATACACAATTAGACTTGCATAATTCAGTGCAGTGACTGCTTAGAAAAAGATGGATTCAATCAAAACACATTTTTATGATTTTCTTTGGCTTAAAAAAAATATTTTTTTTTCCAAATTGATTTTTCTTTTGAGTTCTTGAACTTTTACTTCAATTATTTACATTTTAAAGGAACTGAAGAGGATATTAGTAATGTTATGTAAAGAAAATGGATTATACCCTGGTGCTGACACTGGAATACCTCAGATTTAGAAATAGTGTAAGTCTCCTAACGATGTCAGTAGTCACTAAATATTTTGCTAAAAATTAATTCAACACATTTTTATTGGCTCAGTGAAATTCATAATCAGAAAGTAAAAAGCAGTTAACAAGGGTATACAAAAATGAAGCTATTATAACCTCCTGTAGGAGGGGTTGAAAAGCAAAGTCATGGAAACATATCAGTATCTTTTCCATGTTCTATTATTGGGGAAAAAAAAAAAAAAGGTTCCAAATAGTCCAGTTTAGGTGTATTGTAGTAGACAATTGCTGCTTCTCCTACTGAAAAGTTCAGTCTTGGCTACAGATAATATATCTTGGTTAGTAACATCTGTGTGCAGACTGCAAAGTATGGAGGTTGGCCGGATTGCTGGAGCTCAGTTTGGGAATTTGGCTGGAGGCTCATTCTTCCTATAGGTCTGGCCACAAGGACAAAGGAATGATATTTTATTTTTCTAGGGGAACAACAGAAACCTCAGGGGAAAGGAATAAGTGAACAAAGGAACAGAAACAAAGAAAAACTATTATTTTCATTATTTAATAAAGAAGATATTATTTTCATTCTTTTAACTGAAAAAAAAATAGTCACAATAGAAAAATATAATATTAAATGCACAAGGATAGGGAAAGAACTCTACAGAGCAGAAAGATCATGGCCGAAAAGGCAAAACATTATCTTTTGGCTATGCTCACAGAACAAAAAACAACATGTTTGAGTATCATCGTCTGGTTGGACTCTGCCCCAGTAATTAGCCCCTTTTAAGCACTCCACCTTAGCAAGCAAAGGCACAACTGCTCTCTGGTACCTCCGGAGGGTAGTGGAGAGGGATGGCCACGCATATGGGTACCACGTGTGCAGCAGGCGCTGCGCTCCTGGGAAGCCATGGGGCTTCTGCCAAGCAGAGAACAAGAACAACTTAACGTGGGTCGATCAGTTTCAGATGTCCAACCCCTCTCCGTTAAGGGCTGAATTGAATAAAGCATCACCAAATGGCTAATGAGAGAGCCATGGCAGTGACAGAGTTGCCCTCATCTTATGTGTTTGTCACATTTTTCTTCAAGCAAGTGTGACTTTATGGTCTGTGAATGTTATCTATTGTCTATCTATCTGTAGTTTCATACAATTTTGATGCGTCTGGGAACTCTGTACGTCTTTTGAATTAGATACCAAGCTTCTCTGAACCTCTAAAATGTCAAGATGAATTGTCTACAGAAGAGATTAACTGTTAAAGTACTTCTCTGCAGAATGTTTGAAGTTCAACCACCATGTATCGTCCAAACTTCTTAACGTGGTTCAGAAAGCCCATTCTGTGTATCTATCAATTTATCCAAGTGGAAGATAAGTCTACCAGTTACTTTTATATGTATGTATCTATGCCTGCTATCATTACATACTCTGCTGAAGGTAATGCACAAATTACAAAACATGTTTAGCACATCTTTAAAAAAAAACAAAGTAAGAATGCACCATTCACCTCTCCAGATATAGGTATGTTGTCACTGTACCCATAAATCTCAGAAAAAATATTATCTTCTCAGCTACCTCATCTATTTGTAGTCAGAAACAAACATCACTGCACTATTCCAGTTCCTTTTAATCAGGAATAAAAACTGCTAAAGTCATGGTCACCCTCAAAAAGGCAAAATCGGGCACTAAAATGCTCACAATGCAACATGAGATGGCCACAAGCATGTCCCTATATATGAATGGTTCAGGAGACTTCCCATGGCAAAGCAAACAAGAATTAAACCAGACCCCAAAACCACACACCCGTTTTCAGCTAACGCTATGCTCAAACTACCCTGTCCTGCCCCTTACTATGACCAGATTATTAAAACCTCCCATGTAGCATGGAATACATGCAAAGAAATTAGTACATATTTATGCATGCACTTAAATGGATTGGGGAGCCACATGAGCTACTCATGACCCAAAGGTGATGGGATCTGCAAAAATATATCATAATGACATTTCAAATTTCAGAAAATGGCAGCTACAGTAGGTTTCATTCCAAGACTTCTAAATTTCTGACCACCTTCTTCTCCCCTTTCCCCTTACAGGCTCAGGATGGTTAAAAACATGCCACCATGATGAGTGCTGCACTGCTACATGAACTGCTTTGCAGTGGCAAGCCTTCAGTCACTGAAGGCAATTGCCTTCAGCAGTGCAATCATGAATATGTCATAAGGATTATCCCCAAAATCAGCATTTAGGCACCAAAGGCCTCCCAGTACTGAGCCAGACTCTTTTCAGTGGTTCCCAGTGACAGGACGAGGGGCAATGGGCACAAGCTGGAACATAGGAAGTTCTACTCAAATATAAGGAAGAACTTATTTATGGTGAGGGTGACAGAGCACTGGAACAGGCTGCCCAGGGAGGTCGTGGAGTCCCATTCTCTGGAGACCTTCAAGACCTGCCTGGATGCAGTCCTGAGTGATGTGCTCTAGGCAATCCTGCTTTGGATGGACTAGATGATCTCTAGAGGTCCCTTCCAACTCTGACAATACTGTGATTCCGTAATACCTATTATTTTTTGCTTGTTCAATTGGCAAATTGGCAAGGGATTTGTAATGCCAAAGCCACCTAAATGGCTTATATAAAAGAGGAATGAGGTTTCAAGAACGAACCTATCTAATCTCTCCCTTCCTTCCTTCCATGAGATACTTTGCAATAAGTGTTGTTACTGCACATGTGGAAAGACAATCTCACAGGCCTCTTTAGGTCAAAGCCAACCCCTCAAATTGCTCCTGAAACTAATGGGCAGCCTGGTCAGATCAGAGAGTAGAGGTATGGCCCTGCTGAGGGATCACCGACTCTGGCATTAATTACCACCCTCTCAGACCTATTATCATCTCTTCATGCCTTAAACTTTTCTTCTACTGTCATTAATTAAGTGTAAAACTGCTTACCTTGCCAGGTAAGAGCTGAAAGTCCCAATGAAGGAAACAGAAGATGCACCAAGGACCTTCTCCCCCATCTGCTGCGAGTGCAGCAGAATAGCTGGGTGGTATCTGGATGTGGATGGTCAGGAACCGTATCAGCCACAAGACCACACGTAACCACTGACAGCGGTCACAAAAAAGGTGGGAATCTGGGGAGAGCAAGAATTGGAAGTGTAGACAAATGGAAAAAGATGGCTAAAAAAATGGGCAAATGTGGCTCTGATCTGCTGGGAAAAAGAAAATGAAACCAGACCAGCCAGGACGTAGCCTTTTCACCACAACAGTGACAGGGAGAGTCACCCAAGCTTAGTCATTTCCTTTTTTATCCGGAATTTCTGAATTGGTAACTCATGCTAAATCATACCTGAGGATTAAAAACCACAAATCTGTTTTTAAGAATGTGTGTTACTCACCAGTTCTTTTTAATTATGAAGCCTTACTCATCATTCATAGATGATGTTTAAACAGTGTTATGCATATGAAGATGCTAATTTTTAGTGTTTATTGTAATGTTGGGCCTCAGATCTTGGGCTTTCCATTATACAAAGGGAGAAGATCATGTCCACATCTCCTTGCAACTTAGGAACAGCAAAAAAGATGAGCCAAAGAAAGAAAAAATTATGAGGCAGCATGCGTTAATGGGTTGAAGTAAGAGGACACTGGCAGTGTAACTGTTGCCCTGCTTTTAGTGGTAAAAAAGAGTATAACTTGAGGAAGTTGAGACCTTTAAGGAAGAACTTGAAGGCAAATAAAAATGGGAGTCCCTTATGTTTATGGCAGATTCCCCCCACAGCAAGGAACAATATGGCAAGGAGCTAGGAATTGCTTTTCTTGCAACAGGCACAACACAGGTTGGCATCATGGACTTCGATAGGGGAATCCACTTCAATGCTGAATAAGAGCAGTAGTGGGATGAGATAGTGTCCGTGGCTTTATAAAAGAGTACAGCTACCTTATAACCCTTTTAAGCAATTTTGCAAAGGGAGGGGGAAATCAGCAGCAGTACACAAAAAGTGGCCAAAATAGGACAGGAAAACAGTCTTATTTTAGTTTGGACAGATCTGACCAAAGTTAAGGCTACAGGTGAGTTGATGACTGAGACTCCTCACCTGAAGTCAAGAACTGAGCCCAAGCCCACAGTTTGGACAGGAGGAGGTAAGCCATTTTGGGGACTCACCAACAAGGAGTCAAGAGAGGAATTTGTATTCATGATTAGGGGACGGGAGCATCTCTCTTATGAAGAAGCACTGAGGGACTTGGGTCTAAAAAGTCTGGAGAAGAGAAGGCTGAGGGGGGATCTGATCAACACCTATAAACAGTTAAAGCATGGGTGTCCAGAGGATGGGGCCAGTCTTTTTTCAGTGGTGCCCAGTGACAGAACAAGAGGAAATGGGCACAAACTTGAATATAAGAAGTTCCACCTAAACATGAGGAGGAAATTATTTACTGTGAGAGTGGTAGAGCACTGGAACAGGCTGCCCAGAGAGGTGGTGGTGTCTCCATCTCTGGAGACATTCAAAGCCCGCCTGGACAAGTTCCTGTGCAACCTGCTCTAAGTGGCCCTGCTTCGGCAGGGAGGTTGGACTAGCTGATCTCCAGAGGTCCCTTCCAACCCCATGTGATTCTGTGATTCTGACCAAAAGTGAAGAACCATAAAGGGCCAATGGGAGAGAGTCCTCTCTTATTCTTAGAAATGAAACTCTGGTTGTGAAAAATAAGTTTGGTTTTGTTTATTTTAAAGACAACTGCATGGTCTTGCTGTTTCACATCACTCTGGAGGAGATTCTGCCTCCCACAAAACCAAGCATGACAGAAGCATGTCCCATGTCTCACTCCCAGTGAGACTGTGGTGAAATACGTGACACAGCGCAGCACTCTGTGGTTTGTCGATGCTAATCTCTGGGGAGACAGCCAGTGACCCCAGCTACAGGCAAACAGCAGCAGGACCTCAGTCCATGGTTGAAACGAGCGATTCTCTGGATTGTTCGAGCGTAGAAAAGAGACCAAGCTGCTCACACCTTGGGTTTCCTCCTAAACTTCGATGGCATCTGGTGATGTCATCTGTCTAGGGACAGGTACTTGACAAAACCACTTAAAACAGCAAAGCTATAAGGTCACCAACTGCTGACACGATGAAAGAACATATTGCAAGGGAACAGGACAATTAAAAAGGGGAAAACCAACTGCATCTGCTCAAGAAGTTCATTACATCCCAAATGCTTGGCTCTGAGCTCACATTTTGTAGTCTGAAATTTAAAAATACAGATCTCAGACAGTTGGGCAGCTTCCTGTAACATCTTGCCATGGTACATAAACAACACTGGGCAGCAACATAGGCACCGGGTTCAAACCAAGAGCCTGGAAAACAGAAAAGCTTTAGCTACTGAAAAAAGAAAGCATTTTCAAAGTACATACTGCCCTCCAGCGTACAACTCGGTATCACCGCCAGCAGTTGCAACCTATATTCAAAACCTGTTTCAAAAATTCAGAGTAATTTGAGGCAGCGATGTCCCAGGCAGCAGGGGAACGGGAATAAAATCCCAGCACCGGGGAACAGAGTGATGAGACAGCTCAGGCCAGGTCTGGCAGGACCAGCAATGAGCAGAAGCTGCTGGTCTCCAGTCATCTTTTATGAAAAGGAATGTGTGGGTTCCCCGGCACCAGAAGCCAGGAGAGCTTATTAAGGAGGTCCTGCAGCTCTCCTTGTCACAGGCAAAGCACCCCCAGAGCTGGCTCTGCACCCCTGCCACAACCAGTCTGTAAGCAAGATAGATAAACCGTTCAAGACAACAGAGATTGTCCACAAATGACCGACTGCTTTAACCAGCAGTAACTTCCTCCAAATTAAAGTTTCTTATGAACGAGTTTGTCACACTCCTGCTGAAATACTTACCTGTGCAGAGGTAATTTCCTTATTTAAACATTTCTTGACACCCTCTTCAACGGTTCTGCTTTTTTTTTATTGGAAAAAAACTGGATTAAAAGAACTGAAGTGTGAAAAATGAACTCTCTCTAAAACAGCATTATGCTGTGCAGAGATACTACTGCACTGCTATACAATCACTTCTCAGTGTAATGAAAGGTTTTACCCACCAATATACACTCCTCCTTTGTTTTTTATTTTAGCTTCCCTGTTTAAGAAAAGCAGGTCCTTGAGCAAATTCAGAGCCACGGTGAAAGACTCGGTACACAATCTCTGTTTCCCATTGCAAGTCACATTTGCACTTGCAGAGTCTGAACATCAAATTGAAAAACATTCTTGAGATCACTATAAGATTGATTTAAAAATTTGTCTTCAATGCATACTGTGGCTTCATAACCAATTTTTAAAGAATTAAGAAATTTTCAGATGAGCTTAGTTACCATTTGCAAAAAATCCAGCACAATCTTTATAAATGCCAAGTAATAAAAAAAACTTCAGGAGCTAAGCAGATGTCAGGTGCTAAATTCTGATAATGGTTACATTGCACACTCAAGAAAAGCATTATTGCTGAAATAGATTCTTTATTTCTGAAACATTCCAAAACAGCAGTATACACAGTAGTAATCAAATATTAAGTCATATGCCATTATAAGAAAGCATTGATTAGTGCAATTGGATTTTGTAAAAGATCTATCAAAAAGATTTA
Organism: Gallinago jamesoni; assembly: GCA_025769975.1. Classification (NCBI taxonomy): domain Eukaryota; kingdom Metazoa; phylum Chordata; class Aves; order Charadriiformes; family Scolopacidae; genus Gallinago; species Gallinago jamesoni. Next base: position 161,978,648 of record JAOQGH010000001.1, read on the forward strand.
TTCGCATTAAAACCTCATTTTCCATAAGCAATTGTTAATAAAACATTACATTTTTATTCTTTGTAATAAAGTACTGAAAACCAACTGTAGTTTTAGAGATCACTGTATCTTTGTAAGTGCAAGGTGAACTTTTGCTGCCATTTGAAATACAAAACACTATGACAATAAATTAACAATTGAACAAACGGTGAAAGACCAACAAAACCATGCTGACCCAGCTGGATGGCAATTTCCAGTGAATGCTACTTGTTTTGTGCTTCTGCAACATAAATATACTGCTTTGTATTGCCAATGGTATGGTTTTTGTAAGATATGTTCCTAGTGCTAAAAAAGTACATTACCCCAAAAATATTATTTATGGCACAGAAAAGTTAAATTATCTCTCTGTTGTTCAAGGTTCAGGCAAGTTTAAATGAACTTAAGTATACAAAATAAAATGTACTGGAAACACTAGAAAAAAATTCAAGCACATATGTAACTCCCCCCAAATTCAAAATAAAATGCATGATGCCTTTACACCAAATAAATTATCTTCAAATTTCAGTACGGCAAAACTGCTCAGAAAGCATTGTCTTCTAATCCTTTCCACGCAAATATTCGGGTACTTTGCACATATATAATACTTTCTTCAATTCCAAATGCCAACACTGCCATTGTTAGTCTGATAACAACGCAGCTGTTCAGGTAACTGATTAAGTGCAACATTTAGTATTTGAGAACATGTTCATTTTTTAAAAATGACATTGCATTATGGATGGTTACATATTAAAATCCTGGGGGAAATAATACTGTATGACCCTCCTTTCCCAAATCATTGTTACCCAGCCAGCTGGGTAATGAATTCCGCATTATTTATTTTCCACTGCTGATGGGCATCCTTCATCAGTAGCAGCCATCTCTCCAGTTCCCATCCCGCATCGTGCTAAGCGACGACAGTGGCTTTGGAGGTTGAAGAAAACTGTATGAAATGAATGATAAAAAAACCACAAAGGAAGTCATATTTCATGTGAAGAAACAAGGCAACACACATAATTTACTTCTGCAGCAACACTGGCTTTGTGGCTTGCTTGGAGACATCACTCAGGAATTATTTCTGGCTCCACGCTAATGCAGATGTTAAGATCTAAGGTGAAACTAAGGCCATTTTCAATGAGACCTCATTACTGTCACTGGTCTTAACAAGATAAAAGCTTGGCAAAAAGGAATTTGGTAAATAATTCTTATGATGCATGAGACCACTCTAAATGGGAAGATATAGTTCTTCAGGGCTAAAGGCAATGAAAACCTATTTTTGTCACTACAGACAGCAGACATGTTCCCATATGGATGGAGAGCAGGAATCTAATGGGAAATATTCTCAAAAAAGTTGCTGTGCTCAGCATACCTGTCAAAAAATAGTACTTTATAAAACCACTATGCACTAACAGTAAAATTTTGGCATCTTATTAGTTGAAGAATTCTACCAAGTCCTGCTCCAGACCCTCTTATCCAGACATATGACAACATGTTTCCATCCCACAGCCGAAGTCACAGAAGTCAGTCCCAGCATCACCACTCCTGCAGGGACCTCACCATCCTCCAGGCTCCCACCCTCACACCTGGGCTGTGTCCCTCACTAATCAATGAGGTCTTACTATAAAATGCTTGTTGACCATAGAATCATAGAATGGTTGGAGTTGGAAGGGACCTTAAAGGTCATTGAGTTCCAACCCCCCTGCCATAGGCAGGGACACCTCCCACTAGAGTAGGTTGCTCAAAGCCCCATCCAGCCTGGCCTTGAACACCTCCAGGCATGGGGCATCCACAGCTTCTCTAGGCAACCTGTTCCAGAGCCTCATCTTGACCATCTTCCAAACCCTTCAAGGTAACCATTTTAAGTAAGAGTACAAAAAGGAAAAACAACCATCTGACTTGATGATCACCAACTCACTTGGTATGAGGCAGGCTATCTCTCATTTGCCGCAACTATATTTTAGTTAGACCAGAATTTGCTGAAAACAGTGTCTAAGTTCTGTGAAACTGTTTCTTATAAAGCCAGGTCTCAGGCCTTGTTCTCACACTTCTCTGCTTTCTTCAGTGAGTTACTGATGCCTCCTCTCCTTTCCAAATGCCCTTGGCTGGAAAAAGGCAGAGGTACACTGTACAGCAGGCAGAGTCAGTAAGTTAAAGGCAGTCACCAGAGCAGCTTCTCACCTCTCTGCTATAACTGCTATTTTAGTGGCAAAAACATTGCACTTAATTAAAAAAAGTTGGTTAAACTTAGGTTCAGCCAAGCTGCTTTTGTGCAGCTCTACCTCGTTGCAGGATCACTTGTCTTTGATATAAATCCAGTTACCTGAGTCACAAAACACAACCTGCCTCTGATGCTTTCTGCAACTGCTGCTTTCTTATTTTTCCAGAAATAAAAAGAGGAAAGTATGTTAAACAACCTTCAAGAAAAAATGAAGAGGGCAAAAGTGAAAAATGATTAAGATGAAAATAACTGTAAGAATACTGTTATTTGTCCAGAACTGAATCTCTGCTACAGAGCAGAGAACAGATTATCTGGGCTATTATAATTTTATTTTACAGATTACCAAAAGCACTCCCTCATCCTGTGTTTGATCCTGTGCAGTAAGTACTGTTTTAATTATCTAATATATCAATAACTTGGCTATCTAACAGCCTGGCCACAGGTATGAAGACACAGCTTTGCTCTCAGTGTGTATTTCTCTCTGAATGTCTGATTTATTTAAAAAACAAGAGAACTGTTCTACTTTTAATCACGTCATGACTAAAAACACTCTTTAGTTTTCAGTATGCTGGAAGAAGCTAGATTCCTGAACTGATAATGAGAAGCACCATTCCTTAGAAATGACCACAGTGACAAAAATCAATAGTGAGAAAATCTGTCTCTGATGGCTCAATTCCTTACAAGAAAATTCCATATGAACTGATACTGCCCTTATTTTCCACATAAAATGAAGCAAGGGTCTTGAAGAACTGTAGGCTGAGCTCCTCCATTCTGCCCATGATTTTAGAGTCCTATGAATTTGTCATTCCCACAGTGCAAAGACCCTCCATCTTCAAGGATCATTGGTCCGGCTCTATGGCAACACGTGATGCTGCTAAAGTACATCGGAAGATAAGACAACAAAAGCCCAGACTTTCTGGACTATAAATAGCTTTTTTACTGATTTGACTCAGCTTCTGATAAAAACAATGTTGAGAGTACAGTGCCTCACTCTCCCACTGAAACCTCTTAATTTTATTTTTCGTTAATACTGTCTGTTATACGAAAAGTTACAAAATAGCAAGGGACTGTTCTTCATGGCCTAGAAAGTCTCTTTTTCACATGCTGCTATGAAAGATTTAAGAGCTCTGTATAAGAACACGAAGTGGAAGTAAGGAAAAAAAGAAAAAAAGAAAGAAACCCCTCTACTAGAAAGAACTCTAACAGAGAGAGTTCCAGCAGAGAGCAAAGGAGGTTATAATAGAAATCTCATGGTACAGTCTTCATCAAAGAAGAAACCTGACGGCTCTTCATCAAAGTTTCACCACAGTTGGTCAAAATCTTGTCAGTCATATCGGTGTAATCCCCGAGTAACTCAACCAAAAAGAGAATGAGAGCAATTGAACTTATTCTGGATCTAGCCAGTATCTAGTGAAAGGTATAAAAACAGTGAGAGCTAAACATTTCATCCAACAGAAAACCAGGTGGTCACACAGCAGGTCCTCACAAGAGGAGGGATGTGTGTGATGGGAAGAAATAGTTGGAAGAGTTGTCGCAAGCTGATAGAATTTTCTCTTTGAGAAACTTCATCACCTATTAATCATAGAACATACAGCTAATAGTTTAACTCCCAGCTGTGATAAGGTGATTAAAACACAGTCTTTTTCCTCAAACTTATTTTATTGCTTGCCCTGAAAAAAAAATAATCTTTTGGAGATTAAATGCTCTTGGAAAAATGCATTTGCTTAACAGTATAGCTCATTGCAAGTATGTGATACCCCAGGATCCCCTGTTTACCTATTGTCTCCCAGCTGGAATTTAAAAGATTCTGGTTCAACTAGCAGAAATACCCAGCATATTTCCTTCTTCACAATGTCATAATGTCACAAGTTGCATTTTTACAGTCTACTGTATTTACAATAGAGTATTACAGTCTACAGTCTTTACAAAGACAGGGATGCGACTCTTTGTATTTGAGTACTTCAAGATTTGCGTATCCTGTGACATTGAAACAGCAGTTGTGCACAAGTCTGGAAGAAAGCAAGCCACATATGTTAATGATTGGAGGTTTCCATTTGTTTTGATTTCTGATTGATGGGCGGCAATCTATTCTTATATGTGATTACATTCTATAGTTTACCAGGAACTACCAGCAAGCATTGTCCATCACTGTTTCTGGAAAGAAATCTTTGCCCATTTAGTGACTGAGCACTGGGAGCTAGAAACCCTCCTGTTTTATTGCCCAGCTTCATATTCAGGAGGAAAAAAACCAAACCCACAATCTAACCCGAAGCCACCCAAACCGGGAAGGAGGCCTGTTTAACTCTTACCTTCGAACTGGCTGTGCAATTTTACTTCTGGGTATGCCGCTCCCGTTGATGGCCAGCGATGGTCTTGGAAGAGCACTGCGCCCTACAATCCCTTGACTGGCAGTCTTGTTTGGCATTGGGATCCCAGTGTTAGAATAAAACTGGGAGCTGTTGGACACTGGAATGCTGCTGCTGCTGCTGCTGCTACTACTACTACCACCACCACCTTGTACAGTTGGGCTTACGTAGGCAGTAGCTTTGAGAGGCTGTCTGACAGACACTGGAAATTGTCCCACACTGTGAACTCTGTGTTGAAGCTGTCCTGGTGATGGAACTGTAAAGAGTGGTAGAAAAGTGACAAGGTCAGTAGGTCAGTATGCAACAGATGAGGCCAAGTAGTAATGCTGATTTTCAGACAGATCTGAATAGGGATAAAACACGTCAGTATACAATGTACTTCCTAATTATAAATTGCTGGAAAAGACCCTTGGATCCAATTCTGCACCCAGTAACACCGCATTGAACCAAAACACCCTCTTCTACCCCCATCCCCAACAAAAATCCCACCCTATATTATTCTTTTTTTCTCCCCTCAAAGAGTTTTTGTTTGCCATTACACACTAATTCCAACTACGCAATTAGCATTTTGAAGAGGAGAAATTAATGAAGGTATAAATTAATTGCTGTTAGATCATTTAGATTTTTGTAAGGTTGCTTGCAATAACCACATCTTGTTTAAGGCACATTGCATTAAAGCATTATAAAACATCACAGAAGTCAAAGCTTTATGCATAGAAACAATAAAAAGGTTATAAAAGGGTCCTGAATGTAACAGAATTTTCAAAGGCCGATGTTATGTAAACTATTATTTCACATCAATGCTACGGGTCCTAGAATCTTTATAGATATATATTTTCTACACAATCCTGCCCCCTGGTGTACATCAGACATGCATCTGTTTCGGAGTCCACATATCAAAAGCAAACTGATAAAACCCTGAAGCACATAAACTAACATACAGGCCAATCCTTTTTCAAGTCTTTGAAAAAGGGCATTTAAAGACACAGGAGAAAATACAAATGTGTAGAGTGTGTTTGACTTAAAAAATACTGGCAATGTATTGCTATGGAACTCATGATCACAACACGGCTCCTTAAATCCCTGAGCACAGCCACTTACTGGAAATGTTTTTCAAACAATTATTTCAGAAAAAAATCGTATCTTTTACACATGTATATACACATACATAAACACACAGAGAAATATGTATTTCTAAAATAGCAAATTAAATTAAACTCTCAATGTACTACCATGCAAAATCAATTGGGAATCTCAACAACTACTTCCATTCTCATATTCAAACAGGACAAAAATAAAATAAATCCAGCAGTCAAGTGTATTTTTCTAGTTTTGAATACATTTGTAAATTTTGCTCAAATTTGAAAGAAAACACCCAAAGGAAAAGGTTTTGCCATCTTCTCCCTCCAAAACTTAACAGGATATGGGAAGCGTAAGTTAAATCCTTTCTCCTGCTTGTGTCCAATGAAATCCACTTTTTCCATTTTTTCTTAGAGTATCTCACTGTGCTAGTATAGATGGGTTTGATCTTGATTGATTTTGTTCATGTTCTACATTAATAATTCAATATCCACTAGATCAATACTCCTTCATTCCCCCATCAAGAAGTCACCTTAATTAAACTAATTAGTCATTTTAATTCCCCCACTCAACAAGTATATTATACTTGAGGATATAACCCTCTGTTTACCACAGGTGCTTGGAAGCAAGTGGCTCAGTTTCAGTAGGAGGGAGGTTATGTATTTTAAGATAGTAATTATACAGTGCACTGTAAAACAAGCATTGTATAAACTACCAAGAAAAGCAGTTTTCAATTCTAGTATCAGAAGATGTAAGCTTATATGAATTAATGGTATTATTGGTGCTTCTACATTACTATTACTACTAACTATTTTAAGTTTAAAGTTGGCACAAAATGAACGGGCAAAGAAAAAAAACCCAAAAAAGATTATGAAACTCAATAGTACATAACAAGATCAGCAGAATCTGCTTTCCAAAATAGAAACTTTGAAAATCCTGAGCTATATTAAAATCTGGTGCAAAAGGAATACAATCTGCTTTTAATTTTTCATAAAGCTGAGGATCAGTGGCTGGGACATGTATTTTACCACTCTACCCATTCCTTGCGCGCAGCCAAAGAACACAGGTACTTACTACACGACTGCATCCTTGAAATCCCGTTACTGGCTCCATGCAAATTGGAGTCAAAGCTCTGACTGTTCCTCACAGTGACTGGAGAACTAGCAAAGCCAGGGTTACTGTTGATGGTGGGGGTACTTGGCATCCGAGCGAGGTTAGGCATGCTTCTCCGAAGTTTGTCTGAAGCGAAAGAAGACAACATCCAGAGTCATGTCAGAGCTGCCAACAAACACAAGCAGCCCCTGAACAACTTCTGTAGAAAAATCAAAACGGAAACGAATTACTTCAACACAAAGAACGGGTGTGCTCTGCAGGAAGAATATGAATACATTACTGACAGCCTACTAATTGAACCCTTCTGACTCTTGTCACGATTAATCACAAATGATTTTGAAGGCACCAATAGGCAGTACATTTTCAGAATCACAAGGATTTAAACACTAAAATGTCATAATAAGGATGAGTTTCACATAAATGGGTGAAGTAGGTCAGATGAATCATGCCCTAAATGTGCCTGTTTCTTTGCCGTGAATACAAAGCAAGGCTGCAGTGACAAACTCAGGCACAGCTATCTACACTGTGGCTGTCTATAAAGACAGGTGAGATGAATCCATCTTAACTGACTAAAGTCTTGCTTTCTAGGCACCAATGAGATGCTGAAAAAAATTCCATACAGTGCTGAACCTTATTAGCATTTTAGGTTTCTGCAGATGGCCATGCAGAAAACCTGCTAAGATTTGATGCCATTCAGTTGCCTGGAGACCTGGGTTGACATGATTTTCCTATCTGGTGGTTCTCCCTCCACAGACACTTGTGGTGCCAGATGTGGTGGACATTTTCAGAACAGGCCTGTAGGGCCTTTCACAAAAAGAAAGCTGCAAATGCCCCAAATGTTTCTGGGGCAGGTTCAACAGCTAAGGCAAGTGTCTAAGAGGTCAGAAGATGTAACCCCACTCACGCTAGTTGATTTGGAGAGAGAGAAGCTGAAACCAAGTATGATATCTCAAGAAGACTTCCCAACCACAACAAGGTAATGCAAGGTGAAGCTCTTATGGTCTCTTCTGTCACAGGGTCAATGGGAGATGACTCCATTCTGTATGATCAGAAGAGACTGGCAAGGGCAGAAAAGCACACACTGAATTGCCTCCCGTGACATGACAGACTTCAGAAAAGCACTGCTGTGGGGAAACAATGAGTTACTCATTTGTCTCTGAAAGCACCAGTAACGCTGGCTTCTTGTCCAGGTCCAGAAGTGCTGTGCCCTGCTGAGGTAACGCTGTTTCTCCTGGTACCACCATCAGCGTGGAAACCATCAGCTCCTGTCTCTGGCGTAGGTTCCAGTGCCTGTTATATGTCTGCCTCCAGTTCTCAGGCTGCAACAGACACAGGGGTATGCTTGTCTTCTAACAGGAAGCTATGACTGCTCTCTCCAATGGCAAGCAGGGCATTTCAAGATTGATATTTTGGATTTATGCACAGGAACAACACATCATGCAGCTTGGAAGTGCTGTTTTGGGTCGACTTCCCAGCTCACACAGGGCAAGTTCCATCCACAGAAACAACAAATCGACTTAGGAACCCCTGTTTATCAGTCCACATAAATATATAACCTAATCAGCACCATCACGAGCTCCTCTAATCCTTAAAGCTGCTAACAGCTGACACATAATAAGAAGTGACAGTACAGTTCTATCTATACAAGGTATTAGTAGTCACTAACAGTAACTTCAATACATGTGATGCCTATGTACCTCCAGTGAACTGAGTCACAGCAAGGCTACAACTCCAGCTGGTTTTTACGACTGGTCTTCATGGTATGAACTGTTAGAGAACCCTGCAAATAGTCAAAAACATCCTTGTACTTCAAACCAAGAGAGAGAGAAAAGCCATTGCTGTCTAGAAATTGTTTAAATATTCCTGTGAATTAAATACACTACATTTTCCTATTTTCAAAATCAAACAGTAGATGTGGGAGTAAGATAGGGAGGAGTTCAGTGCAGGAAAAGGAATTGTGAGGTTTAGAATTCCTGGGAACTAGAGTACAGTCCAATCCTAACAACAAACCAGTTTAAGGGTAATCCTTCATTCAAAGAGTTACGAGTTGTTGTGCTTCAGTGACTCATCACTAACACTGGCAGGCTGAAACTGTCAGTGGTACAGCAGTGTACATTAGCAGAGGAATTACCACAGTTCAGGCAGGTGGTAAGTATTCATAATACTGATATAACAACGATAAGACAGTTAGCAAGGTGCCAAAACTGTTACAGAGACACGAAGAATACAGCTACTATATGTCCCTATTTCTGAAATACCCATCATTTTGCAAACTGGAAAGGGAACTGCCTTCTTATGATGCAATCCTTGGCCCGGAGTGGCAGAAAATTCATGAATATGGGATGTCTGAAGCTACTGATAATTTTGGAGGCCTAGCCTACCCTTTTAAATCCTAGGTCCTGAAATCCTAGGTCAACGTTACAGCACTTGGCAAGGAAAGGTTTAAGCAGTAGGATGATGGTAGGGAAGATGGCATTGCATAAATTAGCTTTTCTAATGCTATCTATATGTCACGTTGTGTAAGCAGAATTCCTTGGGCTCTATGTGCTCTTCCACTCAGGGACTGTATCAGCCACCATAGGCATGATCTCTCTATGCCTCAAATTGTCCAGGGGATGCAGCTACAATAGCAGAAAAAATAGGTACAGAGGTAGCTTGGATTTCCTCCATGTTGTGGGTGGCCACGTCTTTTGCCTCCTGTTCAATTTAGTCCCTTCTGGTTCCAGCAGACTGCTCTGCTGCTGATTCATTCAGTCCTCAGGCAGCAGATTCCTGCTGCACCTGCAAATTCTCATCCATCGAGCATCTGTGTTACTTCTTTGATGGGTCCTTGTGTTTGCTGAGACAAATGGCCCTGAAAAGCAATGAAAATAGCAGGTCAGTTTTGTGTTTGGGGAAAACCCAGAAATGTTTGTCTCGATGACATTTTGCAGCTTTCATCTCCTTGAATGATGCATTCTCTTTCATCTCTTTCTTGAAGTTTGTTCTGTCACCTGTTCCCCTCCTATGAATAGTGGAAAGAGTCTTACAGACCTTTTGTTTGTAAATGAAAGGCTGGTTCTTGTGAGCTTGATATATGGAAGCAGAAGGTGGGTGTTACGTGACTTTAATATTATTTCAAGCTACTGAGACTTGACTGGATACGAACTTGCTGGAAATATGAGAAGAAAACAAAAATACTTTTCCAAGCTACCAGTAACAAACCTTCCCTTTCTAGAGTTCTTTGCTCTCCTAAGATTGATGAGGAAATTAACAGACAGGAGAAGTGAAGGAAGTGAGCTGAGACGTATTTTCAGATGAGAAGTAATTTGCCCAAATAGTCCTGTTTATGATGAATGATGAAATTTGTGACAGTACCTGCTACCTATTCTGCACTAATCTGGTTTAGTGGCATACCTAAAAAATCATCAGTTGTTTACAGTTCTTTTTGTTAGGAAGATGTCGATATTAACACCAGTGAGGAACTCCAAAGGACCTGCACCTTCACAGCATCCATAGTTATTGTGAGCCACTATTGAGTCTCAACTATAATCTAGGCTGAAACAAGTATGAGGTTTAAGTAGGATGCAGCCATATAAAGCATCACAGATGTACCTTTGCCTTTCCCAGCCTTCTTTGAGATGTAACACCACGACCTACAGACACTGTACTATTGAGAAACTTGAAAGTGTGAAGAAAATGCAAGGATAGGTCATGCAAGGGAGTTAATAATCAGTTCCTAGGTATTACGACCTTCTCAGAATAGTTCATGCACATACTCATGTGCTTGTCACTTCATGAATGTTCTTCAGGTGGCGTATGTTGCTCTTGTTTCACGTATTTGCAGAATGATGCACCAAAAAAATCAGTCACTGCATGTTTACACTTTCTGCCTTCCACGGCATCCATGCTGAATTGTCTGTTGCCTTCAGCACAAGAAAAAATGGGCACTGTGAAATACAGGGTCCTCTGCTGTCAACTGAAAAATGTGCATGAAAAGACCACCCTATAGCACAGATCATATTCACTACTGGTGAGAAAGAGGTCAAAAAAACAGTCCCTGTCAAACATTCCACAAAATTACAGTAAAGACAGCAGTTTGCCTTGTACCCAGCTACTTCAGCTCTGATTTTTATTCCGGGAAGTTCTTCTCCCAATGCTGTTTCTTCTCTGAAGTCAGCCTGGGATCAGTGGCCCAGCTTCTTTCTGGCAGGACACCAAACAGGCAGCACCTGCTTTCTGCCTTCTGGCCCCAGCACTGCTGGTGGCTGCCCCCGTTCCACCACTTCTCTTCAGTTTTTGGTTTGTTTTTTTTTCCCTTCCCTGACCTAATACTATCACCAGCATAAGATTAATGTCCATGTAGCACGCAAAGAGACCATGCCCTCAGAGCAAAGCTGCCACAGAAGAGGTACATTCTTGGCAGGTTGGCAGAGTAGGAGTTCTGTAGCGGTTCTTGATAAATATCATTTTCTCTCTGCCAAAACACCTCATCCCGTGAGGATGTCCTTGCAAGGAGAGCTGATGTCAACTCTACAGTGAAGTGTCTTAAAACACATTTATTCATTCATTGCTATTCTCTGCAAGTGTTGCCAAGGTTTGATTTGAACAAAAGGACTTAAAAGTCTCACTAAAAGTACATTATCATTAAGGAATGTGATAAAATGTATCTTATTTATTAGCATCTCAGAAAAATCTACGCCACCATTTAGCAGTTTGTTACACATATTTAAATCCTTCACACAAACCCTGCAGGTTCAACACTGCCTTATCTGAATTGTATGTACAAACAAGTTGGGGGAAAACCACAAGGAAAAGATCTGTGCCTTTCTATTTAAGTATTATGTTCTATATTATATAAATATTCAGAGTTTTTTATTGAAATCCTTAAACTTGTAGACTCAATTACAACTTCACTTTAAGGGATTTATTTCTCTTTCTCATCTTTGAAGACCTGAGTTCAGTATCTGCATTACATTTGTTACGATAATAACATTCATGACATCCCAAATACACCAGGGTCTAGTTAAATGTCTGTGGAATCATCAGTTCATATAAACAGAGATATCTGTGTGTAAGAATACAGATACAGATTAAGATCTAAAAGCAAGTGTTTAAGATAAGTAAGAGACAGCATTCTTCATGATTTGTCAATACCTACATTTTGCCAATGTTGAACACTTTCATTTTATTCAGAATTATTACTTCATCTCACCCTTGCTTCAAGGTATATGTCTCCCTCCACAGACAGTTAGAGCAAATTAAGGATTTTTCCACTATCCTTCCATGACTTCTTCCCACTGATTGCTATTCTCAATAATACTTTCAAAGTGACAAAACAAGATTTTTTTTCCTCCTTTTCTTTAATGAAGCCTGCAACCATTCCCTACAGTGAAATCCCCCTTCCTTACTGAACAAGAGAGGTTATGAGCAGAAAAAAACACTCCGTAAATCATTGAGAACAGACATTTTCCCACCTCTCTGAACACATAACTCAATGTTAAGTCTATACTGAACTAGTATCTAAAATGGGGAAGCCAAACAGGGGGAACTCAAGTACCTCATACAGCGCTTAAATGCTTTTATGTGGGCAGCTGAATCGGGCCTTTCGTACATATGTGGACACTTACATCTCAGCATCTAAACACAAGCTCTTCTCATCGGGTGAACAACATTATACTCTTAAAAGAATTATAAATAATTATACTCTTTCTCATTTGCTTTGGTAAACTGTAACAGCGTGGAAACACACTGTCCATCATACTGAGCTTCAAACAAATTCTAATTTTGCAGTCTACCTCCACTTCTATGTGTAGGAGTTCTCGAAAGACAATGAAATTGTTGCCAAGATGATGAGAAGCGACGATGAGATGGTTGTCATACTACTACTCAGATATACTCAATGCAGCAAAAACTTCACTCCTTGTCTGCCAACAGAACAGAGCCAAAGTAAAACATTTCACACCATCAGCATTTGCCACTCATGTGGATCAGGGCTGCATGAGTCAGAGGCTGAAGGTGCAGAAGGTGAAGATTAATTCCCCTCTAAAGATACTGGTACTGGCTATTATAGGACTGTCCGCCACCCCAGCAAACAGGTAGCTGAAGTTGTATGTGTCCATCTTCCATCTTCTCAGCAACACCAAACAGATTATCCAATAAATAGTTCTTGAGGAAAAAGGCAACTTAGCAGTAAGATTGGCAGTCTTTTACATGTATACACTTCCTAGTTAATAAACTAGGAGGCTAGTATTTTTAGTGCTCTGTAAGTACTTTCTGAGGTTTCCATTTGGGAATCCAATGCTTAAGTTCCCCTGACACAGACCATGAAAAAATAACTGAAAAAGCATTTGGGGACCACATAAGAAGATTGCAGCACCACTTCCTGCCCTTATTCCCAAATCAAAAATGCCCCATAACCTTCCTTTTATCTCCCCAACATTCCTGCAAGCCCATCAGTGCTGTCCCATCCCTGTACCTCCCCAACAAGAAAAATAACGTTGAAATTAATTTGGTACATATGCTGTACCAACAAACACCCACATTGCTTTACCCTCTGTCAATCTCAGCCTTTTTATATACTGCCACTTGTCGATTACACTTCCATGTCATGTCTTACTTTGAACGCAAGTGCTTTTGGCACCAACCTGTCATGTCTTATTTGTCAGGAGAGCAACATGCATACCTGTAGCGCTCTATAAATAGCAACTGTTTTGAAGAACACATTTATTTTCTCGCCCAAGGGTGAGCTGTAACCTGTAATGCTACAAACAATGGTCTTGACAGAAAACTGACTGTTTTGAATTAGCTTGGGGAAAAGACTTAAGGAACAGGAAAGCAAGATGCAGCAGGAGGAAGAAAATTGTGATCATAATACAGAATGAAAGGAAGGTAACAGCAACAACGGAGGCAAACTTAAGTCTTGACTAACCATCGAGAGACAAATCTCCCAGGGACTCTAGAATACATCTCAAATGCAGAGCAAAAACCAGCAATAGCACAGGATAGTTTGGGAGTGACGTTATCTCCCCCTACTTTTAAGAGTCTGCCCTACCAGACCGGGAATAGGAGCAGAGTGTTGACCCCTGCCATAAGCACTCGTCATGGAGTCACAGCATAGATGCCTTAATAGCAAAGTCAGGAATAAGAAAGAGAACGAACATATGAAAACCCTGTTTTGTATTTTACTGTACCCACAATGGACAGGCATAGGTCAAGCTTGAAAGCCCGATCAGTTCTTCTAACCAACTATTAGCTTCCTAAAAGATGTTTCTTCCCTTTTCCTTCTTCCTTCACTTGAGGTCACCTTTGCAGAACTTTAAAACAGACCAAAGCAACAACAACTTTCATGACTAGGTCACAAATTACATTTTGGAGCAAATTACTTAACAATAACATTACCTCAATCATTTGCACAGGCTTAAATTGCTTGTCACAACTCACGGAGTGATCTAGCTGTCAGACACTAAACACACTTCACCCTCAACCTTTAAAATGGCACCGCTGCTTTGCGGAGAGAAAAGACCACTTCTCAGAAACGCATGCAACCCACCTCCATTAACCCTATTTGGTTGCTGCTCTGGAGTTTGGGCTTGAGGAGAGTAGTAGGGCTGCTGATAAGTATTTGAAGGGAAGTGTGGGGAGGTAGGGCTCCTCCTGCAGTCCCGGATACTGGAGAAAGTCTGTGAGTGAGGAATCCCTTTCTGGAAGGGGGAACAGCGAGTCAGCCGTGGCTGGGGAGGCGGGAGGTGGTCAAACTCTTCCTCGTCCTCAAGACTGTAGCGATCGTAGTCCTGGTCACTGCACATCCCTTTCTTCCCCGCATGCAGAGAGGTGCTCGAACTGTGCCTTGACACAGATGCTGAAGTTGAAGCATAATCTTGCCTAAGACCTGTAGATTCCAAGGAGAGAATGACTTGGCTTCTGCGAAGTGATTAGCACTTCAATGTTGAAAACCAAGCAGGTAAGTAGAGATAGTTTTACAGCAAAAATTGGATTTACAATATCACCAGGCTGAAGATCTGAAGTCAGATTCATCAGATCTAACTTTTGGTGTCTACCTTTCAGGCATCTAAGCCTGAATTATTTCCCTAGAGATCCCTTTTTAATAAAAAAATAAAAAAAAAAAGAATACAGGCATCTCCAAAATGCAGTACCCATGAGATGTCTTAGATACCTCTCAACATAAGATGAATTGCCTTCGGGAGGCACCCATTTGTCTGTCAACAGAACAGACTACTAGAGTATTAAGTATTTAACTTTTAAACACTTGATTAGAGGAATTAACACTCAGTCTATTAGTTCTCCGAATTATTGCTATTAAACATTTCATTGAATCATCGAATGGTTTGGGTTGGAAGGGACCTTTAGAGATCATCTAGTTCCAAGCCCACTGCCATGGGCAGGGACACCTCCCACTAGAGCAGTTTGCTCAAAGCCCCATCCAGCCTGGCCTTGAACACCTTCAGGGGCATCCACAACTTCTCTGGACAACCTGTTCCAGTGCCTCACCACCCTTGCAGTAAAGAATTTCTTCCTAATATCTAATCTAAATTTCCCTTCTTTCATTTTAAAACCATTACCCCTTGTTCTATCACTGCATTCCCTGATAAACAGTTCATCTCTCCTGCAGGCTCCCTTCAGGTACTGGAAGGCTGCTATAAGGTTTCCCCAAAGCCTTCTCATCCCCAGGCTTAAATTTATATTTAGGCAATGAAAAAGCTGACAGTGACATTTCCTAAATTTGTAACCCACGTAAATACTCTAGCTCTCCAGCCTCCCTGGACCAGAATTCATTCCTGCTAGCAGCCAGTCTCATGGTCAAGATTTAGTGGCATGCATTTTAGACAGGCACGCATCCTACCACCCCCTTCTCGGAACAACAGGTTTTTTACAAAAAGCCCTCCGCTTTGACAGATGTCTTTGCTATCATATTGAAAAGTTCTTAATGTGCTTGGGGGGGGGGGGGGGGGGGGGGGGGGGGGGGGGGGGGGGGGGGGGGGGGGGGGGGGGGGGG
>JAOQGH010000001.1:162013299-162098549 GCA_025769975.1 Gallinago jamesoni
GCCTGACCACTCTTTCAGTAAAGTAATTCTTCCTAATATCTAATCTAAACCTCCCCTGCCGCAGCTTCATACCATTAATACATAATGCTAAACTGCATTTTTTCTAACCTTACTGGTTAGTTCTGAAATACCATTAAACACGTTACAGCTTGCCCTACAACCATCTGTACCTGACATCTTTATACATGGGTTAAACTTCTGGAAGGAGGATTTTGCCAAGGAGCTTCTCTCTCTACGGCTTCGGATTCTCACATCCTGCTCCAAGATGCCACATTCCTTTTTCTTTGCCCAAGTACTTGTACTGCCTATATTGAATCAGACTGGAAATTGAGGTCATAAGCAGCACTACCCTTCAGGGCCCCTGTGGCTTTTTTGGATAAATATAGCAGGTGTCACGGTCATGTGCTTGTTATGAGAAAGCGTTAACGCTATTACCCAAAGCAGAGAAAAGATACAAACCCCTTCAAAAATAAGAAATACCGTAAAATAGATTTTTCTTATGACACCAAACTGGGGAAAAAATAATGAAAGTTTAGGATTAAGAAAAGTTCTGATGGAGGTTTAAGTGACTGCCAAGCATAATAAAGTATTCAGAATATACGCTCATGCAGAACTAACGTTCAACACTAACCTAGAATTGCACTAAGAGGCACTAACCAGATAGTTATTTCTGGAAAAGTGGGTAAAATGACGAATAGATGTTTGATACGGACATCATTAGCATTATCATTACTGCCATGAGGGTCAGATCTTCCGCAACGACAATTTTTAGCCTAGAGAGAGCAATCTTTTCAGACTCCCTAGAGAAAGACTAGTTTCTCCCAGCACTAACTCACAGCACGTTCCTAAATTTAAGCTCCTCTGGGGTGGTTTCAGACATCTTGAAAGAGACTTCCTAAGTAAACTTTACCTTGCGAGTACCTCCCATAGGTACCGATGCTGGAAGAACTGTGCAAGCATTTAACAAAGAGGCAATCCTTACTCCTTGGAAAGAAATAATGTAGGTATAAGCTGACAGAGGAGTATGACATTATCAACCAAGAGTACAGAACAATAGGGAAAGCATGAGAATGGCGAATGGCACAAAAGTCAAAGCACACAAACCGCCCAGGCATCATCAATACAATTGTTAATGCTGCTGCAACATCCTTCTGCCCAGTTTTGAGGATAAAAGGCACCCTGCAGTATCTTTTAAGCATTTCCACCAACCAAACCTTTCACGTCCACAGTAAGCAGAAATGGGCTTGGGCAACAAAGTTTGAGATGTGTCTTCAAGCTTCTTCATAAAACCCATTTCGTTTCTTCCAAGTAGTTATGTCAGATTTTCCAGCACCCACATAGCCCAAAAATAACAAAATCTTTTTTGGACTAAGTCCAACACAACAAGAACATATGTGCCTACTTAGAAACTGAGATTTATTTTTTTCATTTATAAATAAAGATCCATTTGTGATTACAGTGAAGTAATTCACACCCAGTATTTCAAAAGGCGTTAACAAACAACCACGAGGCACCCTTAATGTTGGCCATATGACTGCGACACGTGAAGGAGAAACGATAATAAAAGAAAACTGGTGACACCACAAAGGAACAGGCTGAAGCAATGAGTCTCTCCAGCACTCTATCTTGTCCTATTTCATGCTGCCCTACAACTCTCTCCTCCCCCCTTCCTTTCCTATAGGTGGGGAAAGAGAAACAAAGAACGTCACAAAGGTTTGCTAGTGTTTCACAGAGTTACTTCAGGGACATGGTGGACTTCAAGGAAGAAAAGACCTTAAGATGTTAGAATGCTGAGCCCAGTCCTCTGTATCTGCAGGCAGCAACACAACAGATGACTAAGTTGCCATCACCCACACTCTACTGGCCACAAAATCCTTCCCAGCACCCATAACAGACCTAAGACTTGTTATGAAGAAAAAATTGCCTGAAGCCAAAAAAATCACAAATACATCAAGCAACAAATAACACTAAAACTAAAAAAAAACCACCACAAAACCAACACGACCCCAAAACCCAAATCACAAACAAACCCCCAAGTCTCCTCATGCTACCTGTCAGATGCAAATTCTTAATCCTACTATTTTTACTAAGGCTATACTGTGGTAGTACCTCAAGCCTAATGAAATTGGAATTACATTATACGAGCCTCTCATGAAGGATGAAACAAATGACAGCCCCTAGCCCTAACAGCTTACTTTCATTTCTGACATCAATCTTCCAATGGATTTCAAGTGACTTTAAAAGATGCGGAAAGCACTTAATGCTACTTAAAGTCCATTCACATGCTAAAAATATGTAAGTGCCAGTTATCTTGTAGGACTTATTTTCTTGGCTGCTGACAACTTTTCAATGACACGACAGCATCAGTACAAAGCGAATACTGAATTTCTTCACATGTAAAAAGCAATTCTAAATAGAAAAGACAAAATAAGGAATACATACTGCTGTAAGACACAGGAAAAACCTTGAGCCATGTGCCAACATGCTAATAATTTAAAAGCAACAGCCTGAAACTATATCCAGAATTAGAAAAGAATCACAAATTTTCCTTCCAAAACTCGTAAAGTACTTCCATCTAATTAACAGGTTACATATTAAAGTCACCTGCAATGTTAATACAAGTGTCTTCAACAATACAAATGTTGTTACTGATAAAACCAATGTTTATTAGAAATTTTAACACACTAACACATATATCTCTAAGGAAAAAAAAGAAACTAATCTTCTTTCTTAGGATTGTTTCAGGCATTCATCAATTATGCCACAGAGCTTTCCTCTGAGAAACATCCAAACGTAATTTTTGCATCTAAGCTCTGACTACAGTAGATGGAGACCTACAGCTCAACTCAGCTGCCTACATGTCCGAAGACCATGCAAGTGTCCTGCATATGGAAAACTAAACCTAGCCTTGTCTTTCTATCAGCTATAATGAGAATTTAAATAACTGCTTGTGTGAAAGTATGACAGGGAGATGGCTTGTCCTCCTTGGCTGGAGGTGAAGATAACTGGACACAACACGAGGAACTATAGGACTGGACACATCTTGGTCAACATAACAAGGAACAGGCTGTGAAGATGTCAGAAGTGACCGGCAGCACCACAAGGGACGGTGAGGTCTCACAGGATGCTGAGGGGGGTGTTACATGAGAAACAGCTGAACATCACAAACAGCTGAAGGGAAGCATCAGGGACCTTTGTGGGCAGAGTCCTGCAAAGTCAGCAGTGCCTCAGTAACCCCATCCATAACATCAGGTAAAGCTGAGATGACTTAGGCAACAGCACCAGAAATATCAAACCTGGGTACAGACGTAGCAAAACCGGGAACGGCGAACAAAAGGAATTAGGGCCCAGTTGCTTATTCAGGAGGACACAGTGGTCAGCCCACTGGTCTGAGCCAGCCCTGCACCTGATCAGTCTCTTTCTACTTCGTATTGAACTCTTCTCCTAATTATTTTTCTGTACAAAGGGTGTCCTCTGCTACATGTAGAGGAGAGATTCCAGCAAACTTCAAACCACATTAGCCAGTGAGCAGAACACGAGGTCGGGTACCTGCTATCGAGCAACTACGGAGTCTACAGGCTTGATAATGGAGGGACTTTTGGTCCAGAACAGCTAACAGATCCATATGAGTATACAGCTGAGATGCCAGCAAACATCAAGTCAGACTAGCCAGTGGATAGGACTGGAGGTTTGGGAGCTGGATACTGAAGGGACAACAAGTCTAGGTGTCAGGGGGTCTGACACTTGTACAAGTGTGGGTGTGACACCTGACAGCAAGGCTCAGCCTTACAACTGGCTGGATCTGGGAACGGGGAAGCGCAGCATCCTCATATCTAGTGGACTGGAGAAGAGGAATCTCCTGGGTCTGAGACTCCAAGAACTTCAGCTTTGGAGAAATGGATCAGTGCACTCCCTTGAATCTTGAAGTCCACCAGATCTAGCCACTCTAAACATACCTCATACGTTTACACAGCTTCATTTAAACACCTAGAGACTGGAGCAGAGCCCACTCTTCAGCACAGAACAGCAGGGGCACAATTCATTTGTCTAAAATCCAAATGTAATGCCATTTGAGTTGCTCCATCTGGTCCAGATGAGCAAGGCTGTCGTGCAGCTCCTGTATCGTACCCATCTGGATATCTCAAGGGCCCAAGAGCCTGTCATATTGCAGGCACCCCTGTTAAGACAAATTAATCACTGCCAAAGTGACTGTGCTGTTAAAATGGGTACACCAGACACATGCCTAGAATTAGGTGGAATAAAACTGGGCCATATCATGTTCTAGGAATTCACATATTAAATGCTCAAGACCCAAGGACAAAGTACTTACACAGTCAGACACAACAGAATCAGCTCCACCTCTGGCTCTGGTAACTGAGACAAAAAAGTAATTCCACGGCAGATTCAATCACCCAGATTTTGCTCTGTGATTCAGATGCAACACAAAGCAATACCCCATGTTATCTCAGTTTAGACAAGCAGACACATACTATAGCATTTACACCAACTACTTAAGCAGCATATGGACTCTAGCACAAAGTTGTTGCGCCTAACTATCACAGAAAGATTCAAATCAGCTACTAGTATGTGAAAACACAACAAAAAAACCAACCCCAAAGTGTCCTGTTAGTCCCTATTCTAAAGGCTGAGCTTAGGCGGATAAACAAGTGATTATCAGCAAGGTCTGACGTGCCACGACTGAAGAAATAGGAGACAATGAGAAAACTGTCTCTGAATGAAAGGCATCAGCGCTCTTCTTGCAAAACGCAGAGGACATTCAAGACTTGTTGAAGGTATAAAATCAAATTCCTTCCAATGATAAGTACTACCCAAGGTTTTTTTTCTAACTAATGAAGAGAAATTAATATCTCCAGACTCACAGACAATTGCTTAAGAATGGAGTAAAACAGATTGGATGAATTACACCTTTAGCTTCTTCAGAGTTAACAGACATCAGATGAACTTCCATGCTTCTGCTTCCAAGAAAAAGCCATGCCAAAATGGTGCTGTCATACAGATTTCTCCAGTGTTACAAAGATAGTACAATCTCAGCTCAGCTAGATGGGTAGACTCAGTTTACAGGTACTTTACAGTGTAGAAGTGGCAAGGGTTGTCCAAATTCACCACTGCATGTGATCCAATACCTCTTTGTATCTTGGTTTACATGACATGGTAACACAACAAAATAAATAAAATAATAAAGCAATAAATAAAATTAATAAAGTCTAAGCTATCTGCTCAATGTCACTTTAAAAATCAGTCAGTACCCCCCTATCAGTTTTCCATAACATCTCATAGTCACATATTTCATTCATAAGCTAAAATACTCAGGAATATGTTGAAGTATGTTGTGGCTTATTTTCTTATCATTCTTTAAAATTATTAAAACTGTAATCCTTAAATTGCTAGAAATGCTTTCGAAAACAAGAATTACCTAGATTTCAACCTTTTTTTTTCTGAGAAAAGCAATTTTTAGTCTTGCAGGCAGACTTTCACTACTTTTCTCCCTCAGTCTTCCCAGAAGTATGAAGCTTTTAATTAAACATTCAATCACAGTGCTTGATCAAGCCACATTCAAATACTTTAAGAATGGCCCCAAAGATTTTAAGAATACCCTCCCCCCCACAAAAAAATGAGTATTCCACAAGAAAACACCTTCTATAATTATACTTTTTACAAAAATATCCTATTCTAGAAGTAAATTTAAGAAAATAGTATTTTAGGGGAGGTTCATTAAATAAAATTATACAAAATTTTACATAAGGAATTATATATGGAAATTTGATTTTTATAAACTCCTATGTCTCTGTCATTTGTACTAAATAGTCCTTTGTCTTGCAACATAGAAAAGCTCAAGGAAACCTGTGAACACCATGCCCCACAAGTATTCAGATTTGAGCTTACTGACTGTATTTCATTATCTGGTAGAGTTTAAAGAGTTTTATTTTATTACAGGAACTTTTGCACGATCCCTAAGTAACAGCAAATTACTGATGTAACTGTTATATTTCCACAAAAAGTGAACAGAGATGTGCTGGATGTGGAACACGTGGTAAGGCAAGTACAGATAACCAACTTCTTTCTAACATAGAAACTGCCAAGGAGAAAGACCATATGACATATGTCTCTGGACTATATCCCAGAAGTAACCAACAAAAAGATACTCAGGGCTCATGGCATAAAACAGTCTTAACAAAAGCTTCCCAAAAGACACAATGCTATGAAGACAAGAACCAAAGTGTTGCCTGAAGGTGAAAATACAGAAATAAACATTTTATTAAAGAAGCGGTGCTACCTCCGTATGCCACATGGGGGAGGCTCATCTACATTCTGAAACATTATTCCCAGCTGTCTTCTGCAGACATCAAAATACAGACAGTGAAACAAAGTCAGAATGTAAGAATGTAAGACAAAAGCTGTAAAATCAATTCGGGGACCAGCAAACAATGAGCAAGGCACACAGACTATCAGGAGCAAAAATGAAGTGACAGCTTCCAGAACAGCCCAGTTGGTTTTTTTTTTCCCATAGGAAAATATCTTCAGAAAATAAGCTTTCAAGTGCCCCTAGGTCCACTAATAAAGCCTGGCTTTCTTTTTAATTTCTATCCAGGAAAGTGGTTACAAGTTTGAAAACAAACCCAGTGATTCAGTGATTAGTATTCTGCTGGATAACACAGTTGTGCCTGTATTTTTAGAGTAACTGTCAGGGTTGATGCTACTACTATTGCTTTTGGACATATGCTGCATTACAGACTATGAGCCTATATTGCAAGCATAAATTATTCTTATTTTAAATAAGCTTGCTAAAATCCTCACATAAAAGTTGACAGTGTTTCTAGCCGTTGAACCATTCATGATGAGCTGGTAATCCCGGCTCAGTAGCTAGCATGGATTAAGAGAACACACATATTCTAAAATGGTATGGGTAGCTCCTCAACTGAGGTAAGATTCAACACCACCTCTCTACCAACCTTTACCTAGACCTCAGAACTCAGCATCTTCTTGTATGTATAGTGGCAACCAGAAATCAGTTCTAAAGAAACTACTTAATTATGAGCTGCACAATAATCAATCCTCAAATATGAAATAAAATAATTAAATAGTATGGATATCACGATTCAATGAAAAGTAAAAGTCATATCTAAAAGGCATAGGGTATCCGTGAAATGAATAAAAAGTGAAGTGTCTGATCTTCTATGCGTTTGTTGCCATAAGGGCTTTCACCCAAACACTTCTACAGTGAAGTGTACTTGCAGAGTAGAAATGTTTCAATGGTAGGGAGAAATATTCTGCTTGAAATGCAAGTAAATGCTTGTAAGTAGAATATCAAACCCGAGTTTTTCCCAATTGAAATATACAAATCATCCTCAGCAGCTGTGTTAGAAAATCCAGTGATATCAGCATTTGCAAGACCTCTAAGAACTGCTTGGAATTATGCAGCTGCTACAAGAGGTTATATCAAATAAATGAAATCTAATAGGAAATAACTTCTATCCATGTATATGTGAGCTCCGAGCACTAAGCCTATGCTGCAGCCTAGGATAATTATGCATCCTGTCCTCTGAGATGCCACATCCCTCGAAAGATGCTGATAGGAGTCACAGTTGCTCATCACCTTCTCTGATCAGAAACATATATAAATGAACCAAACCAGTTATGCCACTCCCTTCATTCCTTCTAGGGCTATTGAAATTTTATTATTTATGTTGGCAACAGCAATCCAATCATCTGCAAGCTTCAGCACATTATCATTTGCTACCCTGAAAGCATTTTATGTAAAACTTTAATCCCCATTACACATGAAAAATAAGGATGAGAAAGCTGTATTAAATCTTATTAATCCAGCCCTCAATGCTAAAACATACATCTCTGATGCGTCAATGGACATCGTATAAATTTACACCTATTTTAGAAAAATAAAAAAATCCCAACCCTGCACAGGGTGCGTGGATCCAGCTCAAGCACACATACTAAAAGCTTTCATCCATTTACAGTATTTTCTGTTTGCTTCTGCTCTTCACAGACTACAGCGTAAAAGCTCCCTATGACAGCAATTCTTAACAGCTGATTAAATGTATTTTGTATTTTAGAGACTTCAAGCTAAATGACTTCGCTGTGATCCCTCAGGGAAGGGAAGAGAATTAGCAGAATGGGACCCAATTTCACCTCTTTGTGTAAGCAACAAGTTTCATACACAAGTAAAACCTTCTGTCTACCAGGGGCACTACCAGCTCTAAATCGTTGGGGTTTTATTTTCGTTTATTTTTTTGGTCTGGTTTTTATTTTTATAGGCAAAGAGAATACAGTACTATCGAATGATGTCTGTACACACCCACACACCCCAATTTTCCTTCTGTGTATGTTGTGCTTGGACATCAAGCTTAATTGACATGTGACACTGGGATCCAGCACAATAAAGGCTAAAATGTCACCGATGAGGTTCTTAGGTTTTATGAAGTTATAAGCAATTCCAGAGAAACTGCAACAAATCTGTTTCACATCATACTTTACCAGCCACAGACAACGTAACAACATTCATCCTGAAGTACATTACTCATTTTAAGAAACAAAGCAGAGCTTCATCTTAAGACTATATACTACGGCAGCCAACTGCAAAACCTACAGACTTCTGCTGCCTACTCTTTTAAAGTAGTGAGATCATCTAAGCCAAACTCCAAACAGCCAATGCTTCACATTCTCCAAGAAAGAGGAGTTTTCTGTCTGGAAGGCTGAATTGGAGGAGATAGGCTTTGAAAGCCCTGCATAAAAGCGGAGCTCCTACAGACCGACTCCTTGCTAAGCCTCTTAACTCCTCAGTTTATCCACCCACCCTCTCTCTCTCGTTTTACAGGAGGGAAGCTATATAAGATAAATTCAGCCAGGGTGTCAGTCAACACCGTCTCATCCATTTTAGAGGAGTTACACCCCTCTGCACCAGCCAGGAAGTTTACACATCACATCCTTCTGCCCCCTGGGCTTAATACATGTCCCAACATCTCCAAGTACTACCAGGAAAATACAGAAGCAGCTCCACCACACCATTATTAGGACTGTGATGTGGCCCCGTTGATTTGAACAAATCGACACTGAATGAGTCAACAGAAATAAAAATAGACAGCAAGATTAAAAACTGAAGGGAGAGGGAACTGACCCTACAATAGACAGAGAACTGCTGTAAACAAAACACATCAGAAAGGTTTTAAACAAAGGAGGATTTGAAGAAGAACAAAAAGGGAGAAGTGAGCCAAGTCAGGTCACAGAGAGAAAAAAAAAAAAAACAACCACAAACCACCAACAAATATTACCTCAACACTAAAATGGCTCATGGAAAACAGGAACAATTCCAAACAAAGATCTTATCATAGGAGGTTAATTTAACTTTCATCCTCCTTAAAGCTAGCATGCTTAATCCACAGGAACAGGGCTTGTAATAAGCCTAGTTCATTATAGCCTAGATATAAGCTTTACCGACTTAGTGATAGAGGAACATTGAGGAGCTTGTCCACTATCTCACAGCAGTTCACAGAAGGACCGCCTGCTGGAGACCACCACTGTGCTTATGCCCCTAAAGATTTACACCAAGAAGAAATCTTACTTCCACCATGAAATACTTTAAACAGTCATTTTCACTGGAAAAGAAACAGGCTGGTGAGCACAACAAGGGGACGAGTAAAATAGCATCATTCAAGTGATTCTCCATTCTGAAAGGCCAAGTAGCCATTGCATTATTTCATCACTCAGAATTGCTTTAGCAGAAGCCTCTTACAAGATTTTCAGCCTTGTTATAAACTATGCTAATGCTGGGATATTTCAGAAAACAAATGAATAATGTTAGGAAAATCAGGACGTAATGTAATAAGGAAAAATTCCATGAGCGTGAATAAATGAGCACAAACTTAAAATTCCTAAAAGGACAGGAATTAGTTAAAACTCTGAAAAAGAGTGGTGAAATTTTACTTCTTTTGGCACACAGCTCTTCTGTGTGCACTTACTCAGATATGCTGACATTGCAGTCAAAAATCAATTTTTACTGCTTTTTATTTCTATGCACACTACAGTGCCTAAAGAGCTATGACAATCTAAAACAGCATTAATTTTTGGCTAATGCACTGTGGGCAAAATTACTAAGCAAATTCTACCTATAAGCCATTTCAGAAATCACAAGCTGGTATATTATACACATTTTTTTGATTGAACATTTAATAATTCTCAGGTATATCAGTGTTACCATTGACACAGCGCCAAGCAGAAGAGGCACAATGAGACTTCAAAATTTACTCTGAAGTGCCCTTTTGAGGCATATGGCTAAAAGGGGAAAACACTTTTCAACTTACAAGTACAAAGTTTGAAACTTTACTATCAGAAAAAGCAGAATGCCATCCTTGCCAAATCACTTTTAAAATTTGGATAACATTATGTGTACCTATTTATACACATATGCTTACTGATAGAGTGGACTGCAAAATAAAACCCAGGAAAGTCAGATTATAGAAATTCTGTTGTACCTTAAGACAGAATTATTAGATTCTTATAAAAAAATATCTCATCTGGTTTCAAAACTGAGGAAGAAATAAATATTGTGAAACCAACTTCTTATTTGCTTACTGAGTATTATATTTGTAAAGGTGTAGGTGATAAGCAGAAAATATGAGAGTTAATCAAGTCTAACTGAATTATTCATTAAAACAATTTTAGCATAGAATTGCCGCAGTAGAAACACGAGTTCATTCCCTCCTTAAACATACTGCTCCTATAAGGGGTTTTATGTGTGGCTTATAATTCCTCAGAAACTTTCTACAGAGCCCATAAAATTCACCAACCCATCACTACCAGCAGAACATACGGATCAAAGCAACTCATTGTCAACGTAACTCTCTGTGAGGTATGTCACTCGTCATGACTTCTGCAGAGAGAGACTGAACTGATAAACATAGAGTGATTTAAATTTGAAACAATAAATTTGCCTTTCTGATGTCTTTATTGCCTATTAAATTTAAATAGTACTTTGTAAGGAAAAAATAGGTCACGCACGCTCTACCTTGTTTCTATACTCATGTTCTGGTCCTGATTCAGTTGCCCATACTATGCTGGTCCATCTGAGAGGCCCTTGGGAGGCCAAGATATCATCAAAGGAATGGCAGATATGGCATAGGACCTACAGAAGGTCTGTATCTGTCCTGAGTGGAAGCTGGAGGTCAGCCAGGGTAACCGAGGCCATCCCAAGTGGTACTAGATGCCTATGTGAGGTAATCTAAATGGAGTTTCTATACCGGGATGCCCTACGCCACACAGACATACCTTCAGGTGACCAGAATTGAGTGCCAAGCACCAGTTAGTGTCAGTGGACTCCAGAGAGCAACTGACTTCATCCTAAGGCCAACACCTAAACCTCATCACCTGAGGAGCTCTCCAGATTCTTCTCTGACTCTCTGGACCAAACTCCCATTGACTGCCAAGCTCACAGTACAGACACTTGAACTTAGATGCCCAAATTGCAAGCCAAGTTCTACCATAAAGCTAGGTGAGCTGGTTACCAACAGAGGAAGCTCAGTTTGACCCACCTAACTTCAGGCAAATGATCTCAACTGAATATTGCTAGGACAATCACCATTGTAGGATCTTTCATAGTTAATGCAAAGAGACGTACGTCTTCAGAGACTGATTCAGTTAAATGCCTGATTTTGGGTAAGACTAATCCACAGGTACTCATATCCTCCAAAGCATCCAGGAACACACTCAATCTCTCTTAATGACAGCTGTAGCTAGCTTATACAACCATATGCACATACATATTGTCATTAGCTTTATTTCCTTCTCCTGTCATCTTCCTATATGGTTCATTTGCTGCTTCTTTCCTCGTGAGTTATAAACCTCAAGGTAATATCCTACCTTAATCACTTACTTCAACACCACCTATCACAATCTTAATCGGACCCTAGATGGCAAAAAAAATCAAAATAATGCTGGCTGATATTTAGAACAAAATTCAGCACACCTAGATACAACGATCCAAGTTTACTGGCACTGAACAGCCACGAGATTGATCCCATTACTGAGAGCCCAACCAAGCCGTGAGAGCAATCAAGTTATAGCTCTTCTTTGTCTGTCCAGTACTTAACAAAATCCCGATACTACATTAGATGCAGACAAATATGCCTTTAAAAATTTATAGCCCCGTGAAAGTTTGGGGCACTGTTTTTCAAATCTCAAAGGAGATACCAATAGTAAAGTTAGCATCAAAGTTTTCTAGCCAAGAGGTCTACTATTTTAAGCAACGGATGAAAACTGCCAAGTTTAAATATCACAAGCAGGGGAAGAAAAGGATAACAAAGAAGGAGAACACGTTAAAAAAATGTACAATCAGGAAAAAAAAATGCAAACAATTGTTAGCATTTAAGTACTAGAAGAAGACTTCCATACATAGGAAAAAGACCTGCATATTTGCCACTTGTAAAGCCTGCTAAATTGTGAAAAACATGTAACGCCAGACCAGGAATACCAACTATCTAGTAAAGGAATTCAAAGAGTAAGATTACCTTGTTCCAGCCTAAAGCATAGGGAACGTTTTGCAGCCTCCATCTCAGGACTTGGATGATCCAGAACACGCCTGCACCACTGCAGAGGACTCAGTGATTTCTCTTGAGGAGTGAGAGTCTTGGTAGGCAAGACGTACAACCTTAACCAAAATACACACAAGTATCAGCAAGATAGGCAGTACTTAAAAGTTTACTTTTGTATTCCCACTGTCCTGCCAACTGATAACTTATAACAATGCAAAGCCCCACAATATGATATTCTAATAACAAAAGATAGGCTGAAGTAGAAGAGTTTACACTGGTTTTCCTCGTCTCTCCTCAGAAAAGTAGGTGGCAGAATATGAACCCTACAGGTCTGGCACGTCGAAACCAAGTTGAAGTAGATCTCTCAAATCAAAAGTGTCGTCAGTTTTCCCTTTTATGTTTATCTTTACTGCAGTTTAGATCATTTCAGTATTTGATTTTACATTTAAATCACAATTTCAGTCTTATCCATTTCACTCTTTTACCTACAGCAATTTAATCAAGTTGTCAAAGTGCTGATTATAATTTAATTTGCATACACAGTATCTTCTCCCAGATGAAACAAACATAGAAAACATTTGCTGAGAAACAATGAAAATCCTATTTCGATATTCAATTCCAGCAGAAAAACAACAACAAGAAAAAAAAAATAATATGGAAGAAAAGCTACTGTATATGGGTTATTCTCAGACAAGAGCAGACAAGTAATCAGATGGTCAAGCACAGTAGGGAGCCAGGTACCAAAGGAGATTTCACGGGGACATTCTTGAAGCTGGGATCCGCGTGTCTGCTGTCGCCTCTGTGGATTAGTGGGCAGAAGCAGACGCCAGTTCACCTGGGAGAGCGTGGAGCCCCCAGGCAGGGAACTATTCTTGGCCGCCGGAGACGGCTTGCAGCTCCTTGGCCCGACCACTTCTGATCGATGGGGCCTCAGACAGCCAGAGGCAGATTCTCAGGCACCAGCAAAGCACTCCACGGGCTGCCAAGGAACCTGGCAGGCACACATGGGTGCAAAAGGCAAGAGGAAAAAGAAGAAATAGGACTGAGCTCCTCGGGGGACCACTAACAGGTAGCGTCTTCAGGGCTGAAGTCCCCAGTTACCCAAGTCCCCCAAGAGCAACTTGTTCTCCCATGTCTGCCCATTGTTTTGGGTCTATTTTTTTTTCCCCTGTGAAGTCAATCAGCACTCTCTGTCCAGCTCACAAAGAATAAATACCTTCAACTGAGATTGCTCTTTCGCTTGGCAACCCCAGCAGAAATCAACTACTGAGTTTCTCTGAGGAGAGGACTCCCTTCCCCTCACTTCCTGCAGTGCCTCACTACAGGTTTAAAAAAAGTGATGCTGAGGAAAACGAAAATAAAAACAAGCAAAAACCTTTCCGCTTTCCTGCTAGCCTGCAGAAGTGTTTCAAAAGTTAAACATCTGGCCGATGAACTCTCAGCCATCAGTCATTTGTCTAAAAAGCTGAAGAGCAAAAAAGGTTTGACGTGTCTACAAGGATGCTAATTCTACTTTTTGGTAACTGCAGTTAAAAAAAGAAAAAAAGCAAAGGTATTTGAGGCCTAAAATTACAAATCAACAATTAGGATGTGCGTTGGTCTTTGGTTTTCCAGATAACAGTTTTCTTTAAAGACTGACATGACAGAAAAGCAGCTGGCATCACACAGCTGGCCTTTCATGGACAACAACAGAGATTTAGCCTTGAACTAAAAAAGTTCAGCAGCTAAAACAACTCACCCTTCGTGGAATAAATTAGTTAACTAATCCCTGTTATCGTATTCATCTGTGGACACGCATGTGTGTGACACAAAGGTAAGTTTTGGCCCCCAAAAAGCATTTAGGATTGCTTCCAGGGGATGAATCAAATAGGAATTTTACTAAGGCTCATAAAACAACGACGACTTTCTAGCACCCTGAAATGTAAACAGGGAAAACATTTTGTTTAGCAGGACGGTACCAAACAAGTTCATTATTCCTTAATGTGAAGGAGACTCAGGACCAGTGTAAAATCTGCTTCAAGTCCGGATCGACAACCCTCACCCAGCCCTGCGCAGGCTGACGGTACACACAATGAAACAACACCGACCAAAATTCCCACACCGTTTGCTGATGATTCTCAACAGCAATTTTCTGAAACTGCAGAATGGTATTAGTTGTACCATGAAGTCCACGCAGCCATCATTCAAGAAATATTTATGCTATTTGGATTAATTTTTAAACCCATTCTCTGCTACCAAAACTAAGGATGTTTACATCCATCTCAGCTGCGTTATACCGTATTTTATTCTCGGCTGACGTAAACTTCAGCTCCATTTAAAAAAAAAAACCACATGAAAAACTGCATCGAGGCTTTGACAGATACTTAAAACAGTTATTTAAATATAGAGAATATATATATTTTATTACTAAGACTTTAAAAACGACTGAGCAGCGATTACATCTAACATGCAGTGATTTCCACAGTATTCCAGCGGTGTCCCTACGGTGTTTGTCCACACTGCCAAGGCAAGTTTTGAGGCACCAGGCTCACTTATTTAATAAATAAGTCTCTAAATAAAAGACCTGAGCCTATAAATAAAGACTTATAATAAATAAGCCTATCTGCGGTCTATAATTTCCCCTTCCCCTCCAGCCCTTTTTAAGCGAGGATAATCATTCCTCTGGGTGGGTTTTATTTTCTGCTGTATTCTTCACTTGTTATCCGTCTCTGCTTTATTCCATTTGCCAGCGCCCAGCCGTGCCTTTCGGAGCTTTCGGAGGGGCGCTTCTTCCCATACACGACCCACCATTTAGGTCAACGCCTAAAAAACAAAAGCCCTCCCAAACCCCCGGGGGACGGGAAGCAACCGGGCAGAGGTTTTGGGGCTGGGGGGAAGGCGGATCAGGGCTCCGATCAAGGAGCTTCCCCCCCCACCCCCGGCACAATCCCGCTATTTTTAATTCCTTATGTAAACGGGAGGCTGAAACTCGGCTGAGACCTGAAATGAGAGGGAGAGGCGAGCCTTCCTCCAAGGGGGGAAGGAAACGAGCATAAATCCCCCGCTGGAGGGGGCACGGTCCCCACCTGAGCCCCCCCCCAGTCCCGGACACGGGCCCCTTCCGTCGGGATGGCGGGGGTGGGGTGGGGGTTTAACTGCACCGATGACACAATTTAGGGTGACGGTGGGGGAAAAAAAAATGCAGATTTAAGTTTAAGCAGAACGAGATCAAGCGGATTTGGGGGCCGAGGCTAATGGGAGCGGGGAGAGGAGCAGCGGGGTGAGGGCTGCGGGAGGCGGCGGGGACCCGGCCGGGGAGCGGGGAGGGAGAAGGGGGACACCGGAGGGACCCCCGGGTGCGGGAGGAGGTGTGGGGGGGGTGGGGGGCGTGGGGGGTGGGTATCAGAGCCAAGCCGAGCCGCACGTACCATGTATCCTCGTCCTGTCCGCAGCCGTCGTCCTCCAGCTCCAGCACCGCCACCTCATCCAGCACCGTGGCCGCCGCCGCTGGGCCGCCGCAGCCGCCGCCGCCTTCTTGCCCGCCGGCCGCCGTCAGGCCGGGCGAGGGCTTGAAATAGGCGAGGGTCTCCGGCGGGCCCAGGGCGGCGGCGCACAGCAGGGTGGGCACCGGGCTAGGCATACAGGGCCCGGCCCCGCCGCCGCTGCCCGCCACCGAGGGGGGGCTGGCGGGGCGCAGCCCGGCGGAGGCCGGCGGCGGCGGGGCCAGCAGCAGGTGCGGGCCGGTGGCCACCGTGGCGGCGGCGGCGGCGGCGGCGCGGCTGCGGAGCTGCTCGTTTTGCTTCTCCAGCTTCCGCACCAGCTCCTGCAGCTTCTTCACCTCCAGCTCGGCGCTGACGGAAGGGCCGGCGCCGCTGCCTTTCACCTCCGCCATCATCGCCGGCTTCAGCAAGGCAGCCTCCATCCCGCCGGCCCTCCGCCGCCACCGGGCACCTGCTCCGCCGCGACGCCGGAGGGCAGCGCCCGGCCCCCCCCCCGCGGCAGGAGTGGAGGGGAGGGGAGCCCCGGCCTTTGCGCTTGGCAGCCGCCGCCTCTTTGCACCTCCCGTCAGCGGCGAGGAGGAGGAGGAGGAGGAGGAGGAAGAGGAGGCTGGGGTCCCCTCCCACTCCGGCAGCCGGAGCGCCGCGCACGGAGGGAACAAAGAGCCACCCGGTTCCCCCCCACCCCGTCCCCATCCGCTCCCCGGGGGAGTCCCGGGGGTGGTTGAGGGATTTAAACAAAGGTGCCTTCCTCCTCCCAGCCCCTCCCCTCTTCTCCTTCCCACCTCCCCCCCTCCCCCCCAGGTCTAGCCCGGGACCCCGCTCCTCTGATGAGGCGTGTAATTAAGAGGCTGGTGGTGTCAGGGTTGTCATCATTATGCAGATGGACTGTGTGATGGGAATGGGAATCGCGAGAAGGCTTTTGTTGGGCTTCCGAAACGAGCGAATTCAGCCAAAAAAAAAAAAAAAAAAAAAAAAAAAAAAAAGAGGGGCGTTTGTGGGTTTGAAACGTGCTGATTCTGTGAGTTTTGATTCACAGTGAGGAAAGCGGCGACATGTTTTTGGGGATGTGTTGCTGGTGAGGCAAGAAGGCTGAACCAAGCGTAGTGGGAAACAACGCAACCGCATAACTGCTTCTGTATAGGAGAACTTCTGAGATGAAAGGTGCCCTTGTATTGAAATCGCTTCCTTTAACACAGCCCGCATACACAGGTGGGTTTGTAACCTTCAAGCCTTTGCTTGAGAAAGGGATGAATAACGTTCACTCGTGGTGGTGTTTTTACATTGCCCTTCATTGCCCAGTACGGAAGAAAACCATTGCTTGTGTCCCTTCCTCCCACCTAGCAGGGGAGCAGAGCGTCAGTGTTGCCCAGGGCAGTTCAGCCATCACACAACCTTCATCAGGTTCGTTTCCCCCAGCTACCATCCTGAAGTCTCCCACCAGGAAGAAATCCTTTACAATGAGGGTGGTGAGACAGTGGAACAGGTTGCCCAGAGAAGCTGTGGATGCCCCATCCGTGGAAGTGTTCAAGGCCAGGCTGGATGGGGCTTTGAGCAACCTGCTCTAGTGGGACATGTCCCTGACCATGGCAGAGGGGTTGAAACTCCATGATCTTTGAGGTCCCTTTGAACTCTAACTATTCTATGATGACAGGGAACAAATTTCCAGGAAGCTGTTAAGTTGCTCGGCCAGTCACTAGTAACAGCGATCGATTGGTCGCCACCCAATTCTTGAGCATCAGCTCTGAGCAGAGCAGTCACACTAACAGCCAGCGCTGCCTTCATGGTGCTTCATCGCTGTCCCAGGTTTCTTATGTAAGGAGGGACAGACACTGATTCTCTGTTCAGGGCATAAATCAATTTTGAAATCATCCAGCCTTGTCACAGTTTTCTCTCTGGAAACTTTCTTCTGCACACGCGTAGGACAATGACACTATTGTTTGTCATTCTTTGAAGCGCTCTTACAAGTGCAAATAATAACAACTGGTACTACAAGAATGGCTGGAACGGAAGCTGCAACAACGGCGCAAAGCACTGGCTTCCAGGTAATGTAACTTTTAGCACTGAAAAGAATAAACATAGCCCCAAGTGTACTAGATGGCAACCAGATAGCACTTAATCCGAGACTTTTGTTTGGTCTCCTCTGTCTCTTTGGAAGAAAGAAGTGGAAAAATGCTGAGAGTGTAAAAACTGCCTGGCCCCAATTCTGCCATGCATCATCAGAGTGAGAAACATAATCCAGTTTTCATTACTACAGATAGCTGTAATCTTTATTCCTTATGGTTAGGAATTCAAGAAGAATTGAGTTTCTACATGTTTAGCCCCGAGTGAAAGGCATACATCTCAGGTTGTTATCATTAATAATGCTACTAGCCTTAATTGTTAGAAATGCATATGCCAATCCAGTAAGATTGTAAAATGATTAAAAAAAAAAAAAAGATAATTAGCATCATATGCAATATAGAGTTTATTAGACAACAGAAATATTTGATGAAAAGACACCAAGAAGAAGTTTATTATGTCAGTGCTGGATGATGCAACAAGGCAGAGGAAATACTTGAAAGATAAAAAAAATGGAGGAATTACTTTTTCTCTTTGAACCAGGCAAGCAAATTTATTTAGCAGGCCAGGAAAAAAATCAGGTATCTGATTTTTTCAGTTGCCAGAACAGCAACATGACAGTGAGGTCACGGTATTTCATCAATAAAAGTATCTAATGCAGGCACCAGTTTGAAGACAGATACATTGAGAGACACATTTGGAGAGACACTACAGCACGTAACATCATAGCACATGATCCTGAGAGTCACCATGGAGATGTTTGTCCTCATGAGTAAAAGTAGTTGCAAATTTTCAGCTGCCTTCTACTCTTGGTGCTGCCCACACAAATGTTGCCTGCAAACACTTTTATGGGCTGAGTTCCCGAGGAGAAAATGCTAAGAACTGATCATAATGCTTTAGCATGGGTACAAAAGCTTTTCCAGGCCGTTCAGATCAACTGATCTCAGGCAGGATCAGGCTCATTACACCTCATCCCCCAAAAGATGGTCCAGAAGGTTGTGTCTTCCTTGGCTGGGACTGCTTTCAGCCTAATTTCCATGCAGCAGCATGGTAGAAAATACCTTAAACTCATGCATGCTTCAACTACCGTGCTCACAGCCAATGTGAGAGACCCTGTCTTTTTTCCAAGCATTTCTTGGGTGGGTTGATCCAGTAAAGGGTAAAAATCCGTTTCACTGTCTTGCATTTGTTACTCTGTTTTAAATTTACATGTAATTTCATTAACAATGTAGCTTCATGTAGAGATGCTGGCGGATACATCGTGAGTTCTTAAACATACTGTCTGACAGTCTTCTTGCTGGCCTGCTTGTCTTCCGCAAAGATGGTTTTAAACACCTTAGTCATTAAAATATTTGACCTAATTGTTAGGGGTTTTAAACAAAAATTATTCTCCTCCTAATATTGACATTACTATAAATTGTTAATGAGCTCCATTCAGTATCCCAGCACTAGCTGATGAATTTGATCAACCCACAACTTCATAAGCTCTTTACAAACCACAATGAAGACTTGATGGTTCCATCCCTTTATTTTATTATGGCATTGATATAACATGCTTAATGCCAACCCCAACACATCCCAACGTGCCCATAAAACCTGTTATTCCTGGACCTGAGAAGGTATATGCCCTAAATCAGCAGAGATCTACTATAGGACGCTACTTACATGATACCCTGTAGTAGAAATTTCTGAATTGGAGAACAAAGAAGCAGGAACTCTACAAATCCCATCTGCTCTTCTCTGTTAATAAGCCTGTTGCTTTATGCTGTGATAGCTGCAGGCTGGACCTGCCTTTCAGGCAAGCCAGTAAAGAATTAATTGCAGTAATCCAGTCTGGGCTATACAAAAGATGTGTTGCAATAAGGTCAGAGCACAGACAGTAAACTCCAAGTCTGGTGAGATTATTTTAAAGCTCAGTCCCAGTCTGAAAAATGACTGTGAAAGGAGTTTTATAAAAATAGAGCCACTACCAGAGCCAGCAGAACCCAGGATTCTGTCTTTAACAAAGGCCGATAGTAGCTTCATAAGGAAAATATCTCGGAAACAAGACAAATATTGACGGATTTTCTCCAGCTTTCAGAAGCTGCTGAATCGAGACATCTGGACCGTTTATTTTTGATAGCCACCAATGTGTAATAATATTACATTTGCTGAGCCCCATTTTTAAACAATTTAAACATTAGGACTTTACAACACCCTGTGGCAATTAGCACTGCAATTTAATTATGTATTGTAAGAAAAACTACTTCTTATTATCTACTTTAAATCTGCTGCCTAGTAATTTAATTGGGTGTCCCTTAGTTCTGGTTTTCTGAGAAAGACAGAATGATTAATCACTCTCTATTCAGCTTCTCTTTGTCATTCATGACTTTATAAAACTCCGTTGCTTCTCTTCTAAGCTGACAAGCCCTAATTTATATAGCCTTGCCCCCACAGAAGTCGGGCTGAACCTCCCATTGTTTCTTCTCTCCCTCCATAATGAAAACTGAATTGTCTAACCCATTGTTTCCTTTCTATTAATATTCCATGGGTTTTTATGTCATGATAGTGTAGGGAAAGACTGTGGCAAAGAATTCTTGTAAATCCAGATATATACTCAGTTAAAGAAATCAGCTTAACCAAAATCATATTGGCTCCTTCAAGAAACACTCATATATTCATGAGCAAACCTTGCTTTAAAAAAGCTGTATGGACTCTCCTCCAATCTATCATACATAACCAGATGCCTCTATATTCTGTTATTTATTATCATTTGTACAAATTGGCTTGATGGAAAATCAGACTAACTGAACTGTAGCTTTCCCCCGAGCAGCCTTCACATTTTTTTCAAGACTGATGTTGCAGCTGATGCTTCCAATTCGTTTGGCAGCCAGCCTGCTTTGAATGATAGGGTAAATGTCTGTGGGAAGTTCAATAGTGTCACACTTCAGCTGCCGTCGAGTTTTTGTGTAGATACCACCTGGTCTTACAGTGGATGCACCCAAACCTGGCAGTTTGTTACTGTTAGATTTATAAATGTGTTCTGCAATATTTGAGTAGTTAAACATTTTCCCGGATTTACAGCATAGATTCTTCATTCTCAATGTCTCCTGCAAATGTTTTTGCTTCCTAGCTGTTGCTAATTTCCTGCTAATTGGCTTTCTCTTTTTTATACTTTTTCCTTTTTTTAACTACTATCACTCCTTCTGGCTTTTTCCTTATTGAATTAATATTAAATTGAAGTACATTGTAATCACTATTACAATGGATTTTCTTTTGGAAAAACCCAAAAGTTCATAATTTTCTGTGAGCCTCAATCGCTCCAGAAAACCATGTTTATGGTATCCAAAGATACTGTCTGTGCATTAAGTTTTGGGACTTCTGGTCTGTAGATCCTTCTGGACAGAACTATACATGGCAGTTCTAATTTAATGGATTCTTATTTTATTTTGACCCACCAATTCCATATCAAATCACTCTGGCTTTCCAATGTACTGGTCCCGTCCCTTCCCTTCCCTTCCCTTCCCTTCCCTTCCCTTCCCTTCCCCGTCCCTTAAGGCATCATATCTTACAAATCACTATGGGTTGTTTCTTCCTAACGAGTCTTCATTGAGAATAATGACTAATTATGCTTTCAAGGAAGCGTGAACATTTGCATTGTTTCCCCGTGTACATGTATATTTGAGAATATAATTTGGTTCACAGAACCTTGCCACTGATGAATAAGAACGAGAAGGTAGAGGGGGAGATGTGGAGTTCAAGATTGTTAATGAATGAGCATTTGTCCTTGTTGAACCTCATTAGGTTCTTCTCTGCCCAGCTCTCCGGCCTGTTCAGGTCGTGCATTGGTTATGTGATGTAACCAGGAAAAAACAAATATGGAAAAAAACCCTCAGTCCAGCAGTAAGTATGTTTATTGAGAAGGCACGTCTGAAGGGCACTGGTGCCATGGTTGAATGAATGTCAAAAGAGCATGGAAAGTTTGCAGTTGCTCAGAACGTTTTTTCATGCGTCAAAGTGGGTGTGTAAAATTTTCAGATGGGGAATGGTTTCAAAAAACAAGTACCTAAACTCTCACCCAAGTTCAGTTTGATCAAGCAAAAATGTTGCCTGAATATCCAGAAATCCCCATGTAGTTAATTTTTGTGATTTCTGTTTTTCCTGTCAGAGGGTATCTATATAGAAAGCCTGGCATGAATAAACCTGTCCTTGCACTATCTATAACCCACTCAATCACAAAAGAGCCAACAAAAGGCAAAGGTAAGTAGAGGGGAATTTACTGACAGTTGGAAAACCCAAATCCAAACTTGTTTTCCAGACCCTCTCTTCCACATACTCTACAACTTGCAGAGTACGTGAGATCTTTCCTGCAACAGATCATAATACCAGCATAAAAACTATTGCCATTTCCTCCTGCCATTCCAGGTCTCCAGGGTCTGGCTAGTGATGGATTGATCAGTCTTTCTGGTTCTAGGTCCCTTGTGTCCATTGTGCAGGTGTGTCCAACACACCTCTGGAGGCTGGAGAACTGTTCTCTAATCGACCCTGTCTGGGACAATCTGGAAACAGAAGAAACGTGGTGCGGCAAAGGCATTTCTTGAGTACAGTCACTGGATTGGTGAAGGACTTACGAATTGTAGCGTTACAAAAAGAGCATATTCTTAGCTAGATCTTTTCCCTGTGTTTGTTCCAATTTCTTTATGAGAAGTAAAGTCCCTCCTACCTCCATTCCCCTGTTTCATTTATGTTCCAACTGAGGATATCCTGATTCTGAATTAGAAGTCAAGGGGAGTTTTTGAACAGTCCTGGTGATCTCTGAGTTAAGAGCCAGAAACCAGAGTTCTCAAAGCACATGCTCTCTGACTGACTGTCTGGGATGTCTCACACTAGAGGAGAAGGGGAAGGAAAAACTCCTGCTCCTTCCCTGTTTTCCTCCTCCAGCTTTCCACACGTGTCATTCCTGTCAAAACCAGTATGCTTGCTCCCATGGAGAATTTTGTTGTGAGAAAACCGGTATTTTACTACAAAAGGCTTTACTGATACTTTTACTTATCTGTTACTCTGGTAAAAGGATAAAAGCAGTGTTCAAACACATTATCAATTGCATACTTCTGCAGATTTTCCAAATATTAGTATTTAAAATATTTGGCTGTTTGAGATGATAATGCTACAGATATGGCTGGCTGGATTCCCATTCCCAACGTGAAGACCTGAACTTACACATGAGGATAACATAATTCAAAGTTACATGGGTGGGAAGTCCCTAGAGGAAGCAGAAGATGTGAAGACAGACCAGCGTTTTCTGGGATATTCATCTTACAGTCAAGTTTGCCTGTTGATTTCAAGGGCATCATTGCTTATGGCAACGCTGTTACTTTTAAAATTCCTACCCCCGGTTTTCAAAATCTCTGATTCCACTTGTTCTTAATTGGCTTCTTTGCATAATGCTTTCATCTCTTTCTTAACCTTTTCTCCTTTATCTGCTTCTTTTGTGTATTTTGACACATGAACGCTACTTTTTTTTTTTTCCCCCTGGTAGGAAAAATGGCTTGAATGCCAGAAAAACTTTGCATTTTCTTTCCAGAAATGATTCTGTTGCCTTTTTTTTCTTCCTGAGTAGGTAGTTTAAATATGTTGGCTGCCCATTGCTTTGACCACAATAGCTGTCTATAGCTCCCTAAACAGCTGTCTGATGACTGCACAGCAAGTCCGAAAACTCAGACAAGTGCTTTTGACATGATTAGGCTCAGATATTGACTCGAACAGGACAAAACCAAACAGTTTTAAGTCTTGGCGCAGGCTATAAGACTGAAGCTATCAATTTATAACTGACATGGTTATAAAAACTCCACAAAAATAGTAAATTTACAAGCAGCTTGCTTGGAAAGGGAGGAGAAATCTGTTTTTTTCTTACTTCCTTACTGTTGTGTTTTTTTCCTTCACACTTAGGCAGGTGCAGCAGTACCACCCAGAGGCCACTGCTATGCTGGGCACTGCTCGAAGAGAGGGAGTTAGTCCCTGCCCAGAAGAGCTCAGAGACTAGAAAGGCGAAGAAGATGCTAAGGCTTAGAAAAGATCATCACATGAAGACATTTCTTGTATTCTCAGATGAAAAGCCCCAAACTTCCACTCCCTCGCCATTCTGCTCCAGACAAATCTGAGCTCAGGCAGCTCCTCTGACGTTGCTAGAAAGGAACATGGCATTAACAGAGATAAGCAGAGAATCATTCAGATGGCTTTTAATTATGAATTAGACCACTCAGATGAGGGGGAGAAGTTCCAGAATGTGGTTCTTTCTCCCAGGACTGTCTCTATATTTTCTGTTCATCAGTCATTCCCGAGGGATCAGTAGGCACATAAATAGTGAATGTGCTGGCGGTGCAGCTTTCCTGTCATCCATGATCCATAAGGATCCATCCTGCTGGTCAGGGAACATGGCAAAAGCATTAACGGGGACATCTCCTTAGGTGAATCTGTTCCACTGTGTTACACTACTCGGTTAAAATCTATCTCCCGGGTGGGAGAAATTGAACTTGTCCTTCCCACTTCCTGGGCCTGGGATCTGTTCAAAGAGGAGAACGCCTTATCCATGACTTTAAAAGGTGGTAGTTACCAGGAAATTTTGAGGTTGGGGGTCTGATCTTAGCAGTGTGTCCCAAACAGTGCGTTTGGAGAATATCTGCAGGTTCTTCTCCCTGAAATGCAAGGAGTGTTTCCAAGTCCTAGCTTTACCAATGCAGGAGATTAGAGCTGGGTTGGTCAGACAAGGCAAAGTGCAAAAGAGGAGGGTAGACCTTTGAAGTCAAAGAAGGAAACACCTCATGAGTTTAAGACCTCAGTGATTCTGCATCTGTTAAGCAACTAAACAGAGCTCTTTTGATCAACAATTTCAGACTTTTTGGCACATCAAACCTTCCGAAGTATTAATTGTCTTTATCCTTTGTCTTTATGGAATGAAGGGTGTCTCTGCTGCTGTGAAGAAAACCCAGGTTTTACGTTCATCAGAAGGGAGAAAAGGAGGTTGCATTTCTCCCTTGTAGTCTGATACCAACGTGACTGGAAGCTAAAACCTCCTCCTGGTGTAATAGAGTAGCTACAGCGAGCAACATGCAAGTATGATCAGAAAGCAAAACCAACCCGGGAAAGTGGATACTTTGCATCACAAACAACAGGATTATGTTAAAATATCAACGAAGGCGGGAGGGGTAGCAGAGTTCTGACCTGTATACCTTCTGAGTAAATAAACTGGACACACGAAACTATCCCAACACGGCACGCATCTCTGTGCCAAGGAGCAAGGAATTGACCTACTGAATAAAACCCAGGCCCCTTTGATGTTGATGAGTTCTTCACAAGCCCGGCTAAGGAGGCTCTGCGAAGTAACAGAGAGCATGTCGCGTCAAACTGACAGAGATGTTTATTACAGGAGGAAGAGGATGAGAGGACAATGTGACAGGTGTTTGTCACCTCGTGTTAAGCACGGCTAAGGAAGGGATGCTCAGACTCAGCATTCTCTAAGAGCCTACACAAGATACAGCAGAAAATAATAATACAGCAAAACAGTTCTTGTGGCATTCCTTGTTCTCATAAATATCAGTAGCTTTGAAGCCATCTACATATTTAAATGCATTAATATGCATTATATGCATTATTTCACTTCTTTCCTCTTACTGCTTGATTCTCCCCCCTGTAGAGCTATGCCCCAGCTTTGTAAAATAAAGTATCCATTACAAACTGAGAAAATGGGCCTGATGAATCACAAAACCCCACATAATTTAGTACATCATCGCTCAATACAGCTTTTCAGTCTAATTTAATGCATTATTGAAGATAACATGTTCATTAAAACAGCTGCCAGCAAACCATTGGTTTGGATTGTTTCATGGAAGCACTAGTCAAAGAGAAATAAACCACCACATGCTAATGATATGCAAAAAGGACAAAAAACAATTAAGTTTTGATACATTGGTATTGAGATGTTAATATGATTTTTTTTAATGAGTACTGCCATCCAGGCTTTTATATGGTAAATACCAAGCATCACAAAACCGGTGTTTCCTTTCAGCACACTTACAACATATAATAAAAAATAACAAAAATAACACATGGCAAAATTACCAGGGCTGTTCAGCACGCATGAATTAATGAGCACAGAATTATTATTTATTGTTTCTTATTGCTACTTCTCTGTCAGTGAGCATTTAAGTAGCAGATATTTCAATCCAGAGTTTGCTCTCTGATGGAGTGAACTAAAAACTCTCTCATCCCCTCAAATTCTAGGGAATCCTGGATCCTGATGAATATCCTGGCTCAAATGAATATCTAATATCTTGCATTGTAACTGAGCCTTAGCAATAACCGTTGGTCTCTGAACAGGACCAAATTTGTGACTGTAACATTAAAGCTTCACCACTGATTTTCTCTACCTGTTGTGCAAGTACTATCATTTCCTGGTGCAGCACTGGGTAAGATTGAGTTTAATTGGAATATGTCATCAAAAGCAATAGACACACACCAGAAAAAATATGTATAATAACAGGTTTATTAAAGCTACTGTCACTAATTAATAATAAAGTTTCATAAAAATAACAAAACAAACTATCTACTGTTTCATGACTCCTTTACATATCAGTCTAAACATTCTTTAAGCCAGGCAAGACAGATTACATCATGATTCAGCTGCAGGCCCAGTGGTTTAAATTATGCAGACACCCATGCATCCTGTCTCCACTACTGAATGTGCAGACGAGGAGATAAAGTTTGGCTGGGACAGCCGTTCAACAGCCTAATATTAATCTATGGCTTTGGCACTTTTCACCCTTCTAAGCTCTTGCTCAGGTCCAGCAGCCTCTGAGTGCTCTAACTCTGTCATGATCATATCCAAGAAGTCCTTTTCAGCTGAGAGGTAAGAAAGAAAAATCATTTCTGAATGACCAAGATCTAAAACATCTCATGGCAGAGACTAGTAGTCAACATGTCAACAACTTTGTTTGTCCAGTAAACCACTGAATTATTTGTTATTTTTATTATTTTAGGCAAATAAGGTGGCTACTATTGAGCATTGTGGAAACGTAT
Source organism: Gallinago jamesoni (assembly GCA_025769975.1). Classification (NCBI taxonomy): domain Eukaryota; kingdom Metazoa; phylum Chordata; class Aves; order Charadriiformes; family Scolopacidae; genus Gallinago; species Gallinago jamesoni. The sequence continues at coordinate 162,040,451 of JAOQGH010000001.1, forward strand.
TATAACAAAGCACAGACTCTTCTTTCAGTTTCTGTACTTTAATACACATACACTGTCCAAAAGGAAAAAAAACAATGCTTTCACTGCAGTCACAAAGGAAGGATTTTATCTGGACTAATGTAGATGTCTAGAAATCCAAGCTATTCGCTCCAGGTTCCTTTGCAAACTATGGAAAGTAAGATGTACGTTCAGAGCATGGTTAACCTCACGGTAAAATAGATGTTTGCAATCTGACCAATTGAATCACCTCCTAAAAACTATCTACCTATTTGTATGACTATAAAGACAGAATAGATAAATAATGTAAAAGTACACTGTAGATGTTTAAATTTAGGCAAGATGAATCCATGCAAGGTGTTTAGATAGCTTAATAAAGTAGGAAAGATAAATACAACAACATAATGTCATGCAAAGTATGTAGTTCGCGATTTCATGGCAACTATTAAATGTGGACTTCTTAAAAAAATGCTAATACAATAGTTACCAGAATTACAAACACGGAGTGGGATATTTCTAATTTAAACCTTATAACAATTTTTGTTTAGAATCGCTCTGCAGTAATAAAGGTGCATTTTCAAAGCTGATTTGTTCCATCTTAGAGTTATCATTTAAGTTACATGGAAAGAATGTTCTTCTGGAGATTGACGTCTCTCCTCAAAGGTACAGAGTGAACCCACCTCATTCTATATGAAAACAGTAGTTTTCACTGAATAACTGTCTTTGAAGTGACTAATCTTTCATGAGATTGATCTCATTCATGCTATATAAAGATAACAGATCTTTATAACTGAGGAGACGTGGTTTCAATAAAGAGAATACAGCCTCTTCAAAACATATGCGTAAGTATGTGCTGCTGTTCAGAAAATTTCAATAAATTATCATTAGTTTTACATACAGTTTAGCAGTTTCACAGATCTGATGGATAAACTGAACAATATCTTGTTTTGCTTCCTGGAATATGTGTATGAAAAGGCACCTAAAATCTCATTGAATTAATTCCTTTGGGAACCATTCAGTAGGACTGCATTTAGAGTAGTTGTTCATAGTAATAAAAATTAATCATTTTCCATAATGGTTTGAATTAACAAGCCAGTACATTTAACTAAACACTAGTGGAACTTCATTTTCACACTTTCTGTATGTCAAAATCAGTAGATCCATTTTTCTGCAAGAGAGAAAAGATTGATCAGAAATGCCAAGCAAAACAGAATTCTCTAAATGTGACACAATGAAACTTTAGATCAATTTATTTTTTTAGAAAATCTGAAGGGATTCTTAGATAGCCTGACTGTCCCATCTTGTCATTTTCTGTCCAGGATATGTCAATTCATAATGCTTAGTATACAGATACTTAGTATGTCTTTCTACAGTTTTGTAGCTGTCACAATGCCATATTGATTTTATAATCTGATTAATTGCAAAATTCACTCTTCCCATCAAATTTTGCAATGGCATAATTGGCATAAATGGCATAAAACACAAAGTTTTTTAAAAAACAAGTTGATTAATATAATTTTAGTTAACATGATCTTATCTCAGAAGAAGTACATAGGTGAACACCAGCTCATCAGAACATTTCATCTAGGTTTCCATCTGTCTTTATTTGTTGCACGGGTACTGAATTATAGTAGTATAGATTAATAAGTGTCATAACACAGAAGACTTAAAATCGAGCAACTTCTAGAAAAATTAATAAAACAAAAGCTTCAACGTTTTTCAGTGCCTTGCAAATTTGTTTACTCACTATGCTCCTCGCAAAGGTAAGAATGGTACTCACAGTAAAATATTTTCATTAGGATTTAATAGATTTTGTATCTTCTCTTAATTGCAACATTAGGTGAAAATTCCTCTGAACCCTGGCTTATTCATTTCAATAGAACAACCTGATTCTCAGATGATCTTGCAATTTATTCTTGTGACTTTCTGGGCAAGATGCCATTGCCTTGCTGTAGGTGTCTCTATTGACTGCACAGATAGGACTCTACAAATTATGAGACCTTAAAAGATCTCCCTCACAGGCACAGACTAATTATTGTGTCTGGAGCCTGGGGTTGGATATCATCCTGAGTGACCCAGTCCTACTAAATGAAATATTTTGAAAAGGTTTAAGTACACAGAAATGAGTAAAAGAAATAGTTGGCTTGCAATAAATTGAAATTTTTTTAATGGAGTTCTCTACGTTGTTTTTTTTATGTTCAATGTAATACACCTTACATCTTACCTTTAACTTTGGAGTAGCATGGCTCACAATGCACAGTTTGTCTGTAAATCCAAATGCTGTCTCCTGCTTTCAGATCTTCCAGTGGTCTTTTGCATACTTCACACTTCAACACACAAGTATAAGTAATATGAAAAATTAAACCAACACCGTTCTCTAATATTCCTTCCCAAAAGGCTGTCTTTTAGGAAGTAAGCAACTTCAGGTCAGAATAGGGGTTATGAATACTGCAATATCATTAAGTGTGAACTCTGAAAGTGTAGTGTTCACAAATGTTAAATTAGACATCTGAATATCTCACCTTTAGACATCTGAAAATCAGACATCTAAGTCTTTACTAGTTCCTTAAGTTCTCTGTATACTCATCAACCCCTTACTCCCCTAGACATTCCAAATAATAATTTCTCTGCCTTAGCTTAGAAATTTATTCTAAAATAACATGAATCACCCCTTTGAGATCCTCTTGTTTCTTCATTGAGTAAAGGTAGCATGATCAGACTGAATCATGCAACTCAGACTAAATCTTAAAGAATCTAAACCTGCTTAGTTAAAAATGTTTTATGATACTTTATCTTAGCCATTAAATATCTCTCCCATTATTGCAGAATCTGGACATTGCTTTCTCAAATTTCTCAAAAAGCTAACTTTTGAGATAGAGAAGCATCGCCCACGTTTCGCATATGAAAACACATGGATGCACACAGAGGCTGACTTCTCAAGACCAAAAGAAAAGCCTTACAGTGCTTCAAGGAGCAAAGAATCTTGACACCAAAATTGACCCTTTTTTTGCAAGCTAATAAAAGAATAGCAAATTCTGGTTTCTTAGGATATTTTTATATTCTGTTAAGTGAAAATCAGTATTAATTTTACAGTGCAATTAAGTAACCAAAATGCCAGCCATCCCAGAAAGGCTGTAAGCCTTTCCATTATTTTCTCAATGGCTATCTATTCAGATAAATTTGGACTGGCAGTCTTTATTAAAGTTAAAAATTAACAGTATTGCCCAGAATATCCTTTTGCTGCTAAATGAATAAAGAAACTGTGTGATGTCAACACCATTGACTTAAAGGCACTGTGAATTGTTAGGTCCAGCATCTAGACAATATGTTACACATGCTCATTAGAGCTAGTATGAAATTGAAACTGAGCACTTAGTATTGATTAGTATAACATGGTAGAGTACTAGAAATCTCTTTTTTCCCCCCATTTTTACAGAAATATGCTTTTTCTATATATTTTCTACATAAACTGTTGGTATTAAGGTACCATTAAGACAGTCTACTCTCTTCACTCATTTTATGTTTCCCTGTATAAATTAGCAAAAGGATGGGAATGTTTTCAAGACATTTTTATACAGAGAAATAACCCTACAGTTTGGATTATTTAATCACTTAACTTTTGGTATATATCTTTACAAGGAAACAAAGACCTTATACTGTTGTCAGCCACATGCAAATCTCTAACGGATACACAGTATTTGTAAGATGCTAAATGAATATTAATGATGAGAAATTGCACACATAACTACAAGCATGAACTGCAGACTTACATCAATTGTTTAAATTTTTGCAAATGCTTTCATAGATGTGTAGTTACACAAAACTTAAGCTGAATTTTGCTGGCCAGACAATTGGGAATAGGTAGCAAAAAGAATATAATTTTAAAAATAAGCGTGAATACTTAACAGATAATTCAACCAATGCCAACATGTTAACACTCCTAACTGCATAAAAAGCGCATTTCTCTTTATATGGGTTGATCTATCTAAAAAGAATGGAAGCAAACCAGAGTTTGTATTAACTTGCAGTAACAGATTTGAGGAAGTCTTACAACGTAATTTCCATGGAAGACATTGCATTTTTAGTGCTCACAGAGCTCAGAAAGTCCCTATGAGACAACAAGCATATGTAACTTCATACATGTTAAGTACAACCTTACTGCTGTATTCTGGTTTAGGTTACTCTTCATGCAATAACTTGGTAAAAAAACTGCTGTCAGAAGCAGAAACAAAAGCTATGGAAGACTGGGCAGAAAAATGAGCTATGCTAATGAGGCGATTTTGCAAGTATTGTTTGTTAGAACAACAAACTCTGTGTGGAGATGCAAGCAGGATCAAGACAAATGAAGCAGAAAGCAAACAGAACACAGGGCTGAGCACTGGTAGGCTTACCCTGAGAAAAGTTTAAGAGCAAATTTTAGGCTTTGGAATGGCAAGCAAAAAACATTTCTTCTGTGCATTCATTCTTATTGGAAATAGGAAAAAAGATTTTTATGTGATTTTTAATAAATAAGACCGAAGGAAAGGCATACCCAATTTCAACACCATTTCATCCTATAGCAAAAACTATCCACATGACCTGAATTTTAGCCAATTCTTTGACCCCAGTTGGTAAAGTGATTTCAACTCTATTGCTTATTTTTAATAACTCTTATTAATGCCTTTGAATGTGGCTTCCCCACAAGCCATGATTTTAGATGTCACTTAATCGGGAACATTTACAAAACTTCATTAAAAAAAGAAGTTGAATAAATTTTTACAACATGAAGAAAGTGTAAGTAGGATATAATTCACTGTATCAGGCTGGAAGCATGTATAAACATGAAGGTTTATAAATGCATAGGGGATTCAGGGTATGTTCCACTCTATCCTTTATCCTCTTTGTGGTTGCAAGAGAATAGAGAGAGGAGATGCAGGGAGAGGAAGGTTGGATGAAGTGGGAGAAAGAGAGATATGGAAAGAAAGAGGAAGAGATTGCATAGGGGTGAGAGAGAGAAACTAGTATTTCCCACATTAATCTTCTTCTTCAGTGTGCAAGCCTTCCTCTTCTCCCAGGTGGAGAAGGCCTAGGGCCTAAATATTCTCATATTATATGTGCAATAAATGCAGATATTACATTCAAGTTATATGTCTTAGTAGCAGGTGAAATCTTCTTACCTTGAAGCAAGTCGAATGACAGCAAATTTGCAAGGCATCTAGGATCATTTTGGCATCTATGCCCAGGGGCTTCCTGCAGTATGTACATATATCTTTTCCAATTATACTCCTGTGTATAAAATATAACATCAGCTGTCAGAAAAAGACCTACCGCTGAAATTTCAAGGAGAAAATTTATAAACTTAGTGTGTTACATGAGAAAGACCTTTGTATACTCTGCAATGGCCATAAATGGAAAAAATGTCATGTGGATATTCCCTCCATTCTAGTTGACAAGGGTAATATACATGCTGCTATGATGGGCAAATTGCTAAGCATAATTACCAAGTAGCAAAACCACCTTGATAGAAAGAATGGTCTTTGGTGAACTGAAAGATTTCAAACAGTAGTATGACTATATTAAGCTGCTGGATGTCTGGGAGCATGTATACTAAATGGGGATGAAATGGAGGGTAGTGATTTTAATGTTTTAAACACAATAGTAAATTGGTAGTTGAATTTAAAATGCCATCGCTTGATCAGTCTGATGATAGAGAATTCTCCTCTGTGTTGCAGAAGCGCCTGAAAACCTTTACAACTTTCTGCACTGCAGCCAGAAATCCTACCTTCATGGCAGTTACAATGAACACATATATAGAACAGCCTACCTGGTATTCATAACAACAATATTAAAAAAAAAAAATTCTCATCTCTTTTTGCATTCTTATGTGACATCAATCTATACTTTCTCTAGATACAACTAGTGGTTTTGCACTACAAAATCAACTGGTCTTGCTCCTTGCCACTTGATAAACCATTGTACTAAGTTTAAATCATTCCCAGATTTGCTTCTACTTACAAGGATAAAAGTTTTTCTGCTTTCGTATTTCCAAGTAATGGAAATGTACAATTTATCTGAACTGGGCACAGTAAATGTGGACATTTAATTTTTTTTCTCCATCAGGGAAAAATTACTGATATTACTGATTGAGCAAATATTCTTCTTGTATTTGGGAATATCTTAACTGAAGTGAAAACACAGAGTTTTAAACAGCATTGTAATATGAGCCTATTCCTCCACACCCGTACATAAAGTTGGTCATTTCAGACAACATTCTCACAAAGGAAGGAAATTTTGCAAAGTGGCTGCAGAATCACAAAGCCAACTCTATCATTTAAGGCATTGACTATTGTTTCTATAGATATTTTAAAATGTCAGCTGTGACAAGCCTAATGTAATACTAGGCTGCTGAACTGTGGTAATGATTTGATGGCATCATTCCACCGAAAGTGATTTAGGAAAAGCTGTCTGATGAGCCTAATGGTGACTTCCAGTGCTCTCTTTTGTCTGAACACTTGAACACTTATGCAAAATGTCTGTGTCCTTTGATACTCTACAATGTTATTCATGTGTACTTACCGATCAGAAGTAGAGTAAACAGTTTTGATGGTTTTTCCAGTTATATTTTCTTCATAGGCACCATATGATGATTTGCTGTGAAGCAGTGAGTGCATAGCAATCATCAAACAGTACGTTTTATTTTTAAATATTTCACTACAGTAATGACAATATGCAAATTAACCTAATGTAACATGCTTGTAAAAAATAATCATACGTAGTGATGAATTCCTTTTCTGTATTTTCACAACCATCAAGAAAAATATATTAAATAAAAAAGCATAAATTAGAAATATACTGTCCTTAGACTGTGTTCTGTTGTTGAATGATTCTTCAGCCTTTCAAAATTAAATCCACAAGCCCATTGAGTAAAATCTACGTGATGGTATTGGCTTTACCTGTGCTGATATCCCAGCCTGAATGATACATATCAGGAAATGGTGACACACTGTATTTTTTTTTTCCTTTTTGTCCCTTTCTTTCATTAGCCCTCAAAGAGCTGTCAAGCAGCCAAACAAAATTACATGTCCCTAGAAGCAGAGTGAGGGTCTTTATAATACAAGCTATTCAATATGTGATTTGTGTTCACTGCAGTAACTGCATTGTTCCTTGCATCGCAGTAGGAAAGAATATTACTGAATTTAACTATCACAGGAGTTAAATCTTCCCTTTTCAACAGTCCCAGATCTGGTTGCTTAACTGTCAGTTTTGTTTGCATGGAAGCATGGAAGGGATGAGCATGTACATGACAGGCGAAGATATCATCTTGCCATACATGCTTTGAACATTTGTGAACTGATTTAATTATCCTATTCCTCCAGAAATTCATAAGGTATATGGTAATCATTACATGATTCATATTACTCTTGAATAATGTTTAGCAATGTTAGGAGCAATTTTTTGTAATTGTGTATTTTCTAGAACATGTCTTTTTTTCAGGGAAAGTATAACAGACTGATAGCATTATTATGTAAAGTGATACACAGCCTGGACACACTTTTCTACATTGTTGTTTGTAACGTGTATAAGTCTTAATTGATTTCTATGCAACATCAGAAATTTATTAAAATTGCACAGTTACTGAGAAGCTTAAATGAGAAATGAGAAATGTTTTGTTTATGTTTCATAGAATGTAATGATATGCTTGTTATTTCATAGTTCTATAGGAAACCTGGGTTTGCTCACCACAGAGAAAGTATCTTCTCGGATGAACACCCAATGCTCCATTTACATTTCCGGCAAGACGAACGTAAGCTTACTAAGCAGGAAAGCAACCTGAAGCTAAGGGGTTGCCCTTTGAAAGAATTTTTCTGGCTATTTTTGCCCCAACCAAGCTAGACACACGCACAACACATGTCAGAGGGTGGAGTATATTGATGGTGCAAGTGCCTAAAGATTCTTGCTATAGTGAAAAACAGCATAGCAATATCACCTCTCTATTCCTCTAAAGCATGGGCCTGTCTGTGTTTGGCTTTTGTTGTTAAGCTTTTTTTCCCTAAATCTTTCATTTAACTCATTTTATTTAGCTGCAGCATCTAGTGCTTAGTCAGGTTGACATTTCAAATCCTCCAGTTAAATAAGGGTTAAAGTCAGGGCAAAGTGAGTACTGTGCTTTGCACACTCAACATAATATGGGAATTTAGATGCAGAATGCCTGAGAATAACACTGTTTATCTTATAGAAAGTTGTATAGGCAAAAATACCTTCCTCATGTCTCCTAGTGTAGAGAACAGTGTTCCCTGGACTTTACTACCTGGCTAGAGTATTATGGTTGAAATACACACAAATAGATATAATCACATCTTTAAAAAAAAAAATTAAATTGTACTGCATAGAACAAAAAACTATGAAACTACAGCAAAAACATTTCCTAAGCATCAGTTTATAGCCTTGCCAACTAAAGTGTGAGGAAACTCAGAACCTTTTCAAATAAATGGATAGGCTGGCTGCCTGATGAGACACTAAGTTAAAAGTGAACCACCATGCAGCCTGAGAACTGCCTATCCTCTGACCAAGTCCCTTCTTTCAGTTCGTATCACTCTACCTGCTACAGCGTGACTTGTTTATACAGCAAACTACTCAACAACTCTGCAGAACCTATTGCATAAAAACTTAAAGAATAACCTGCAGTGACCATTCATTAAGTAAGCTTTCACTAATTAAACTGGGATTACAGCTTCAGGTAGGGGGTATACATTTTGTTGAGTGTAAGGTAACACTGCATATTGAAGCACATTCTTTGCCCTGCCATTCTTGTTATTATTCTCTATTAAGATTTTCAAAGGTAATCACAATACCACACCTCAGAAGCTGTATGTCGGCAAAATGCTAATTAGTGTTTGTGTTGAATATTCATTTTGAGCCTTAAAATTGTATGCTGTTTGGATTTTCTTTTATTCTCAGCCAGTTTATGGACTTGGCCTTCAAAGCCATGCAGAGCTTCCAGAATGCACAAATTTTAACTGCACTCCAACATCCTACAGAAAACGTAAGAAAATGAGACAGCAAAGATCCTGTGCTCAGTCATACCCACCCCAAGGATCAGGTGTGCATAAGCTTAACAATTGTGACATTGGCCATAGTTCCCATAAAGTACCAGGCTGTGACTGCTATTTCCCCTATTAAGTAAGGCTCAATAGAAGATTTCTCCTCTCCCTTCCAAGTCATCAGCCTTGACTCTGGCAATTCATGACCGCTATACAGCAACAGCATACCTTAGATATAGGACTGCCTTTAAAAAGTCCTGTCTGCATTAATACTTAAATTCACATAGATGAGTGGGTTGGTACTGAAGAGACGTTTTCCTAATTCAAAAAAGGTTTTTCATTCAAGAATTATATATATGGGTTTTGTCATCATATTTCTTGAAAATACATTTTGACTGTGAGGAAAAATATATTGTTTCCTTTATTTCATTGATTTTCTGTTACCAACAGATCTGGTGTTTACTTAGTTTTATTAAGTTCTATAAAGTAGTCCTATATCACATTTTTTCACTCAGATTTGCAATACATGTGCTTGTAGAGACAGAATCCAGCTAAAACAACAGTATTGCAACATAAATGGTTTAAAAAATAGTTTATACTGGGTCAAAAAGTCAGAAATCCATGTTGCAGTTTCAGTGACTGGGATAAGAGATGATAGATAGGTTCAAATTCATCCCATGTCGTTTTAGGAACTTAACAAGGCACTTGAGTGAAGGGTGTAGTGTTTTCGTCACAGCCTCAGAAATAAATAAGCTCCCTTAGAGCATGCTGCATCAAATATGCAGGAAATGCCTTTCCTCTATTGATTATATAAGTATTTTGGCTTAACTGCTCTCCTAAATTTCATGCCTCAGCTACATCTCTGGAGCTACACAGGGTATGTCTTGTTCTCCCCACCCTGTACACTAGAGCTATGCTTTGTGGGCTTCTGTTTGTGGGGTCCTGGAAGCAGAATTTGGAAGGGGGCTGGCATTATTCCAGAGACCAGTGTGAGGTTTCTAAACATTCCTGAAATGTCATGAATAAAGATGGTTTCTCTTTCTTGTATTTTCTTTTTCTTTTCTTTTTTTTTTTTTTTTTCAAGAAATGACACTTTAGACATTATGGTTCTTAATTAATTGTCCACAGTACCTGTTTTTTCTTTCACTGTCACTGGAGTAGTTTATCTCTGGGAGATTATTTGGAGCCCTTGGAGGATTTTCATATGCTTGCTTGGTTGTCCTAAAAAAAACCCAACACAAAACCAAACCACAAGAAAACAAGCACTTTTTAGAACTCATTTTCAGCTACACAGCTTTCAGTTACAGCCACAAATGTGGAAGCTTGAGCTAGTAACAGTAGTCAAGCAAAATTTATCTTTTTCTGACTGTTATTAAATTGCTGCTTGTGAAATGTAACGGAATCAGTGACCTCTGTTTTATGCTAGTACATTTATTCATATCAGAAGCTTCATCTAACTTTAATTGAACTCTAGTTTCCACAAAGTGCCCACTGAAGTTTTCATCAGTGCAGAAATGCCTCTGGCTGATAGCATTCTGCATTTTCTTGGCTGTACTCTGTGAAGTTTTATTGTTGGTTTTACTATATTCTAGTTCCAAATAGTTTTGGTGGGTTTTTTTTTTTTTGGATATACTACAGTGATGTTTTTATTGGAAATGACCAGCTAAACGGATACATAGGATCTTACTTCAAAAAGCAAGATTACGATTCAAGCAACAGAAACCTTGTCTCCTGCAGTTTTTCCTGCCACAAACATGACATGCAGCCAAACATAAAAATAAACTTTGTCAGACAAATTATAGGATTTAAGGATTAAATGCTAATAATGTTTTTGATGATTTTATAAAGCAGCTCAGACAAAGGCTGCTCTTGTTTGGTTCTGCCAAAGGTTATATTCTGAAACAACTTGATGATTATAAGCCTTAAGTCTGCATGTTTGGTCTGCAGCTTGATTTATTTCAGTAAGCTTGCCAAGGTCTGGAGTTTTGCTAAAGGAACCCTGCTCAGTGCAAGTCACTGTTTTATATGCAGAGCATGTTGCATGAAGCAGCACCCTTTATTGTGCTTGATTCCTCATCTGGCAGGCCCCCTTTCAGAACTAAAAGAGAAACTCATTCACCATACATATTCACTATATGCTTCTTTGGTCAGACAGTCAAGTGAGACTGCCAGCATAAAAATATATTATATTAAAAAATAGAAGAAGTACTTATGTATAAAGATAGCTAAGTTCTTCCTCTTCATTTAGATATACAACTAAACGAAAGACTTAAAAGCACACTATTGGAATGGTACCTGAAAACATAATAATAACTTCCCTTTAATTGACCAAAATGGATCTTAGTTTTTCCAAATGATGAAACCCAGTAGCAGTAAATCTTTTAAACTATGAATGCATTTAATTATATTTCTTTGAGATATTAACGGTTGAGTTCCCAAAACACCTAGATAAGCACAAAAATACTTATAAGGATTTTATCACCATTCATTACAGGAGATTATAAGTTTGAGTCATTACTTATTATCAAAATACATGCAGCTATATTCTATTTGGTTAATCAGGCATATTTTAGAAATAATACGGATACCTTAAGTTAGGCAAAGTCTGCTTGCTTGTATTAGGAGCTCTCATTTTCTGGTACCACACTAAGCAACTACAACTCTTGATACTAGCTCTTTAAATTTTATAGAGAACTATGAATTGAGTCTCACCGCTTTTTTTTTTGATCATCAGTGGACTTTACTTCAATGTGATCACCAAGGTCCTGATCTCTGTGAAAGACAGAAAGACCTCAGAATTAATTAAATGATTTGGTTCAACCTAAACATATTAAATGTGAAATCAGTGAAATTATTTACATTAAGAAGAAAAAAAATATATTCGCACTTTAGAAGGAAGATTCCTTACTACATTGTGTATGTATCACAATTGTTTTATATTGTTAGTGTTCAGTTAGTTTTGAAGGAAGAGTTATCAGCTCAAACTTCAGTATTTTTCATTTTCTCCCCACTACTAAAGAATGACAAACTATGCAAAAATGCTAAGTTCATTATAGTATTGTAGGATAATTCATGTTGGAACTCAGGGTCCTCGGACAGTCTCTAGTCTAACCTCCTGCTCAGAGCTGTAAGATCAGAGCAGCTTGCTCAGGAGTTTTTCTAGTTGGGTCTTGAAAACCTCCAAGGCAAGAGATGACACAACCTCTTCAGGCAACCTGCTCTGGTGCTGGACAGTCCTCCAGTCTGAATCTGTCTTGTTTCAACTTAGGACCACTATGTCACATTGTGTTACCATGCCACAGGCCTGTTGACTTTCTAAACTAACTTTTGCCTGCTAACATAACTTCATTCAATACAGGCACCAGCACCATGAGCTATGGAAATGGCTGCCAAAACGTGTTATGCCTGTTTTTATCCAGCCCAGATTCCTCTTACAACTGTTGTTATCTAGGGGTATATACAATCTCTAGGACCATATGACCACATTTATACTAGTAACTTGTAAATCGCTTGCTGTGAAAAAGCTGTTTTCATATATTAGCATATGTCATCTATATAATTTATGAACATAATTTTACATTAATGTTTTATATTAAATGTTATGTCATTAAAAATAATAATGTTATCAATTGAAGAATTGTTTAAGATTAAAAAAGTCCACACTGGTTCTCATTTGAAAATGAATAATGATACTAAGAAAAAAGATATTTTCAAAAAATTATTTATGATATTTCTTTTTTTTATTTAAAGAACACTTTTTTACTTCGATGGAGCATTTCACATTAATTGAAAGAGCTTTGATGGTAATTCACTGACTATTTAGAATTCCAATAAGATAAAGTCAAGTACTACCTGCATTTCTTCCACACTCAATTATTTATATTTACTAGCCTGCATTCAATGAGGAACTTTAAAAAAGTTAAAATTCTATGGTTTAAATCAAATAAAAATATTAATTTCAACTCCTATAATGATTTTTACAGAACATAACCTATTAATGCTAATATCCAAGCAACCAGAAACATTTTATAAGTATATGAAGGAAAGATTATGATAGCCTTGCCTCTTATTTTTCTGACCAGCAGTATTTATTTCTGTAAAATCCTCAAGGTCTTTTCCTCTGAAACAACAAACAAATACAACTGTTAAAAGAGTCCCCCTAAGGTAAAGTGTTCTAAAAGAAAGAAATATATTTATGCATGCATTTAAAAGGAACTGACTTAACTGTTAGTTAAGTTTACGTTCAAAATTTGCAAACACTTATTATCCATGAGTTCTACAGTATTTTCTTTAATGCCCCTTCTCTAACTATATTAAATATTTCTTTAATAGCTGTATTAAGGAAACATATAAAGCATGTATGATAGCTTGCCATAAATATTACTTGTTCAGCTTATAGTGCATGTGTCAGTTATTTGATCTGTATTTTGCATTCATCATTCTGTATAAGGAATGCTACTTATTAATCTATAAACATTTTACAGATTTGCAACATTACCTTTCCTGACATTCTAATAGTTATAAACTACTCACTGCCTTAGAAAAGCAGGGCCTGAGAAGCTTTGAAGACTTACTCCTTGTCACTTATGAAAGAACTTGAATTCGCTTTGATGAGGTTATCGAGATCTTGGTTCCTTTAGAGATAGAACAAAAAACCAAATCAAATCACAATTCACATAGCCAGCTGTCAATTAGCCAAATTAAATACTCACTTAAAAAGAAATTATAATTGACATATTCTTTGTGAAAGACAAAATTAAACTGATGAAAAGTTCAAAGCATACAGCATTTTAATAATTCAAAAAAATTCATAGACACAGACATATGCTCTCCTCTCCCCCCCTATATGTACATAAGCACACAGTCTTCCTGGAGTAAGAGGACAAAATTAGGTTTTGGATACAATAAGTTATACATAATACTAATGTCAAAAAGGATAGTTCCCGTTTATCAGGCCTCATACACAACTTCAGAGTGCCTGAAATCTAACATGCTGTGATATCTTTACCAAGAATCTTTGCCAGATAGTACAACCAACCAAGTATTCCTAAGATGTGTATGAATAATTTCTTACTTAAAAAGTAATTATGGACTCTTTCTTTCTGACTAAATCAGTTAAAAAGTCAAAACTTATATTTGGTAGGCTATCTGGACCAGCTCCTTCCCAATTAAAATCTCCCTTCTTACAAGAAATTTCATCATTAAACTGAGGGATGCTGAGAACTAGTTAAATCCACTGATTCTTGAACTTCCATAAAAGAAATAGGACGTGACTTATTATTATTATTACCTGACCTGATCAAGTCAAAACATGGCATGTTGCTTTGACTGCCTCTATTTCTCTTCAAGGGATTGCACTGGTATTAATGTTTCTATAAAATGTTTCTGAAAATGCATTTTCCATCTGCAAACACCTCTACTGAAAAACTTCTAGCAACTTTACCTGAGAAGTTATTATCTAGTAACCTTAATTCACTACAAAAAATTGAAAGATTGACTCATATTAGGAAAACAATGGGAAGCAAATGATGGCCTATGATGGTGTGACAGTGCTCCCCTTGCAGGACCTGTTCTGTAACCTGGTAGTCAGCATCGTTCTATATGTCTCATTACTGACAGTTCATTCTGAACATTTCTGTCACAAAACAACATCTCAGTGAAAGATAAAGACAGCCTTTTCACATTTCTTCCTGGTCATGTGTGTCAGCTTTGATGAGATTATCAGGATCTCTGTTTGTTTAGGAAGGAAACAAAACTAGTTCAATGCAAGGGAAGTCTATTGCCAGGTAGCTAGAATTCCATACTAGTCAGTAATAAACAAATAATCTGCATATGATACACTTTTGTAAGTTCTCTTTATATTATCACAGATTTCACACTTTTCAGAGTTTTTCTCCAGAAGCTGGACTCTTGCAGTTATCAAAAATATCTTTTCCTTTATTAAGTGGATGGCAAATTGCTTTCTCAGTACTTGGAGGCAGCAACAATAAAATGGTAGTAAATCTAACAAGACCTGAAGTAGTTAACTTATATTTTTGCAATTTTTATGAAGAAAAAACCTCCAGCTGCGCATGTGTTTGACTTGAGTAAATATACATTATTATTCTTGTCTCCTGCATCCTCCATTCCTTTATGTTCTTGGAGGTGTTTGAAAAGTACATCTCAAGTCTTCTACAAAGCTTACTGAAGCATTACAATTGCAGCTACCTCAGTTATGAGCTTTATGTATTAGGTAACCCTCGTATAGATATATAGCAGCCTCTGTGCAGCATATTCACCAAAACCACAGAAAGCAGAAGATTTGGGATTCCTGTTCATTCTGCTTGCAATCATGGGATTATATGCAGCAGGGTTAAAAATATAAACTCAGCAGGGTTATCAGTAGCCTTTCTGTTTACTTCTGCTGAATTTCACAGCGTGGAGCAACAGAAAGGCTGTGACAGTAGCAAAGCTGTGCCCTGCAGGCCGGTACGCTCCCATGTCTGACTTTCAAAAGAATATAAGCACTTGGGGAACCAAATTCCAATATGCTTTTTATGAGAGTTAGCTCTGTAAAACAAACACAATTAAAATTTTTACTCAAGGTATGGATCTAAAATATTGTATTTACTTTTTTACAATTTTCATTATCATATTTTTTCATAAGTCCTGGGGGTTCTCCTTTCAGAATCAGATATATTAATTGAAGACACCTTCCTACAAAATTAATCAAATACTATGCAGGTAAATATGATCCCACCACAAGGCCCAAATACTGTAACTTTTTGTGATAATCTTTGTAGGAGATGTGAAAATATCTTAGTGATTTTGTATCGAATGCTTCATAATTGAATTAATACTACTATATAAATTGATTGTAGAACACTGGGAAGTTATATCACTTATATACTTGTTCTTGTTGTAGATAAGATTTTTCTGTCAACAAGGAATGAAGAAATTCCCTGAAGACCAGAAGGAAAGATTCTGGCTTTGAAACGCAATATTTTTAAGTTTTCATGTGTATTTTATCACTCTTCCCAGGTAACGTCAGATTTATTTACCTTAAAATGTTTCATTCACTCTGGATAGAGTTTTCAAACCAGAAAAGAGGAGTTATCTAAAATAGTTCAACCCTGACCTATGGCTTATTTGAAAATCATGAAAAAAAAGAATAGACTTACAAACTTCCAATAATTTAGGAATCATCCCTTCAGAAATGTGCTTACTAGCCCATATTAATCCTTGGTGCAACTCAAGGGATGAATGAGTTAGTTCCCTTCTGTAGACTTTAAATCATCATGACTTTGCAGCCAACAGCATTTTTTTACCTCCTCGTGCATTATTTTCAGTACCTTGAGTATCACTGACTGGCTTGTGAGGAAGATATTACTTACTGCCCAAAGGGATAGCAACAAAAGCAATAAAAGTCTAGGCTGCATGTGCACACTGTCAACTAGCAGCTTGATTTATAGAATGCTGACACTGAAGAGTCCTAATAAGTGAACAGAAACAGTTGTAGCTGCAGATTACAGCACAAAAACACATACAGACTGACCTGTTCAGCCCTGGTTCCTATGGGACAAAACTTCTGTAAAACATAACCCTTAGAAGATACACTTCTCGAACTTTCACCCTCATGAAACATCTGCTTGACATGACTGCAACAAGTAATCAGGGCTGACATCATGCAAGTTCTTTGCCTTAAGGTGGCCGGCAGTGCAAAGGAGAGGTCATAGGATATGCAGCTTCAAGCTACTGGTTCAAACATAGTTCAGATTATTTAAAAAGATAAAATGTAAAGTAGGACATGCTGCAAGACATAGTGGATAACTCAGAATTTATCTGATTAGATTCAGGGCATTCTTTAGCTTGTTTTAAATTTCTCATTGTTAGCAAAGCTACATTTACTTTAGCAATAGCACACAGTGGGCACCAGTGTTCACATCACCGCATAACACAGACTCACATTAAAAATTAGAGTGGATCTGCAACACAGAGCCTAAACAGAATTTCAGTTTAGGTTTCGTTTGAGAGTTGCTAGCTCGCTAAAATCAGCAATACAACTTATACTTTTTCTAATCCTTCTAAAAGAGATGTCAAGTGTTAAAATGGAGATGAGACTAACCTATATATTCATACATTAAAGACGCTCATTGACTATCAGAATATCACACACAGTGAAAGGCTGTTGTAGAAAAGTCTTTCCAGATGTTGGCGTAACTGTCATTTGGAAAAATAAACTTTTTCAGTATCCAGAGCTTGATGAATTGAATTCGTTCTTCTTAAATTTGTCAACGAGTTTAAAAAATGTAGATGATGATGAGAAACAGCAGCATAAAAATTCTACACACAGAAGTTTAGACAAACTTGGGGAAATATCTTTCAAATATGGTAGGTGACTTGTAACAGACGATGACATTTTTCATAGCTCATTCCAACAGATGCCACCTCCAAGCATAGCATTTTCAGAGACAGCCATTACTTCGTTGTGAACATTCTGCCTAGGGTGAGTATTTTTCTAAATGGATGAGAATGAGGCAGGTCAGACAGCCTGCCAAGAGGAGAATGTATTGTTTGCTCATAAATTCAAGAAGATAAAATACTTTAATACAGCCTCAGGATATGACTAGAATTTTTTTTGGACCACCTAACTCAGGATAACAAATATAAATTTTTGTACTCTGTATAAAATTACTTGGAACAGTAATACAGATGATTTTGTATTACATTTTGGACAAAAGGATAAAGTATTGAAAAAATTGATTCATTTATTATAAAGTTAAAAAAATAAGATTAAGATTAAGACCTAGGTGTGCTTGTTATCATCATTGAAGTATGGAAGATCAACTCATTTACTCTTCCCTCTGTAAATGACCTCTTCCAGAAATAAAGTCTATTCTTCTTTTAACATTCCCTTGCAGAAAAAATGCTTCAAATATGCTATAAATCTACAAGAAAGCCCCACTTTGAAGGGTAGAAAAACCTATGTGCAACTGCACCAACTTGGGCCTCATGGTATAAAGCTGTTAACCACTAACCCTGCTGCTGCTGCCTGCTATTTTGCCTCTAGCTGCTTGTGTAAAATAGGATTAGAAATGTGACAACTACTGAAGAGAGTCCAGCAGAATAAAAGGCTAACAAAGAAGATAAGTAAAGTAGGTTTAAAAAAGCTGCCAAGGTAGGCTGCATACACAATTTATGGCTTAGTTTAACCAGAAACTCCTATTCTGCCATATCTTGGATGTCTATGCCTCTCAAACACAAACAGAAAGGGAAAGTATTTAGGCCTGTGTGACAACCTGTCCACAAATTAGCTAAATTTCAAAAGCTTAATATTTCTGAACCTGAATCAATATCAGCAAAAGTTTCTTCATTTAGCAAAAAAAATCTCTTTTAGGTTATCTGATTTTATTCATGTTAGGTATCTAATGTCTTCCTTGATTTAATGCATAAAAGACCTATACACATAGAATCATAGAATGGTTTGGGTTGGAAGGGACCTTAGAGATCATCTAGTTCCAACCCCCCTGCCATGGGCAGGGACACCTCCCACTAGAGCAGGTTCCTCAAAGCCCCATCCAGCCTGGCCTTGAGCACTTTCAGGGATGGGCATCCACAGCTTCCCTGGGCAACCTGTTCCAGTGTCTCACCACCCTCATAGTAAAGAATTTCTTCCTAATACCTAATCTAAATCTTCCCTCTTTCAGTTTAAAACCGTTATCCCTTGTCCTATTGCTTCACTCCTTGATAAAGAGTCCTTCCCCATCTGTCCTGTAGCCCACTACAGGTACTGGAACTGATCTTTAAAGGTATAAAAATGAATGTATGATGTTGTCACAAAGTATGATTTTTTTCCTTTTATGCTCTTAGAAAAATTGAGTTGCCTACATTTTACTTTGACTTTTGGTCTGCATTCTCTCAGTTCACTTGAGACAAAGCTCTAATATTTTTCAGTCCTTCTGCTCTGTCAGATATGTTTTTGCATCTCAGTTATTTCAGTGGATAATAATTCTGTAATTCTGGTTTAACTGGTGACAAGTCAGATTACCATCAAAAAGAAGAAAAACACAAATTAATCCCATCCTGACATTCAAGCACAGCTAATAGTACGGGTGTTGTCTTGAAAACATTCAGATAAAGTTTCAAATGCAGAGAAATAGGAAACACATGAACTATGCCTACAGAAAGAGCTTTAGTGATGCCACTGGTTGCTTGATGAAAGCAATTAAAACCTTTCCAATGTTTGTATTTGCAATTCTGAAGGCAATGAAGAAAACAGTCATCAAAAATAGATTTTAAAAAGTTTGATCACATTATTCTGATTGGTCTTATGCTGAGGCCAGATTGGAGTTGATCCTGGACATTTGTGGGAAAGAGAGTGAGAAAAGATATTTTAAATAGACCCCAGCCATTCTCTGAAACCTCAAGTATCAGGCAGGAGAGTATGTGACCACAACTGCTTGGTCATTCAGTGAAAGCTCACTTAAACTATAAAAGATTTGCTGAGCCCATTTCTGGTTCCAGTTGTCCCAAATTCCTGAAGGCATTCTTGCCTTGTTACCTAAAATTTCATCATCCCTCTTTGCTGGTACACAAACAGTTGACATAATATCCAAGCAGCAATATTGTAGGTGTTCTTTTATGGACCAGAAAACTGAAGGACCACCCAAATTTCAGATTGTTTGCTATAACGTCTTTAATCAGTGGGACACTTCATATCAAATCCCAGCATACTCAGTGAGTTTTCACATCCACTTACTCTGTCAGCATCAGCAATTAAGAGGCAGATCTATTAAAGGAGTCATACACAGTGTTTTTAATAGATCTCCATCTGTTTTCTGATTAAAAGCCCTGAGCATGATTATAAAAAGTACTGAGATGATCCTCCATTGGTAATAGATAATATTATAAGATACATATAATATTTCTATATGTGATACTAAATAAGTTGTACCTGATATCCTTCTTCAGTGATCTCTCCCAGCTGACCTCCCGCAAAGCCTTCTGATCAACAGCTTCTTCTGACATGACTGAATATGCAAACACCACACTAACAAAGTCTAGCTAAAACCTTAAGGGCGTTTCTGACCTCGTCATATCAGTATAGAAGAAGACAAAGACAACCAACTGCCCACTCCTAAATCTGAACTAAAAGAATTGGTCTAGGATAGTGGGTAACAGTCAATGCTCAGTGTTAGCAGACAATGGCTTAATGTCCAAATGGAGATTGTTAACAAGTGGTGCCCCTCAGGCGTCTGTGGTGGGACCAGTACTGTTCAATATCTTCATCAATGACATAGACACTGGGATTGAGAGCACTCTCAGCAAGTTTGGAGACACCATGAAGCTGAGTGGTGCAGCTGACACACCTGAAGAATGGAGTGCTATCCAGAGGGACCTGGACGGGCTCAAGAATTGGGCCCATGTGAACTTCATGAGGCTCAACAAGGCCAAGTACCTGGGTCAGGGCAGCCTGCACCTGGGTCAGGGCAGCCCCTGGTATCAATAGATGCTGGGGGATGAAGGGATTGAGGGTAGCCTTATCAAGAAGGACTTGAGTGCAGTTGTGGATGAAAAACTAGACATGAGTTGACAATGTGCACTTGCAGCCCAGAAGGCCAGCCATATCCTGGGCTTCATCAAAAGAAGCATGGCCAGCAGATCAGGGGAGCTCATTTTCCCCCTCTACTGTACTCTGGTGAAACCTCACGCGAAGTACCGCATCCAGCTCTGGAGCCCTCAGCACAGGAAAGACCTGTTGGAGCTGGTCCAGAGGAGGGCCACAAAAATGACCAGAGGGATGGAACACCTTTCCTATGAAGAAAAGTTGAGAGTGTTGGGACTGTTAAGCCTGGAGAAGAGAAGGCTCTGGGGAGACCTTTTGGTGGCCTTTCAGTACTTAAAGCAGGCTTATAAGGAAGATGGGGACAGACTTTTTAGCCATCTTGCACTAGGCTAGGGGTAATGGTTTCAAACCAGAAGGGGAAGGATCTAGACTAGATATAAGGGAAACATTTTTTACAATGAGGGTGGTGAAACACTGGAACAGGTTGCCCAAAGAGGTGGTAGATGCCCTACCCCTGGAAAAATTCAAGATCAGGTTGAACGGTGCTCTGAGCAACTTGATCTAGTTGAAGATGTCCCTACTCCTTGCGGGAGAGTAGAGGACCTTTAAAGGTCCCTTCCAACCCAAACTATTCTATGATTTTATGATTCTATGATTCTAATATATTAAGTATGTCAGGAAACTCACTGGATAAAGCTTAACATAATAGACCCATCTGAATTTTGATCTGTCATCCACAGCTGCTTTACTGTCCTCGTGTAAGACTTCATCATGTATAACTGAGAATCAATAAAGAAGTTATTTGAGAAAAGAGTGGCATTTATTCTGAAGCAGGGTGCATTTCCTTCCGCACTGCTATGTTCCCTAATCAGTGCCAGGAGTCCTCATTCAGACCTTCCATCAATAATAGCCAAGGATGAGGGAACAGAAGAGCTCTGCAGTCAACTGTGAAAACCAATTTATAGTGTGCCAAAACCAGTGTAATGCTCAGCCCAGAGGATTTTGGAGTTAAATGCAGAAGAAGCAGCTGTTAATCAAAATGTTTTATATGAGGAAGGATCACCGAAGAAAGGGAAGGATCACTGAAGAAAGGCCAACAACTTACTCAGTTTTGCTTGGAGGATATGTATGCCCTGTAAACACTGCATGAACTTAATAGGCTTGAATCTATTCACATAAGCTCTGCAACAGCAAATCATTTATATCAACAAGCAGAAAAGCTGTAAACTAGCATTCCACTGAATGCCAATTCTGTCAGAATTAGGAGGCAGAAGATTTCTGCCACTAGAAAGTAAATTAATACTTTTGCCTTCTGCTGAAATGCACAAATGTATCAATTTGTACTATCAAAAACAATTTAAAAAGTTTAAAGCCACTGCACTTTACCATAAGGAAAAAATTGTCATTGTAGCCAAAACAAGATCTGGCTGCAGTTACAACTACTGAATTATGGGCATGCCTACATGAGTTCTGTTTTAGTATCCTTGCTTTCAAAATTTTTTGAGTGACACAGGTGTCCTCCAGAACATTTTGGAGGTCTCCTGAAGAAAGTGAAAGCAAATAAATATACATCACAATAGAAAAGTCACACAGGAATACCCGGTGTGGGAGTCATACCTTCTAATCATGTTCATCTAAACTTTAGTCCAGCCTAAGATAATTCTCTAGGATGTTTCTAGTGGCTGTTTAGGATTGCTCATCTCTCTCCATTGACTGGGTTTCTCTGTTTCATGTAATGGGAACATATAATTGGCCAGTGTCTCAAAATGCCCTTACATTTTCTCTCAATTTTGTGCTCTTTGGAACGCTATAACATTACAAGTTTCATCACTAAATGTTCATGTAGGATACTTGACATGATGGTTTTAATTCCATAGGTTTGGAAAATTTCAAGCCAATACCAATTTGCTCATATTTTTTAAAGAATTTGAAAAAAAAAATCTGTATCTTATTTTTTCCACTCTACAAAGTTGCCAAATGTTCGTAGACAGAAAAACATGTCCTTGTTGCAAGAGAGAGTTAAAGTGCAGGTATTTAATGTGTTGTTTTTTCATGAGCTTTTATAATGAAAACCAGTAATACCATCCCTGGAAACATTCAAAGTCAGGTTGGACATGGCTCTGAGCTACCTGGTTGAGTTGAAGGTGTCCCTGCTCATTGCAGGGGGAGGTTTCTGCCAACCCAAGCTATTCTATGATTCTATGATCTCGGGACAAATAGGAAGAACATTAAAAAAGAGCATGATACAAACTTATTTACAGCATTGTCTACATTTACTACTATCTGACAGGAGTAATGATAGTGGATTGCCCTGTACAATATAGGAAAACCCTGTAGAGAACTAATATTCAGTGTGCTGTACTTTATAGAAAATAAAATGCTTACGAGACAAGAATATAGTGTCTGCCTAATTTTTTCAGAAAAATATTCTAGTCCCTTGTTTCTGTTCCCTAGAAATCGCCTCTCACCCACGTACATACAAAGACACAGCTGAGACATTTTCTTCAACTTATCTCTGCTGTAGACAGCATGCCAAAAAGACATGCTTATGTAAAAATTTCTACAATATGCCATGCTCCTGCAGACTAATAGTCATTCACTTGTAGCAGACAATCTCACTACAGATGCTTTAAGAGCTGAGTTCTCCCTTTAAGTTCTTATATAGCCCTGTTACCTCAAAAACTTCTCCTCTAGTATATCTAACAGAAATTCTGATATATCTACGCAAAATAAAAGACAAATTCATTACTTCTGCAATTTATGAAATGTTGAAAATAGAGCTTTCTGATTATTCTGCATCTTTTGGTGGTAATATCTTTGTTACTCCACCAGTAAATGTGGCCCACTGTGCCAAATACTGTTACTTTCTGCATAGATCATATGCAAGGAAGTAGTGTAGTTGTTAAATACAAGTGAAACCCGTATAAAAGCATTTTCTAGAAATACACATTTTTGTTTCCTAATTATAATCATTAATGAAAGATTGACTAAAGCTGTGTTAAACACCCTCAGGATTTTTGAAGTGGTTTAACGAGGTTGCTCACAGAACACAGTCGTTGAAAAAATGCATTTTTTTAAACATCTGCATTTAGTGGTGGAAAAACCCAGAGTAAGAATCTTGGATTTCTTCTGAAATGAAAATAGAACACAAAAAGAACTTGATAAGCAATGAATAAAATACCCATTGAATAAATCAGTAAATATCTCTGTATGTATCCAGTGCAGTGCTCATAAACTGCTGCATTTGTAACATTCCAAAAGACCTGGTTTGATGACAACCTATTATCCTCTGAAAAATACACAATTATTAGACAGTGGTTATCTTTACTTTTTCTGGATTCTAGCCTACTTATGTTGTCTAGCCTACCTACAGATGCCCTAACTAAGCATGAGATGCCTATTCCATTCTGTTAATCATCTCCAAAAGGTGGAGGTCCATATGTCCATGCTTACAGATATGCTATATATATTATTGAATACTTCATTTTAAGATGCCACATCTAACTCTTGTACCGGAAAACAATTCAACAATTTGCATTTTGATGTTAACAGAATCAATGTTAGGCCTTGCATGGAACAGTACACAGTGAAGGTTACAATTTTAGCCAAAAGAGATAGCATCTGACATCCTTTTCTGGTAAATCCCTTCCAAAAGATTTTCTTTGTATTGCTGTATTTTTGATAGAAAACCAATTGCCATTTTCCACTTATTTTATACTGAAGTTAATTTATTATGCCTTTAACAACTTTATCAGAATGCTGAGTGAGAGATGAATAATCAATTAAATATGACGTTATAAACCATGACATGAAAATCTTTCCATTCTAAGTGAAAATAGAGGAAATTAAAGGAGGCAAGATAAAATTTATTGTAATAAAGTTGGTGCTACTAGAAATAGTTTTCAAGTAACTGTTTACTTCCCTTGTGTGGCAAAATAATTTTTACCAAAGTGTAGTATTTATATGACATGTTTAATAGAAAAAAGGCACTTCTGCTGACAGCTGCTTAATGCATTTTCCGTTCGCGTAAATTTAACCAAAATCTGTAGTTTTGTGAAGCTGACACAGCAGCAGCAGATGGTTGACATCTGAAGTACCAACCAAATGTAAAGAAATCATTGGAGGAGTAGAGAGGACTGAATTTTGCCTGCTAAGATTGCAGGCTACTTATAGTTTATATACTGACACAAATAGCTGTAGCAGTGCAATGTTGCCATAGAAACTTGTAGACCAGTAAAATATTCCTCCAGCTCTCTGCCAATGGAGGGCCGGGAATACAAAGCTTGATATGGTAATGAGAGCCACCGGGGGATGATGAATGTGAACTGATTGAGGGTGGGGATTAAGTAAGACCTTAACAAGCCTTTAGGAGTGAAGAATGGCTGTGACTTCCCTAGTTAATACAGTGGAGTATTTAATTATCTAAGATGTCCCATGGTTTTTGACAGGAAAATGTTTCACTGAAACATTGCTTTTTACCTACGGATAATACTGTCAGACATTTTTTAGATGGTTTTCTTAATTATTTTGTGATGGTTTTACATACTGGGGACCTTGGGGGAGGGGGGTCAATATATAGATATAATATAGACTGTGGCTTCAGACCTCAGAAAACTGTACATTATGAATAAAAATAAATAAAATTAGATAATTTAAACAAATTTTTGTGTTTCACCATTTAATATTTCCAAGCAAAGACTGAAAAATGTGCTATTATAATTCTTGGTGCATATCTAGAAATCTGTCTCCAGTTCACTCACTTTTTAATTGCATATTCCGGCCTTTTATTCTGGTCAAGGTCATAAAGTCAACTTTTTTACACAGTTATTGATGACTGTTTTGAAAAATATAACATCTCCATTAGTAAAGAACCTTACAATTTTCTGGATTCTCAGAAAAAAAAAAAATTCTATGTCTTTTCCACCAATAGTTTTCATGGTATTCTGTACACTTTCCAAGATATTTTGCTACATATGCCATCTAACTTATACCACAAGAACAAGTCCATCTGTTTAAACCTACTAATTTTGTCACACTAAATGGTATATGTTGTTTTTTTACTATTTAAAATGTCAACACTGTAATGCACAAGTTGGGAACTTTTATGTATCTAGAACTGTGTAGATACTACCTCTCCCACAATTTATTGAAGCCCAAAGTGAATAGACTATATAATCCACACTTCTGCAATTCATCTGCTTCCAATCATTTGCAGCAACTATCTATATGCTGCTCTTTAAGATGCAAGCTAGACACACTGAAAGAATAAAAAATCAAACATCTGCCATAACTTAGTGAGTCAATGAGATGGAACTCAATTTGTACTTATAGACCAACTGTTAGGACTAGATAAATCCTGTGTTTATCACACACCATGTCCAAATGAGCTATTAAATATGGAAATCAAAAGAGTTGTGTACTTAATATCACAATTTATCAATGTTTATAAAACATTGTTTTGATTATATCTGCTTGTTACCTTGTAGCTTGATCATCCGCATCAGGCTTTGATTTCTGGGGAGTCACCTGTTCTGATGAAACAGCAGCTCTGCAATATGAATGGTGAAAACATACTTAATGCACAAGAAGGTATTTGGAATCACATTATATCATTTTAATGGGTTATCATTGTAGATATTACATTTCTTACAAGCGTAACCACAGTAAGTTTAGATATTCTTTGAGAAACTTTTTTCTGATTTTTTTCTTTATATGGATATATAATATATAAATATATATAATATATAAAGAATTATTTATATAATATATTAAAAATATAGAAATATATAAAAAGCTATGCAATGCTGTAGCTCATGAGAGTACTGACTTCACTGAGCCTTTTGAAAAAGTATTCCAAGACTAGCTGTTTTGCTAGTATAGATATAGTAATAAAATAGAATTTCTTTACTGTTTCAAAGATATTTTAGTAATAAAGGAATTTTAAAATTCTTTTCTATGACCTACTAAATAAAATTTGCTTATTTAGTGAAGACTAACATTTTAGTTATTTAGCAAAGTACTGATTTTTTAAAAACTAAATACGTCAACAATTACACTTTCCTATTTTTACTTATTTTTGTGAACAGTTAGATTGGTCACTACACAAATACTAAAATTACAACAAAGTACAGGAAAGGAAGAAGGTGGATGATGCAGTTGGATGTGAGATTTACATGCTTCTTTAAAGAATGTTTCTATTAGGACGTTTTGTAACTGTCTTAATTAAAAACCATGAAATTACAGGTTAGTTAAGTAATCTTTGCCTAATTTAGGCCATGTGAAACGTACATTTAGTTAATGATTTAATTTAATAAATTAATTTTCTAAATTAGGGCAACCTTTGCAGACATTTAAATAAGTTTACATCAATTCATCTTATGTAAATGACTTCTATTAGAAGCGTTTGCAAGTGTACAGCTTTCTAATTTACCAATTTCTTTTTCTTCACTTTGCTCAGGCTCTCTTCTTCAGTCTCTCTTTAGAGCACCAGCTTAATGTAAAGGAGTATTTGTATTAGTAACGTATATAACCGTGGAAGTAAAATCATGAAGCAGTTTTTAATTTTTTCCGCAGTTACAGTTGGTTTTTCAATTTGAATAAATATCCAATTAAATGTGCTAAACTATGTGAAAATACATTTCTGCAAGGAAGTAAGTTGTCTTCATGTGCTTCTGTGACACTGACTATGGAGGAACCCTCCCAAGTAAATGATACGGTATTTGTATTATAAATAAATGTAAAATAATAAGGTTTGTGCACATGAGCGTGTCGCATTTCTAAATCTATTAAGAAGCAAAGTAAACAAGACGTACGTCGTTGGAACCTCTGAATTTTCTGAAGTGGTCCTAGAGAAAGGAAAGGATAAACATTTCAGAAATCAAGTAGCAAAATGTTAGTATCAAAGCACTTTGCACGATTTTAGATCAATCAACATTAATTAATTGTATTTTTCCTTCCTTCCAAGATGGTAGTTTTCTTTGTTTCTTAATGTGGACCATAACATGTTTAACTCAAGTAACATAATACTAAATTCTAATCATATTCTTTATATGTTAATAAGACAATCATTCTTCAATTAAGATTCTCCAGTCAATCACTCTGATCAATAGTGTTTTGTTTTCAGCACACAATTCACAATCAAAAAACTCAATTGCTGTTAGCTGCTTATATTTTTAGCTTCAATTGCAATTTCTTTCAAGTGCTCTGTAAATGCTTAATCAGCTTGGAACTGAGGCAAAGCACTCTAGAAGTTTACATTATGCTTGACTATAAAAGGCTAAAATCAGGTCTCAGGATCAGAAAAGGTAAATAAAAAATAAAACCTGACCAAAAATACCCACAGACCCATGATTGCTGAGCTCCCTTCCTGAGGAAAGCAGAACAACTGGCTATTTGAAGAAAAGGCACAGCTCTTTGCTCGAACTGTCATTAAGACTGATAGTGACCTTATAAAACTGTTATTAATATCTATGCATAGCACTTCATTTCCTGAAACTCACAGGCGAATAAAAGGCTTTGCTTTGGTGTCTATTATTAGTTATAGTAATATTCACAATCTGAATTAGCTTTCACATCTTCAAAACACTTTTAAAAGATAAACAAATTAATCATTTAATGCTCATCACTGTTTAACCAACTATCCTTTGTGACCCAGGAAGGGTCATGAAAGCTTCATAAAAAATATGCCTGTATTTTGGCCTTCTCTGGACTATGGGAGTAAAGAACCAACTGACTAATTAGTGTTGATAAGGAAATAGGAATCCCAGCACTTTGTTAGAAGCTGGGCAGATGCCATATAGAGGATGCATCCTATCCTATGCTTTCAAAATTATCATGATCATAGTGAGATATTGAAATGAAGTCAGATAAATTCATCACAGTTGACATATTAAAATATCTAGTAAGCACTGATTTAAAAGAAAATAAATTTCAGCATCTAGGATCGATCTTTCACCTGGGTGGTGAGTGACTTTGAAGCTTGACCAAACATGGTAGTAGTACATGGACACTAGTAAACACAGAATAAGACTAAAAATAATCGCTAAGCTTGGTTTTAAGGATTCATCTTAAAGTCTTCCAGTGACAGACATTCCATGAACTCCCTAGGCCATGGCCTACCAAGGAATTCTACCTAATACAAGAAAGTGTCCATTCATTTCTGTTTCATTTAATTTTCATCATTGATATGCATGAGACTCACTTTGGAAGTTTCCCAGATTAAAATTAGAGAAGCACAAGGCCACACTGCAGCCAATAGGGGACTTAAGACTTTTGCTTAAGCAAAGAATATCATGAAAGTTCATTCATTAATATTTTAAACCATCTATATGCTGCTTGTAGATGAGAGCACAAGAAAAGTCCCCTGTTCTATTTCTGATCTGCCAGAAAGCAACCAGAACTTTAGAAATATATGTTAAGCATTCTTCTGCAAGTAAATTTAGCTTGAACTTTTCTTCTAAACTATTTCTTGGACACTTTCTTGAGAGCTGACTAAGAAGATCTTGAGGTTTTGTCCATACTGTTAACCAAAAGTTCCCAGGGTTTAGCCCCTGGCTGTCAGGCCACATGGCACCAATACTTTCCTGCCCCTATGGCTAGTCATTCTATAGCAGATTTGTCTTGTGGAGAGCTAATTGGAACCGTCCAAAGCAAAATCATAAAGAATGCATGCAAGCATTGTAGAAACATTTTGGGAGCACTGATGTAACCTCAAGCTACTGGCACTTCCCACACTTGGACCTCAGTCAATGCTGGGCATCAAGCTGCTGAGAGCCCAAGCAAGTATTTAGGCACAGGATACTTTCTCTTCCCTTGACATCTAACTCATCAGACTCAGTTGCTCAAAGAATTGTCCTGTTTACTCATTCCCCAGATCGGCTCTAGCCATGAATTAGGAAAGAACAAGTGATCATTAGTACTTACCGTTTGGTTTCCACTGTTTCTGTTGTGGTCTTACTACTTGAAACCAGTGGAGGCATCCAAGATTGCCTGTCAGTGTTAACAAATACATTCTTTACTATTAGTTTAATACTACTGGGATGAACAGCATACTATGAGTGTTAGAATGTCAGAAGTGATCTAGAAATATCTGGAACTTTAGAAAAAAAATATTAATATTTTGAAATACTGCATACAAATTCTTTTTAGATCATTTTTTTTCCAGACAACTTAATAGAATTGGAAATAATATAGTAATTTGAATTATTGCTATGAAAAATATATCTTCTGACTCTAAGTGGTCTTTTCTATAATCTGAATGCTACAAATAAATGGATCATTCATAGGAAGGACAACCAGATATGATGCACAAGGTAAAGGGTGTCAAGTATCAACCCAAGTATCAAACACATTCAGGCTAGTATTAGAGGTCACATAAAGCAAGCTGTGTATCCTGGAGAAAACCTCATTGTGGTTCACGTGCACTGCAATAGCACAGGGCCAAGTTTGGATCAGAGATTTTGGCTGGTCACAACCACAGTGAGCTACAGTGCTTTAAATTTAGACACTGAAAAGGTGTATGCCAGCTGAGTTAGGGGCTGCAGCAGCGTTAACATCTGTTGTGCTGTGTCCACCATGCTCACGAAACTGGCTCTACAGAGGCAGCCTTCCAATCTAGTACTCACGTGGAAGAAGCCAGAGCATGTAAAAGATGAATTCTTGAGGAGGAGTTAGAGCGTGCTAGAGGAAAGAGTTAGTAATGGGTTTTTTCAATATATAATTATGATACATTACTGAGGTTTAATAGAGTGCTATATATCCTCTGGCAACCAAGCAATGGTGGTAATAAATACCTTTTTTTCTTGTTTGGAGAAGTCACAGTGGCGTTTGTGGATGGTGCATTAGGAGTCCAAGATTGTCTGTTATGGAAATATACTTAATTAACTCATTAATCTTCAATAACTGTATCACTTTAAACTGAAGAAAAAATTATAAGAGATCATATTTCTACTATCAGAATGATACAACTATGTATAGTAAAATGGTCTAAGTTTATACACGTCAGCTGAAATTTTGGAATTACCTCAAAGGACACAAGATTTGGGACACCTTAAGGGATTCTGATGCTTAGAGAACAGATGTGTCTTTACTTGACATCCATTTCTGACTTCTTAAAATCTTAGCTTCTGTACCTATACTTCAGTCTCCAACCAATGAAATACTAATATCTTTTTCATACTTTAAATGTTATGTTTCTTATTCAATTCTGTCAATGCTGCTCTATTTTATGATATGCCTGTAAAAGGAGCTGGTATTCCTCATACTCCTAACTATATAAATTCCAAGCCAGTGATTTTTCTCATAGTTTATCAAAAAGTTATTGTCTTGTCCTCTACAATTCTAAATGAAATGAGAATAAGCGAAGAGCAGAGCTTGCAAAACATTGTATTGCTTTCTGGCAGAAGAAAGGATATACCATTTAAGCCTCGCTCAACTCCCACTTCATTTTTCTATTAAAAAATCATGCCTGGACAAAATAACATAAAATCCAATTTATGTGACGTTTCATGTGTCATCATCACTGTGATTTACAACATAATGGTGTAAAATCATAATTTAAAAGAATGACCTCGCTTGAATTTCAAATGCCAGATGTACTAATTTGCTCTTCGGAATAATATCTCAATGCTTTGCAAGATGACATTTAACTGCCATGCTCGGTCTTCACTAGCAACTACATTCAGTGCAATTTATTACTGATAAAACACTGCTGATAGTGATGAAGGCACACAGCAATACATTCATCCCTTTACATTTGTTAGTATGGTGGTTGAGGTCCTCCAACTTTCATTTTTTGAAGTAAAAATTTCAATTAGGTAAGAGCTGGAAGTTCTACACAAATTTTCAGTGTTGTGTGGTCATATTACACATATAAAGTGGCCATGTCTGATTCTTAACAACTTTTTTAATAACATGTCAAAGATTTTCTACTGACTGATTTTAAATTTAAAATTGCTCTCAAACTGTTTTAAACAGAAGACAGACCTTCTGACAAAAGAAAAGCTTTCCTGGAAAAATCAGTTAGCCTGACTATCAAAAAAGTACTTTTATGTTTTGGTACTCAAGTTTTCCATTGGAAATGTTCAATGGAATTTCCTACTGAAAACCTTAATTGGAATTCTTTCATGTAGCCTTTCCTCAGAAGTAGATTTGGTAGAATTCATGCAGAGAAATGTAGAGCTCTAGAACATACTCACACTGAACTGTTTTCAAAACACTCTTATATTTTCTTTTTTGTATTTAAAAAGCCTGATTCTTATATTATTGCTATGCTGAGTAAATGTGTAATCTGAGCTGGAGAAATAGTCATTTTTAAGGAACATTCCTCTTATTCTAAAGAAAATATCCGGGAGACATCAGATGAGTTGTCCTCTAAAAGACCCTTTTTGTCCTCACTGGCTGTAGAAAGAGTCAGTGATAACCTATATATGGATGTCTGCATTCCAGATGTCGGGTGGTGAAATAAAGCCTACAATTAGGCTGTATGTCATACAAATTATTTCTCTATGTATTCTTGACATGTAAATATAATGAAAAGTTATGACAATATATAATACTTAGATGATAATGCATGATGAATTATAATATGTAATACTGACAGAATAAAGTTTCCAAAACTCATACCTGTTGTTTTGCTTATTATTCAGAGTTGGAGACTTATTTATTTGATCAGTGTCACTTCTGGCTGGAATTCTGCCAAAAACACAGAAATTATTTATAATACAGGTTCTAGGTCTTTTATAAACTGAGGCTATAGATACAAAATAATTAACCCTAAAACTATAATCTACTATTTTGTAGAAAATGTTTTGTATCTTGCCATCAGCCAAGCATCACAGAATACTGTTGTATTTAATGAAAAGCCTTCAAGGAAGATCTGGGACATAATCTACACCAGGATGTGCTCTGTGTCCTTTTCAAATCTTGAATTTAATTGTGCAAATAACTATTTCATATCATAGGCAGATTGGGACTCTGACTGGCAGATACAGTTACTCAAAAGATCACTAGAGGTCTCACTAAACTTACTAGCATTACTACAGATGCAAGCACAAGTGTTTCTTCTAATTCACAAGTATCCAATGGACCAGCATTTCTTTCACACTTCATTTCATATTTTCAAAATTTCAGCATAATACTTAAAATAGTTCTATATTTGTTTGGTTTAAAGACTTAAAAGGGTCTATCTGGCATCCTACTCCACCGCTGCCCAATGTAGCAGAAGCTTTGAAAAAAGTGAAAAAAAGGTAAGTATAATGTTAACTTCTTGTAGAACTTTTTGGCTTCTGATAAGCAATGGTCGAGGAATATCTTCCGTTTGCACCCATAATGACGTCTCCAACAGACACCTTGGGATCAACGATCCATCTACCCTTCTAATGTTTTTCTGAACCAATTTAAATTTCTGACCTCCACAATATGCTGTGGTGGTGACTCCTACAATTAATATATGTGTTAAGGGAAAATCAAGGGTTCTTCATATTTTTTTCCTTCTTTCTTTTTTTTTCCTTTTTTTTTTTAATTATTACCTAAACATTTCATACATAACCTCCTCGTTCTTACAGTGCAACAAACAGAAAATATTCCTTCCTTACTCACTTTCCCTGTTACCACTCATTTCCAAGCTGAGGAAACTTTGTCTCTTCAGACTTTCCACACATGAAAGCTATTCCATCCCTGTGATCATTCTTTTTCACCTTTCTCTTTATCTTTTTCTGGTTCTATTGTAGTTTCTTCACGTAAGTGAAATACTGCAAAACAGGTTCTTCATTCCAGGAACATGCTCCATTTTCAACTCTGCCTTTTAGTGTTGAACAGGAAAAAAACCTGAATGTTTCTTTTTCACACACACAACTAAACAATATAGCTGTTCTGCAAACTGATCTGTTTTGAACTTGGAGACTTCTGTACTGTCGTTATGCTTGCCAGAAATAATTTATAAAAAAATAAGGGAATTGTACCTGGTGGAGAACATCCTTCACAGAGGAAGTGGAAGTATCAAATTTGACTGCAGGCTACAAAAAAGTGC
This sequence comes from Gallinago jamesoni, assembly GCA_025769975.1. Taxonomy (NCBI): domain Eukaryota; kingdom Metazoa; phylum Chordata; class Aves; order Charadriiformes; family Scolopacidae; genus Gallinago; species Gallinago jamesoni. Next base: position 162,074,040 of record JAOQGH010000001.1, read on the forward strand.
TAATGGAAAAGAAAGCACCACACCCTTTTATGCTTTAGGCTGCAAATTTGAGGAGATGCAGAACACATTCTCATCCGCTACAGAAGTGCCTACTGACAATGGGTGTGCACAAATTAATGCTGGAATGGCTATATTCCACAGTCTGGAGATTGGTGACGAGTCAGGAAAAATAAACAACTTGACCACACGTTCTACAATGTGATCTACTCTGCATTAGTTATCAGAACTGTATATTCACACCTATAATCCTTTCTTTGTATTCCCTCTCATCTCTTGCATATTAAGAACCCTTTATGTTAGATATTTGTGTATAGGAAAACACAAAGTCAGCTTACAACCTGAAATAATTCAGACACCTTAATATCTCAGGGTAAAGCAAAAAGACATAGACGGAGTACAAAAAGACAATGCTGTTCAGTGACACCGTAGTAACCGGAATTGTCCTATGACTTCTAAATTAGTAATCTTCTATGCATGAAAATCAAGCTTTAAAAATTGTTTGTAAGTCAAGTCAATGAGCATGTGGATAAGGGAGCCATAGCTGATACATTCTACTTGAATTTCCAAAGAACGTCATAGAAATTTGCTTTAAGGACTCTTAAATAAACTGTTCTTCTATGTGGTAATAGAGAAGGGCCTTTCATGCATAAACAACTGGTTATAAAGTAGGAAAGAAAGGTTTGGAACAAAAGACTATTTTTCAGAGTGGAAGGAGGGATGTGTGCAAGACCTGTGTTTTTCCATATGTTCACAAATTATCTGAAAAAGAAGAAAAGTGAGATGATGTTGCTGGCCAATGACACTAACTCATGTTAGTCAAAACAAATGCCAACTGGCAAGGCTTTCAGAAGTCATTTTCATGTCAGGTTTCTAAAATGGCAGATGACACTCACTTTTCTTAGATAGAAAATAATACCTGCCAAGAAAAACAATTGATCTCTGAACCAGCTATTATCACTCAGGAAAGAGGTCTTGGAGTTATATAAACCATGTTATGAAAATGAAAGCTCATTTCTCAGCAGCACTCAAAAGAGCAAATTCAATATGATGAAGTATGAAGGAAAGAATAGCAAATGAACCCCATTGTTATAGTCCTCTATATGTACAAGGTGTGCTCCCATCTAAAATACCTGAGTGGAGATTTGGACCCCCAGGTCAAAAAGACTAATGTGAAAATAGAAAAGATACAGAGAAGAGCAATAAGTAAAATGAAGTTGTAGAATGGCTTCCTTGTGACGAGTGAACAAATACAGAAGGACTCATCAGCCTGTAGAAGAATTGATGTAGTGATGATATCACACAGCTCTGTAGCATATTCTGTTCCAGACTTCTATGGAGAAGGTAAATTTTACCTAAAAAGTTTTTGCTGTTTCTTACAACAGAAGTAAGGAGCATTGAACAAAATTGCACAATGCTAAGATGCCACCAAACAGGTCCACTTTTTCCACACTGTGCATTTAGGGGCTGGTACTCATAGCCTCAGCTTGTTGTGGATACCAGATGTTAATGGAGGCTGAATTTTGAAGATGTGATGCAGAAAGAATCTGCAAACACCCTGTATGGTGATGTCTTAACTCAACAGAGGTCAAGGCTGGAGAGGACTTTCAAATTAAGCACTTGTACGATAAGCATAGGATTCTGATATTTGTACTGATCATGGTATGAAGTGGCAGCAAGGACTTGCAAAGAACTAGGGGTTTAGCCACGTTGTGCTTAATTATTGGAGAAAGGACTTTGATTTACAGTTTGAAAAGCAGGAAACCGGGGAGGAGTGGATATCAACTATGCAGAGATACTTGATACTTATATTTGTGAGGACAAGTATATACACAGAAATTGATGCAGAAAAAGAAGAGAAAGATGTCAAAAGAACCTTTTCATATTTGTCTCATTGACAATTCATGCAAAAATCATTTTCTTCTACTTAGATGCTAAACAAACTTTAAAAAAAAATTAAAACCACTGATTTCATTCATGCTTGAATTTTTTAAGACCTCTCACAGGTATGAGAATCACAAAATACACAATAAAGGCAGAAAAAAAGCCCTACCTGTCCAAGGTAGTATCAGACTGGTATCGTCCAAGTACAGCTTTCTGATCTTCCTTTTCATTTGTGCTACTGCTACAAAAATGATTAGAAATGCCACTTTGGTCACTATTTTTATTAAACAATTAATCACCAATAAAACAATAAGACTTGAATTAAGGTATTATGCAGGATTTCAAACTATCATCAATAGATCCAACCCTGCATCCATGGCAATCATTGACTTAGTTACTGACATTTGTCGATATTTACAGTGAAGATATATATGGACTAAAACTGAACAAAAAAAGCTCTTGCTATAAACACAAAATAGTAAAAGGATACTCAGTTTTCTTTAGCAATGTAATTAGAATGGTGTTCAGATATTCTACTGTACCTGTGTAGGCTATCTTGGGATTTGTATTGATTAAGCACAGCCCTTCCATAGTTTTCATCAGCACTTCAAGCAAAACAAAGACAGTAGTTAGTTAAAGTTTGAATATTAAAAATAGAAAATTGTTTCTTGGCAAAAGATTTCTGTTCTCAATCAGATTTCACAGCTGTCCAATACCATTGTAAACACACCAGCTTCAGGTCTCTGCGTTGGACTAGACACTTTGGAGGAAGAATTACCTCTTCTCACATGGAACAAATAGTGAGGGCTTGGACTAAAAGTGGAGTTCCTACTGTAATACAAGTCCTACTTTGTATTATGGTAAATTTCAACTGATTCTCACTAAGGTCCTTGAACTTCTCAAGATTTATAATCTTCATGCTTGTAAAAAGAGAGAGTCAGATCACATTATGGCTACCTAAAGACATTAAATGTGGGATTTTTCTCACAGAGCAGAAGCATGAGAGCTCATTAACACTTGGTGTTCAAAAGTCTCAATGAAAAACATAGTCAGTGGAAGTCTAGCAGACTAATACTTTCAAAAGGTAATCAACATCTCATCGAGATAAACAAATAATAGGTATTTGATTAAATTTATGTAATTCTGGTTGCTACCATTCATGAAAAAATAGGCACTCCAAGAAAGTGTACATATCACACTGACCTAAATACAGAAGAAATGTATTTCATATCTTTCTTACCTTTCCTCTTCAGGCCTCTTCTTTATCCAGCTGTTATCTTGCAGAAGGGTCCGTCGTTTATTAATATCATGATTAGTCTGTTGTCTGCTTTTAATTGCAACAGAAGGGCTCTTATTATCTGCAAATGCAGGAAAAGGTGTCTTGAAAATGAAGGTATGGGATAATTTTGGAAACAGAGTATAATTAGAAAGGTTGAAATATGTAAAAGTTTAGCACAGACTGAATCGTCAGCTATCACTCCTGCTTGGTGAAGACCATTTCCTTGAAAAGTTCAACCTTGAAGGGACTGCAGAAGCCAAGTTTACCAAACTAAATTCAGTTTCGTCCTTAATATGAAACAGCGTAATATTTTTTTAATGTAAACAAATATCATAGATCTGATAAAGTAATCATGAAATATATAAACAACAGTAATTCCAGGGAAGTCAAACTAATGACTCCTATTTCCTGGGGTGTTGTCTGTGGTTTTTATATTTTTAGATGTATGACAGGATGCAAATTTTGAACAAAAACTAATCTTAAGATGATCACATGGTCCTCCACCTACATCCAGCCCAACGTGTGGATTTTCAGGTTTCTCAAAAGGGTCAGACTCCATCTGAAGCTTTTTCCTCAGTGCCTGAATGAACAAGGTCCCTTCTAACCAGCAACCTAGTTTTACTGAACTGTTAATAGAAGCAATACCTTTAAGGACTGCATCTTTACGTCAGATTTAACTCAAGTTGCTATACGGTTTCAAAGGGTATCAGGAGGGGCAGACAGGTACGAACACCCACATGTTGTATGAACATGTAAGCCTTATTTAATTATGAAAACAACCTAAAATATCCTTGCTCAACAAAGCTAATACTTAGTATATTTAGGAACTAACTAACTAACTAACTAGTTCATTTGATTTGTGAGAATATATATTCCTCACTGTGTTAGAAAGTTTCCTTTTGTGAGGGGGTTGGCGCAGAATCGAACAAAAATATTCAATTACTAATGTCCAGTATTGTCAGCTCTTTTTTCACCCACCTAAGTTTCATGTCATCAGCCTGTCTGAGGTGAAGGGGAATACGGTTGTGCCATTTTAACTTTACTGGGAAGTTGAGCCCAAATAGAAACTCAATTTTTTTGAATTATGATATTTGCCCCAAACTTTACCAGACAAGAGAAGGTGAAAAATTAAATTTGCAAAATCTTGTCAATAGCATCCAATTAATCAGCAAACTGACTTATGAAGAATACTGAGTTTCTCAGTTTTCCCTTTAGAGACATTAATGATTTTTTCCATGAATTCCTCACTCTCTGAGCATTCACACAAAAGGAGTTCAACACCACCAGATTTCAGGAGACCTCATTATCTTGTGTTCAGTAAGGACATTTGACCATAAATTTTGTGTATAGAAAGACCACACTTCACAGAAAATACGTGCAGTCAGTATTCTGTCATTTGTCAGGGCTGTGTTTTGACAATCTGCTGTGATTTATAAAAAAACGTAGCTCTCACTCTTAATCCAAAAACTTCAGCTGTAGTGATAACATGAAAAATGACAAATAACTACAGTGAATGGAAATCATAACAAAGCACCAAAGCATTCACTATAAGTGACAATAGCCAAGACTGATTTTTAAACACATTTTTCTTATGAAAGAAAAACACTGCAGTACAAAGATATAATTCTGTCTTAAAATGTATATCTGACTGTAACCCAAGTCATGTCTGCTCTTATCTGTTGCAATTCACTGTAGATATGTCCATACTGCCAAATAAAAGAAGGCCAGTAAAGGAATTAAATGATTGGACTCATCATTTATGTTTGCCTAGTTGCAAATGTTCTTTGGCTCCATGTTGGACTTGTTCTCCCCAAGACTGAGCTGCTAGAAAAGTGACAAACATTTAATAAACATGACTGTGATAGCATGTGTGTTGCTATCTTTTGACCTTGATGCCAAGGCTTTGCTTTCTTTTTTTTTCTTTTCTTTTTTTTTTTTTTTTTTTATGTTGAGCAGCATAAATGCAGTCCTTTGAGACCATTAAAAATGAACAGGCACATCAAATATTAGATCTGTAAGAATGTGCTGGCAATCCTGGTAAATTAAGAATAAAAAGAAGTCTGTCTTCACTGCATGATTTCTGCATTAGCCTGTTCACTGCCAATTGAGATAGCCTTTCTCTTAAAAATATTTATTAAAATCATACTTTAAAGACTTCAAAAAATGAAGACATGCCAACCTCACCTGCATAGGTCCAGTAGTTCATTAAAATATCTATTAAAATAAACACTTCTTTCAAACTGAAAAGAGGAAGGACCTCCATCAGTTTAAATAATAGCATTGTCTCATAGTTACTGTCAAGAAGGGAGATAGGTGTAATCAGCCAACGAGACTATACTAAGTGCATTGCTCTAGATATTTACTGTTTTGAATATGCTGATAATACTAGCAATGACTGCAATGTAACAGGGACTTGGATGAATTTTAATTTGAGTGAAGCTCCAAGAGCAAAAACTATACCTTTCCATTCTCATAAACATTTAGATATTTTTAATTTGGTGCAATCATTTGCATTGAAAAAAAAAAAGGTTAATTTTCAAAAGTAGGAAAAATGTGAGTTCAAGTATATACATTCCAGAGATAAAGCTTCTCTACAGCAAGGATAGCTGATGGCAACTACAGGGATGGAAATGATTCCAGCATTCCCTTCATACTAATATTTTTAGCCGAAGATCCTTTCAACTGTCTGCAATACATTTTAATCTGTGCTTTACTGTCAGCTGTAACCTCCTCTGAATCTTGAAGAAAAACTCTTCAGTGACACAAACATAATATAAACATTTCTATACATTCGAAAAGTACTCAGTATATATCCTTGCATATGCAATATTGGCTGTTTTCTAATAGCATTTTAGGAAAACTGTTATCATTTACCTAAAAATCACTTGGATTTCACAGAAAACATGCCTTCCTTAATTGCTTAGGGCAAAAAAATATTTGGGGACATCTCCTTTAAAGGCAGTAGCCAAGAAATATATATTGTGTTTCCTTGTCAAGAAACATCACAAGCAATTAGCTAGTGCATGAGGCCTTGGGTTTGCTGAAAAATACTCATTTCTGGTCTAATGAATTGTCTCCCAAGTTTCCTGTGAAAAATTAAATATACATCAGATACAACAGTTCAAGTCACATGAGCACAGGCAAATGGAGCTTATTCCCTTCTTATTTTGTCAATAAAAGGTTGAACACGGTAGAGCCAAGCTGCTCCCCACAGCGGCTGCACTTGTTTTGGTGTACTTAGGCCTGGAACAACCCACCCAAACCAGGTCCTCATGCGCCTCAACACCTTTCAGTCTTTAGAATTACTTTTCATGTTTGAGGGAAATGGAAAATTTCATTATGTTTCCAGTTTTCCTCGGGTCATTTCTCTGAATAGAAAGTAAACTTCAGCCCTCCTCAAGTTTTGTCCCTCCAGAGGAACAACCAATCCCATCTCACAATGATTAAATTGCTTTTTCACTCCCCTCTTCCCTATTCTAATGTTCCTCAGCTTCTCCTCATTTTCCCGGAGCGAGCCAAAGAGACGGTACGGAGGGAGATGGATGCCCTGTCTGCCCTCCCAGCCGACATGTTCCTGTGGGGTTTCCCCAGCAGCCACAGGCCTCAGCGGAGGGAAGCGCCATCTTGCACCAGGCTGCCCACCACGCTGCACTGCCCAGCACTGTGTTTCGGCCTGAATCTCTGACAGCAAAAGCTTATGCACAACACCACTGTCTTCACAGCTGAAGTTGACCCTGCTGTGAATCTAATAACATGTCTGTCACTGCTAAAAAGTGGCAGCGTGGCCCTGTAAGGGAGCTGAGCAAGCAGCATGGCGGAGCTTGGAAAGGAGAGGGGGGCATGCCCCCAAGCTCCAAGTGCCCTGAGAGCAGAAAATGAAGGAGACGCAGTGTTACCGCTTTGACTAGGAGACTGTTTTCGTATGCTGAAAGCTGACATTGTGTTCCGTGGGGTGTCCTTCTGCGGGGAATCTAAAAAGAAAGCATGGTAAAAAAGAAGAGATGAGGCTAGCAGCGAGGTTAGGAATCAATTTTAGTTCGTTTGCCACTTTGATCACCTCCTCACACAAGTTTAGTCTGGCAGGATGGAATGACTTAGTGCTAGCTTGCCAGCCCTCTTTGAACTGAAGCTCAGGCATGGTGGTGGCTTTTCCATCCCTGATTATAAGTATGTGTGCTCCTGCCCTGTCACACCTCCGCTCCCTCCTTCTTGCTGGGAGCTCCTTGTTTGAGAATGTGTGGGGTGGTGAGAGCCTTCAGAGGAGAAGACACAGTAATGAAGGACGGGGTGAGGCAATTAGCTTAATGGGAAGACCATATCAGCAGCGCCTTGAGCACATGTGGGCTGACCTGACCCCGCTGACAGGTCTTGCAGCTTTGGTGGCCTGTGGCAAACGTCAGGGTCCGGGACAGAGGTGGTTCTTCTGCCCTGCAGCAGTTTTCCAGGCACTGACAGCTTCCCTTATCTCAAATCAGGTTACAAAAATGAGCCTCCAAGACGGCTGATTTGAGAAAAAAAGTCATTATTATTTGGGAGTTGCACTGCTCAAAAGATTCCATGGTATGCTTTGAAACTGGATTTTGAATATCAGCCTTCCTAGAGAAGGCATGAAACAGAACGTAATAACAGTTCAGTGGCAAAAAATTCCCCCATGAGTAAAAAAAAAAAAAAAAAATGCAAAAAAATACAGTCCTAACATTGACTTAAGACTGTGGACAACACTGACTTTCTTAAGCAAAAGGATGCCTTTTTGAGAAGCAGCATTTTCCAATAAAATAATGTTAAGCTGGGAAGCTCCCAACCAGCTCCACTGGTCAGGCTGCTAAAATTTAAAGCACCAGAAAACAGGTTTTGTGACAGAAGCAATCATTAAAAATCGAAACATTCCCAGTTACGTGGGTGACAGTTGTCCTGTTTCTTTGCAGGTGTAGAGTGTATGGCTCACTCACCCAAGATAAGAGTGGACTGAGAGACTCACAGTCTCTCAGTGGCTGTTTCTTTATTGATGGAAGGTGAACATCTTGAATTTTGACAAAACTTTAGCAAGAATACTAAAAGTAATGCTGACAGCAAAGCATATAAAACTAGTGGATACCACAATGAACTGTGCTTAGTGTGGATTTTCATTTTCCATGTTTTTACTGCCAGACGATCACAGAAAGAGCTTATGATTACCAAGAAAAGAAAGCAGGAAGCCAAAATCTGGATGCAAACAAATACAGATTTTTTAGGAAGTAAAGATATAAATACAAAAATAATATCAGAGGCCAAAATTCAATGTATATCTTACCCAGTTGTGAAATTCCAGATACTTATAAGAGTTTAAAATTCTACCATGTTGATTGGAAGGCTCTGGCCCACTCTTCTTTCTTTTAACCTTAGTTCTTGATATCAAGCAATCATTGGCACAGTGTGCGTTGAAAACATGTGACTGCTGGATCTGGTTCGCACCCAATAAAAGTTTGCTCAGGGCTATGGTGAGCCTTATTTCTTTTGCAATAGATTATAAAACATCTTTCAAAATTACTGACATAAGGATTTAAGAAGATATGCACTGAATTTCCTAGAAACTGTTCAGGTAGGTTATCAAGCAATCAATTTTAGATAACAACCAATCTTGCTATAAATTTTCCTGAACTGTCACAAGACAATAGAGAGAACTGATTTATTTATGTTTTCAGCTTAGCAACAGCTAAACATCTGATACTGGTCTTGGTTTCAGTTGATCCCAGGATAATAGGAAGCTTGACATTTCAGTATATTTCACAAGCAGTGAGTGCTGGCACTTCATCTGGAGAAATAGCAGTAGTTTTGTAAAGAAAGAACTTAGATTTATTTTCTAATAAAGCCATTTCCTATGGGAAATGAATCATAAAACTTTGAAAACAGAGCCTTTTTTTGTGGAAATTAAATCAAATTTGGTCATTCTAAGGCTTAGAATATCCTGTTAAAAATACACATTTTGCAATTTAAATATTTCTCATTAAAAATAACAGGAAACTACTATGCAGGCTTCATGCTATACTATAGCCTTGCTTTCAATAGATTGATGATGGGAACTGAAATTTCTCAGATAGCTGGCCAGAAATTATCATATGCCTTTGTTACAGGTAAACAAGAAAGCCTCAGGCATTTGTTCTGAAATATAAATGATCTCCAAAGTAAAAAATCCATACATTTTAAGGCTTGTTTTTAAAATCTACAGAATAACTTCAAGTACAGTAATGACACTGAGACCCTGTAAAAGTGACTGGAAAGCACATTTGCAGCTCCCACTTATATCCATGCATGACAAAAGAAATTCCAGCAAAGAACTAAAATCAGCCCAGAGCAAGCATGTTTCATTCATCCTCCATGACTTAAAAGAAACAGTGTTTTGTCGCTTGTCCTATATTTATATCTTAATGTTTTTAGGGCAAAACAATATTTATGTTGCACATGTGTACAACATCCAGAATAAACTACTACCTAGTCTCCAAGCTTGAAAGCAGTACGCATAAATGAATGTAAGCAACAGGCACACTCCCTTTTACAGTCAGCACTGAAAATGTGCCAAGTATTCTGAAATTTAAAATGTGGGCAATTTAGTCTTATAGAATACTGGCACATTGTCCTCAAGGTTTACTTCTTGCTTCAGAGCTTTTAAGTTGTACATCAAAGATTAATCCATTAATATGGAAAACGCAAATTAAAAAAAATCCTACTTAAATGTCTAGCACACACAATCACGAATCATCATAGTAAGATTTAAATTTCAGGATCCTACAAATTAAAAAAACCTTGCATAAAGAGGCAGAAGACAACTCATCAAAGCATTTTTTTTTCTTAGTCTTCACTATTGTGGACGAAGTGTCCGTATGTGTACATCTGTGTATGCTGAAAGTAGAACAGACAGGAGACTGTGAAGATTGCATTAGTTTAAAAACTTCAGCTGATAAAGATCTGGAGCCATGACATTGTTCACACATGTCAGTGAACTATTTATCTTCAGCCCATGGTTCAGGGGAGAGAAAAAGACAGTTTTTAACTTTGTAAATGAAATTGTGAGAAGGAGAAGCTATAGGCCTCTATAGTATAGTAGTAAATTACGTTCAGGCATTCCTAATAAGATCTCAACCACTGAAGCAAAACAACTCAGCTGGAATGCAAAACAAAAACAAACAGGAATGCAGCTCCAGTGTAATTTGAAATTAAAAACAGCGTCAGGAAACTTTAAAAGAAAATTAAAACTGCCCCAGCCAGTCCAATGAGAAGTTCCCCACAAGTTTGAAGACACGCCAATTCTGGAGTTGAATAGACCCTCCCCTATTATTTGGAAAATCCAAATACAATCCCAAAGAAATCCAGAACAAACTTCAAATGTGACTTCTAGGCAAGCCAAATGCCCCTCCAATCTGGTAGTAAGTTATTCAGAAAGCAGCATCAGTCTCGAAATCTTTTTTTGTTACAAATAACCCTATTCACACTTCTACGTGTCCTTTCCATGTCCTGTAGTGAATGACCAGCAGAAGACCTCAGGCCTGCCTTAAATTCTCAAAGCTAAACATTCTAGTTTTCAGCTAGTCCGAACATACCCATTCTTCTAACACAGAGTCCTCTTGCCTTTCTTCTTCTGTTTTTGGCTGTAACTTACATAATTAGGCTTCACGTATATGTATTGCTGTATTTTAAAAAATACATTAGAATTATATAAACATTTCCTGTAAGAATCATGTTTTCCACATCAGACTGAACTAGTTGCAGCCAAACAAAGTCTTTGTTCTTTAGCTTTTGGCTATGACAGTGATTAAGACCTTATTTATAAATATTCAGATTATATGTATTTTGCTTTTAATAAACAATATTGCTTTCCGCAGCTTAGAGGTACCGTATATCATCACACTGTATAATACATAATTCAACATTGTAAATGTTGAGGGAGTGCCAAAGGAGGTATACCTTTTTCTCTTTAAAGTCAACACACTTGCTTTTATACTGAAGTTTTTCATATAAAGCATTGCCAAATGTGAATGGCTGAAATATCAAACTTCCTACTATTATTAATTAATCGGGTAATAGAAAAAGTTGTAGATGCGCAACTAGTTTAAAACAGAAAAGTTTCAGAGTTTTTCCGTCTTCCCACTTCTTGTGCTGCTTTGCCAAAGCAGCCTGCATCATGGAGAAGCCATGGAGTTTGGCGTGTCCACACAAAAAAAGCCAGCTGGAACAAACAAGTTCCTTACATATGATTCTACATAGCCACAGCTTGCTGACTACTGTTTGCTATGCGTCCTTGAGGTTCCATTTTCAAAAATGTCTAATATCTGCCATTTGAAAAAGAAAATGAACCGCCACTCTGTTCTTTCCTTATCCCAAATATGAAGCTTTCCACCAAAATTTCATGTCTTGTGAGTAATCAGAGCTCAAAATTTTAGAATTATTCCGATAGAATTCTAATAAAAGGTTAGGAAATTAATTTTCCACATCCTTTGTGTTTTAATCTATTTGCTTGTTTTCACTGCAGTCCAGGAGAAATTTTGCATAGAATAAGTATTTGTAATGAATAAAATGAAGGCTTACTTGAGTTTTACTTTTTGTTTTTGGTTTGGTTTTTGTGGTTTTTTTGATTGGAGCTGTTAATGCTAATTCTATACTACATGCATTATCTTTCATTTATATGATATGTGGAGAATATAATATTTTAAACAAAAACACATTTAATCCTACTTAATCACAGTTTCAAACCACAATACAGTTATTCCTTCCCTTCAGTTAACAACTTTCATGTCAGGTCAGTAAACTTTATTAATTTCTTCATTTTTTCTCTTGAATAAAGTAAGACCTAGATATGTGGGCACGCAACTGATTTAAGTCATTCTGACTTGATACAGGATAAAGAACTCCAGGCCTGAGAAATAAGGCACTGGGGAGACACATCGTTATAGTTGTTCTTCTAGATAGACATCCATAAGTGTGTGAGGTGAAATCTTGCTGGTTGGGAAGTCAACATCAATTTTGCTGTTCTCTACATCCATAATTTCTCCCCTGAAATACAAGAAGTGCTATGACTGTGCTGTCAGACCTGGCTACGTATACTTCAACTCAGATAAGGGTTTGTGTTTCTAAACATACTTTCTTATCTTGATTGCAGATAAAGGCTGTTTTTCAAATCACCATCACAGCTAGAACCACACAAAGCTATACCATCCTTCACATTTCCAAACACACAGTCTCCAAAATAGCCTGAAAGACCTACTCTGCCAGGTGCAGGTCTGTATGTATAACTGGCACCACACTTTCTTCTTCCCAAAATTGTCACCAGTATCCATAGTTCAAGAGTGTAGGTCAGGATACAAAACAGAAAGAATAATGGTGTTGCTAACTCAGCGAAGTACCAAGTGTGTAGTCAAACCTTAACACGCAAACACTTGGGTATCATTTATACTCTTCAAAATTATAAGGAACAAGGTTCTCTTTATTTAGCAATTAGTTAGTCTTTTTGTCCTTTTGCTGAAAACTACATGTAAAAATACTTACATTTATTTTGCAGACATTAAAGAACAACAAAAACCTGTTCCTAGAATGATATTTTTTTTTTCCCCCAGGAGTTACATTTCAGAGCAATAGCTGTATAATACTTTTGTAAACTTCTGGAAATAATGCCTTGTGTTTAAATAAGCATTTTACTATACAGTTTAGGCCACAGAATTGATATCAACCCTCACAGAGAACAGGAATAACACGTGTATGTGAGTAAAAGAGAAAACAGGCAAGGTTAGAACAGGCAAGGTAGGACTAGAGAACACGTGAAGGTACGACAGAAATCATTCATCTATGTGTAGCTGAAAGAGGTCTCCAAACTGGTTTTGCAGGACGTGGGAGGAGGAGATTCTGTTTTGAAAGAAATTAAGCTTTGGAATTGTCAGTAATGTAAAATTAGCTGCTCAGTCAGAACCCAAATTTGTATGTGTTTTCAAATTAGAAATATATGATCAGTTTTAAATGAAGCTTTTTTTAATACAGTGTAGAAGGGGTGTATGTGATAATTTTAAATTTTGTTATTCAACTCTTTTCCTTTCACTTTGCTGGATTTTAAATGAAGAACCTTCCTGTTCGTACAGGAGTACCCTTCATGGTACAGATAAATCATTGTATCAAAGCAGAAAGAGTATTTTTTGCAACACCTTTTGCAAAGGTGGAAATGAAAGCAAAATGTTGCTCATTGTAAACTTGAAGCAAATTCAAGTAAATGAGATTTAGCACTCTTTAAATTTCAGATAAGTATTCCAAAGAAAGAATAAAGAAACAATAAAATGAACCAAAGAGCAAAAGTGATATTAAAACAGCCATTCATGAAAAGTGGTCTGAACAGTGAGTTTCTCATCAGAGAAGTAGCACTAGCATAAAATACAATTAACAATATAATGTAAATAACAAAGTAATTAGGATAGAGGTCCAGGGAATCTGAACAACTAAACTGAGACACTTTAAGAGCTGGTTTTTTATTGTCAAGTTCTCCACCCTTCTTGAAAATCAGGTGCTTTGAGGTGGAATCCTTAGTTGGAAACTAGGAAATCACAGAACATCTGAAAATGTAGGACTTTCAATACATGGTATATATAAAAACAGAAAAGTAAGCATCCTTACCTAGGTAGTGTAGAAGCTAGTGTCCTGGCGTGGCTTAGTGTGGTAAGTCAACCTGGAGACACCTGGAAGTGAGGTACAATCAAAGCAGACAGCAGAGCCCTGAACTGCCGTTCCCCATCCAGCTGTCTGAAAAGTCAAGAGGTTTCGCCTTCAGAGGCTGAGTCACTTAAGGAGGAGGCAGGAGGTGTGGAAAAGGGTGGCACCTTGTAGAAATACCAGATCAATGAAAAGTACTGGTGAGTTGTTACACTACTGTGCTTGCTGTACTTCTCAAGTGCAGTGGGGCTGGGTTTCACCAAGTGAAACGCTCCCACAGACTTTGAAACAGAAAACCAGGCAATTACGATTTGGAAAAATATACTATGCTCATTTGGATTTCCCACAGAAATACACGTCACCGAGTTGCAGGGCTGCCTCTCAGCTGGAGGGTTTCGGGTATTTGCAGTGGTGAACATGAAGAAACGCCGTATTTCATCAAAGAAGAATTCTACAGAAGTGTTATGTGGGGAACACACTGGAATCTGATATGGACTAAGTATCTATGCTGTTTGAATATGTGGGCAGAGGCAAAAGATCTGTGTGTGGGGGAAAACCCTCCCACATGAGATCTTGTTGCAAGTCCCTTTTATCTGTGCACATTTGCATTCTCCTTCAGCACAGAGATAATAAATAGAGAGATAATAATAGTCTGTAATAAACAGAAAGGAGAGAAGAGGCTGCCTTCATTTCTTTTTCTTTTTTTCTTTCCCTTTACAATTCCTGCAATACCTTTCTCTGTCGACTAAGATCTGCCTTATTATTAATAAATGCAGTAGCAAGGAACATCATAAACTTCCTGATAGGGATGCTGCATACGACCCTATGGTTCTGTCTAAGATAACAGCACCTGTTTTTAAAGTATCTTATACAAGCCCACATTTATTTTATATTTGGGGAGCTTTTGTTATGAAATGTGTAAGATGTGGTTATACAAGATTTTGAATAACCTTTGTCTTATTGTCTTTTGTGAAAATTAAGAATTTCTTTCAATGCAAAAGAAGAAAACTGACACAAAGTAACTTACTAAATGACTCCTTCACCTTATTTCTAGTCCTTAATTTTGCTGAAGATTACCTCATCATAGGTTTGGTGCCTAGTAGCATGAAGTTGTTGTCTAAACATTGGTTCTTCTGATGAAATACAGCTGATGAAGCAGCGTGACAGACAAGAAAATGCCAAGTATAAACTACTAACTACCACAAGTTTCAGAATTAATGAACACAAACAAGCAAACCTTTGTGAACTTTGTACATCTCATCTTCCAGGTTTCTGCAAGTGAGAAATACTTAGAGCAGCCCTGGCATGTTCAGGTACACCGTACTATATGTTTATCTATCTTTTTACGATCAAGAAGAAAACTTTGCGAATGCATGCATTCAGAGTCATATTATAATTTTATAATTTTAACACACATGCCACACAATGAAACAGATGTCTTCCCTCATAAGCAATGCACAGTGGGAATTAGCTTAAAAAACATCTACGTGCACTTTGAGTTGAAATGGACACAGAGCTTTGATTTATAAAAATAACACCTGAGACTAGGATTATCTTTTGGTTTTGAAGCCTTTTTCTTTCACAATCTAGGTGATAGACAATATTAATTTATCATTTTATGCTAAACTGGAAGAGTTCTGCTCATATATCAGAGAAAAACGTAACCTGTCTCACAACGCTGCCTTCTTTACCCAGATGTTTGAGAAACACAAATTGAGATGCAAACACTAAAGTCTGGAGAAACTAAATTTATATTTTTCTGTATTGATAATCTTTCGACACAGAGAAGAAACCATGGGGCACAGAAAGGTAGTTCTGCTACCCAGAGGCTTCTTCTAAGACAGTCCTTAATAAATCTTTGGTGGCTGACACACAGAATAGACACTCTAAAGCTAAATGCAAAAATGTAAGAAATTCCAACAATGGTACTGATCGCAGCTTAAGAATAAAGCAGGCCAGCTATCGCCGATCTTCAACAACCAATAGATTCCATGGATAGTGAATTTTTGATGTTAGCTATGCTGACCACTTAGTATTTCAAAATTGGAAAAAATAAAACCCAAACATTTATTTCAGATTAAAGCAAATCCAACTTAATACTAAGCATTCTGTCTGTTTTTCTCTGTGGTAATGACATACAAGTTTTGTACCTGCTGAATAAAGAATATATGATGCACTGCCATGTATCAGAGATAGAACATGTTCCACATAAGCATACAGTGAAAGGGCCTCGTAACTATTTTCATGAACAAGCTCCCCATACTCTGGAGAAATTCAGCTTTCAGAAATTCAGAGGAACAGAAACTTTGCCTCTGGATCTCAGTATAACAAATAAGATGTATCACAAATCCAGCCATCCCTAGATTGTGTGAACTGTTCTGCAGTCAGGTTTAGAGAACAGTTTTGTTTTCATTCTCTAGTTTAAGGTCCTTATTTAATTGAAGGAGGGCCAAAAATACAGATATGGTGTTAGCTGCTCAGAGTACATCAGAATCTGAATTATATCTCCTTTATTCCCTTTCTCACTCACAACAAGCTTCCCAAGTTGTAGCACAAAAAGCATTCTGAACACAGATTTTTCAGCAGTGCCAAAAAAAGAGCAGTGCAAAAAATACAGGCGTATATATGCCCCAGTCATTGTCCACCAACGACTTTTATCAAATACTGTAATTTATCTAATCTACCGGTTCACCACATTGGGCCATGATTTACTATTGATTTATAAGAATTGAAGAAATTTTTTATTAGTTCAAACAGTGAAGTGTTTTAATGACAAGAGAATCTAATTTCGTATCTACCTATAATCACCATAATTTCTATGAAATCTGCTTGTTGGACGTTAGGTAAACGGTCTGCTTTTTCTTGCCATTCTTACAAGGAAAAAGAGGAAAAACTCTGAAAAATAGATGCAAACATAAATGGCCACATCCTCAGCTGATAAAACAGGATATAGCTCCACCAAAATAATTTGGACAGCTTGATTTACATTAGCAGAGTGCACAGCCTGACATGATTTATGAGAAAAACCAAGAATCTTAGAATTCCTCCCTACATTAACTTTAAAAATAAAGTAGCACTGGCAGAAAAGTGAACATAACTAGTTCAGAAATGCCATCATTAAGATTTGAATGGTTTATTCAAAGTCAATTGCATGTAGCCCCCTACAGTGGCAACGCATTATCGTACTTCCCAACTCTCAGCTTTCTCTGAACAAGATGATTGTGTTCTGTGTACTTAGCTTTAGTTTATACTTTTCTCTAAAGTCTGTGTCCCTTGGTTGCTAGTAAGATGCATTTCTTCTACGTTATTTTCTCGTCAGTTTTTGTTGAATTTTCATTTTTAAGTCAAAAAAATACTGCAAAATATTGTTCTACCTCGACATCCATACTAAGGTGTATAGGATGGCCATCATATGAAAATAACATAATGTAGCCTAGCCCTGTTGAGCTTTTATGTAGATTCGCTAAAGAGAGATGGGCCTGAGCAATGACTCAGCTGGCAACTTTTTGGACAAATACCATTCTGTGACTCCTCCCAAAAAGGGAGGAATACATTACTGAATATATTTTTTCATACACTCAGTCCGCCAAAAGAAAACTCCTTTAACACTCCAGACTTTGCAAGTAGGACTGGTAAACTATTGTGTTCTGGGTTAGAAGATGTTATTGTTGTAACTGGTGTGTGCAAACGATTTAGACATTCTAGCAAGTGCTGTTCAAATTTTATAGTTTTGAGATACAGAGATGAAAAAGCTACATTTATCCTATTTAGTTAAACATACCAAAGCCTGGTCTCCGGCCTGAGGACAAGGGGCACAGTGGGGTTTGTATCTATAATGTCAAACTTCCTTTCCACAAAGAACTGTGTGGCCTCATCCATAGTCCTGTTGGAAACAGTCCGGGACTTGTGCTAGAGAGATTCATGCTCAAAGGTTTTTTCAGAGATAACTAATTGAGTGGAACTAAACTGTGTCAAGGAGTGTTCATGATAATGGGGTGGATGATTAGCGGATATTGCTCAAGCCCAGGTCCTACCCCTCCTTAATTAACTAGCATGGTCCTACTCATTGGACCTGATTTTTCCAAAGCAAATTGCGTTTGACATAACTTGTGTCAAAAGATGACTAAAACTAAACACTTTGTAACATACAGACAGGTGTCGGCAGACGATGGCCAGCATATAGCAGGCAGATACAGCTCATTAATGTAATGTTTATTTCGGAGGTGGTTTGCACATCTGTGCCACCAGCACATTTTTCTTGTTTGAGCTTGGTCTAAGATCACCTATACACGTATGCAACAGTTCTACAGGTTAAGTGAAAAGGGGAAAGGTCATTTGGGGCAAAAAGAACCCAGTGCAGCAAATATACTACTACTTATCCTAGAAAAGGAAGTGGCGCCCACGTATAGGGCGACACCTTTTCTTGAAGGTGACTAACACGAGGACTGCTCCTCCCTTAACTCTCAGTCCAGTCCTACATAAAATAAGGGGATGCTTGGTATTGTGAGAGAGACTTTTCACCCCATGTCAAAATAATTAACCAAGGGAACATATTGCCTGTGGGTACACCCTTACCAAGAGGTATGTATGACTCAGAACCAGGCTAGAAACGGTTGTGTGAATCCCAGTAGCATTCATGACCTCAACAGAGAGGAGAGGAAGATGTAAGGAGTATGATTATTTTTTTTTTCCAAGGGCAGGCTATTCTATCATTAGAATCCCACAGGATTTCTCTAACTTTTCCCTGAAGATTCGGGTCCATCTGCTCCTTGACAGACATCTCCAAGTAAAAATAACAACTGATCTGATGTGAGATGGAAACCCCCTTTCTCCATGGGCATCCTAGCTCATACTAAAATGTGGGTTTTAAAGGTAGATAAGCAATGATGTCCCGGTCAGCCTTGCAAAGGCAGTGCCAAGCACCTGGGGTCCTCTTTAACAGCTTTGTTCCTCTCTTGTTTCTCAGAAAGTCAGAACTCCTCTGCCTAATCCACATGCAAGGCTCACCTCCAAGCTACTTAACCTTGTGAAAGGACAGGATGAGAAAGCAACAGCCTACCAATTAGAAAAGTCATTGAGCCTATGGCTAAAGCCAAGTTCAAATCATTCCTCCTTTTGAGGTGCGGACGAGTAGACTAACCACTGTATTATAAGGTATCTTTCATGGAAGGGAACACAATTACCACAGTCTTTCTGCCTTCCTAAAGTTTAACTAGTCACTGGAGAGAGAGCAACGCTACACCCCATCTATTATGACATCCATAAACTGGTCCCACCACTGTCCGAATTAATATATATATAAAAATATATATATTATATATATATAATATATATTAATATATATGACAGATGGAATTCTCCTCTTTTCAGAATTTTATCACTTGGGTGATTAAAATAGGCAGAGAGAAAAGTAATTTTGTGATATCATGTAGCAACGGGTGTTGTGCAGAAGCAGAGCACCTTAAAGCCGCTTTCAATGAGTTATGTTACCATTAAAGTGGGGACAACATCTCAGGAAGTCTGATATGAGACACCAGAATGCAGCAGGAGTAATAGTGCATTTTAGGGTTTAACTTTTGCCAGCCCAGCTTACATTTCCCACTGCTGTCGCAGGTTGTTGTTCCCGGGGAAGACCTTCCAGCTGGTGAGTGTAAGGTATGCAGTCTGGCTGTTTAACCACACCTTCCTAAATACCAGAAAGGAGAACTGTCAGAGCTCTTTCATATGCATTTTTTCAAAGCTAAGAAAACCTTAGTGACAATGCAGAGGTATTTGGCAGCCCATTGTTCTCTTGTTCTCCCCCCCCAAAGGTGTGGCAAAGTTCATAAACTAAAGGAGGAAGGATAAATTGCTATAAATAGTATGCAAAATGTCTAAACCTTTTCACCACTTCTAGTTGCCACAGAAAAAGGCCGAGCAGTCTCCTGTTTTCCTTTCTAAAGGAAAAGGAGATCTTGGCATAGCAAGATGCTAGTCATGGCAGGTGCCACTATATTTCATGGAGATACACAACCTTCAGTGTCAGTGGGCTTGATTTTCACATGATTTGAATACCTCTCTTCTCTGCAAATGAGTGAAATATCTTGCAAAAGTCCCAGAAAGTACTGGTCTGTAGTATGCTAAACTTGTGTATCTTGATCTTGCACCACTGCTACTACTACCTAATCTAAATAACACAGAGTAACTGGTGAAATCATTTGTCTAAGGAAAATTGTTCTGAAAATCATGCTAAAAGTCAAATGACATCGGTGTGGTACGAGCTGAATGGCTGTAACCAGTTTTGTAGCCTATGCTATTGATAAATACCTTATTTGTTAACGTGTTACCAACATCTCAATTCACAAAGAAAATTTGTATGGGTGGCTAAAAAAATTAAAATTAGACTCTGGCCAATAGCAGTGGGAGTGTGAAAATTATGATTAGATGTGCTTTTTTTCCATTAAAGAACAAGAAAGACTTTGTAATATCCCCGTTACCTAAAAATCCCCACTGAGAGAGCTCTGGGAAAGAATCAAGAATGCTGATCTGAGGGAAAGCTATCTTGTTAAAAGATGTTAGAGAAGGAGAAGTTAAGGGGAGGAAAGTTTCTTCCTGCTCCCTATCTGAAATTTTCTTATAGCAATTAATTGGTCAAGGGCACTGTAAATACATAGGAAACAATCCCCCCAGGCTGTTCCTTTTATGATGCAGATAAGGAGATGCATCTGTCCCATAAAAAGATATCCATGTGAGCAACTTCAAATTACACTTATCTGGGTTTCTCTCCTTGTCCTGATATTGTGCTGGGATTATCTGCTAGGGCTAAGCTGCCTTTTTTCTTGTAATGATGATCCTGTCTTTTACTACTTGAGTCAAACTAGTTGATTGAGAACTTGATGGTCATTTGAAAACCTATATGAAAATTTTATATCAATCAAAAAACCCCAGTGAATGAATATTCCACCTTTTTAATGAAATCTTCATTTGACAGGTGAGTTCCACACTGGTGTTATCAGCACACGTAACTGCTATGCTTGCCAGCCAAAGGTAACAGATTGTGATTCTGTTCACTATCCACATCAAAGCTGAATATGAGCATGGAAGAAAAAGTAGGTTTTTCCCCACTCCTGGAAGACACTGGCTGTGGTACAGCTTGCATAGGACAGCTTCTTTAAAAGAGTTCTTAGAAAATGCATTCAAAAATCAGAAACTGGAGAAATAAGACAAGGGCCAAAAAAGGGAATTGAAAAGGATGGAGTTGAACTGGGAAGGGTTCAGAGAAAAGACAAAAAAGATGATCAAATTGCTTCTCCACACAAGGAACAAATGCATCAACTATGACTCTTAGTGTGGTGAAGGGATATCTGAAAGCAGATATAAGTGGTCTAAAAATTACAAACAGTATGGGTGTATTTCAATTGTCACCCAGGACAAGAGCTATTTCGCATAAAAATTATGCTGTTATGAATAAAAAAAAAAAAAAGAAAGAAAGGAAGAAAGAAAGAAAAAGAGGTGTTTCTTCCTACAATATGTATGTAAGCTGTCCTTGCTGCAGGAAGCTGTGTTTCCAGTAGTTTATGAAAGCAACAATTTATTTATATATGTGTATATCTGTATTTTTGTGTGTGTGTGTGTGTATGTATATCAATGCTTATATATGCATGTATGTGTACCCATACATAAAAAGCAGTTCAATAAGAAACAATAAGAAGACAAGCTCGTGGAAGAGGAATCCACTGAAGGTTACCAAGTAAACAGAAACTACATTTGGCTAAGAAGGACCATAACATGCAAATAGATGGAGAATGTAAGGGCATATAGGGAGAGCAACTTATATGCTTTCCCTGTTCTTCCACTCTTCCCTAAGCAACTGCTTTTGGCCACTCTTGGAGACGAATTATTGGACTAAATAGACCTTTGAGCTGGCCAAGGATTGCCACGTCTATGTTAGGCCCCTGTGGTCAAAATTTGTATAAGGCACATAACTAAAATTGCGTTAAAATTGCTTCCTAATTCTTTCATGTTGATGTAAACAATTAGCAATACAATCAGGGTGATAAATATTTTTGCAGAATGTGGATGCTTTATGTATTAAAATAAATCAGTCTCCTCAGTGAAGAGACTGTCATTCAGCATCTCAGCTGAGAGTCATTCAGCACTGTTATTTTAGTTTCTTCAGACCAAATTTATTCTCTAGTTAGATGACAAACGTGGAGAGTATGTGTATATGTAAATAGGGAGAGCACTCTATTTTGTTAGCACATGTTTAAGACCCTTTCCTTACTCATAAATACCTTTTCAGTCAAATAAAATTGCTCATCTGTTCAAATAACAGATAAAATAGCATGGCAGATTTATGATGTGTGTTGAAATGTAGGTCATCTGCACGAGTAAAATAGAAAATGGCATCACAGAAGTGGCATCTTCCCTGCATGTTCCCCTCCCAGCTTCTCTGGAGAAGAACTCAGCTGTCTCATTTTCCTCCCTTGTCCACAGAAGCTGAAGGATTAATAACATTTCCAAGCATATTCCAAGGAATAAACTTCAGGTGCAGATTTCAATCACGAACAGAACTATGAGAAAGAACGGAGAATAAATTTCCTAAATTAACACATCTGCGAGTAGCGCTTCGTGGGCTGAGAAGCTGAAGAAACAGCTGAGCTCTCTTCTTGCCTTTACAAAATATTTGTCCTTTGATATGAACTGGCCAATAGACTGTTACAATGCTGAGGAAGTTACTACATTTTAAATATCAGCTTCTCCTTCCCTTTTATTCTGAGTAAATTATATTCTCATGAATAATTGTTTTCAAAACTGTGAGTACTTTGGAAATTGGCATCTTGTTGGCATCTTTTACATGAGTTTTAATGTCCAGTACACAAAGAATTGAGCCGAAGGGGGTTTTTTATTTGTTTTTGTTGCTGATGTTGTTAAGTGCAATGAAAACAAGGCTGGGCTTTAAAACAGGAAGATTTCAAAATAATTTGGGTGATATTACAAAGGAAAGAGTCAGAACAGGATTATTGTAATTATCTGTATGTAATCACGGAGTCCAAGATCATTTCCTGAAGATCCAGATCCTGCCATGGTACCATAGGAGCATAACGTGAAGAACCCAGTAATTTCAAGTGTGAGCTGCTCTGGATCCTCATGCAGGCTATTAGCCCTAGAAAACTAAGTACCAATTAATGTCTAAGTAAATAATCTGAATTCTGCTCAATGAAAGGGGAAGCCAAACTGGTGACAGCTATTTTCAAACCCTTCTTTCCTCAGAGCTCGGCAAGACTTTCCATCACAGGCCCTATTTAACAAAAAAGCTAGGCTACATCAAAAGCTAGGCTCCTACCTCTACATTTGTCTCTCAAGACACCCGTAATGTAATTCATTTTGCTCTAATGTAGATGACTAAAGTAGGTCAGAACACTGGGCTCCAGGAATTACTATTTCTCTCCACTGCCTTGAAAGGGAGCCTAAAATGACAAGACAGACGTAGGCATCTACACTGTAAACACCTAGACACGACTCCCATGTAATGGCAGGATTACAAATAAAATTTTTCCTCTTGCAGAAAGCAATGACTTCTCTCCAAATTAAAAGGAATAGGAAACAAGCATGCAGCCTTCTTTTTTTTTTTTCCTCTCTGTGTCTGGCCAAAATTCAAGTCACTGATTCTGCAGGCTCAGCAGTACCACCACATCAAAAATGTGTCTCATTCTCAAGCAAACTGCATGTCCTGCGACGCGTTGTGGAAAGCAGCTGCCCTACTGCACTGTGGCCACTGACACAAAAAGCGTGACAAGGAAACTATAATCTGGCCATGTGGGAGTCTGACCCACAGAGAATCTGTGAGACAAGAGGAGAGAGAGAAACCAAAAAACCATTGTGCTTTCCTGGCAGTTCCGTCCCTTTCACTCACAGGCACAAAGGAAATATTCCTTCTATACTTAGAAGGAATATGTTAGATCTTTCTGGATTTGAACCCTCTAGCTATAACAATATCAAGACTTGATTGTTTGGGTTTAGCTGCCTTACTTTTATTTACTGCATTCACTCTGTTCAGATCCCTGACCTGCAGAGAAACTGGTATAAATGGGGTTAGACATCTCCTATGGACTTGTGAGGAAAACCTCTGTACTACTGTGCCTAAATCACAATGTTTGAATTCTTAATCTTTTCTTAATTTTCATTTTGAAATATGCAATTCTGCCACAGAATATTCTAAACTCATGAACTCATAGTCTTAAACTCGTTTTAGGTTGAAGCAGAAAGCTCCAAGCTAGCGAGTTATATTGTAGCTTAATTATATGGCCAGGTTGGGTGTGTGAAAATAGCCACCGCACACTGGAGAATAAATTGCTGGGTTTGGTTTTTCTTGATTTACAAGTTGCTATAAGAGGCGCATGTTCCCAGGGAGTGGTGAAAAGTACGGGTGTGTTAAAACAGGTTTAAGGACATTTTAAAGAGACACCGTCAGGTTTGAGACATAGTAGATTTGGTGTATACTTCCTTCTTCCTTCCAAGTAACATTTTCTCTTTCTGCGGTTACAAACAGCTGAGGTGCACCCTGCCTCTCTGGTTAAGTGATACCACAAAATCTAGTGTAGTAGTTAGGTGTCACACTGGTCGCTCTGGCTTTTTTCTTTTCTTTTCTTTTCTTTTCTTTTCTTTTCTTTTCTTTTCTTTTCTTTTCTTTTCTTTTCTTTTCTTTT
>JAOQGH010000001.1:162098649-162117326 GCA_025769975.1 Gallinago jamesoni
CTTTTCTTTTCTTTTCTTTTCTTTTCTTTTCTTTTCTTTTCTTTTCTTTTCTTTTCTTTTCTTTTCTTTTTCTTTTTTTTTTTTCCCCATCAGCGAGGAAATGAAACTGCTAGAACTGCTGCTCTTCATTCCTTGGAGAACAGAATTCACATGCTATCAAGTCCAGCCAGTAAAATCTTGTGGTTTTCTGTAAAAATAGCTGTGGTGAGGACAAGCAACACTTGGATCAAACTGTTTCTCCACTCAGAGCAGTGCAGAAGTTATTTGCTATTGTTTCTGGGGCCACCACTTCAAGGTCTGAAATTTCCCAATCCAAATTCTGGGCTGCAAATTCCCAGGAACCTTGGAAAAAGCCACATAATTTTGTGCATGACTTTTCTTGTTTTGCATGAAGAATGAACATAATTTGAAAACTTATATGGACATAACATTGGCTTTGAGCCTTGGAGATCTACTGGGTATCCCACTGGAACTAAGGATAATTCCAATTGAAAGTGAGAGCAATCTTTCTTAAATGGATTCCACAAGAGATGACTGGAATACAATCTCAATCGCTTGCTTAGTATAGGAGAATAGAATTAGCAGAGCATGATGTACATACAAACTTCAGCCTGCCATTATTGCAAATAATGCTGAAGTCTTTGTTTGGAAGGATTCAAACTCACTCCCTAGGAAACATCTTTAAATCACTTTTTCTTTTCCTCCAGCTGGTAAATATGTTAAAATTTTGGTCTCTCCCATGGCATTACAGATATATAAGATAGCACTACTTACAGTGCTATCTGACATTCAGCATAATAGAAACATTCTCCTTCTCCAGGGATATTACAAACCCATCTGGATGTGTTCCTGTCCAGCCTGCTCTAGTTGACCTTGCTTTGGCAGGGAGGTTGGACAAGATGATCTCTGAAGGTCCCTTCCAACCCCTACAATTCTGTGATTCAGCACCAGAAGGTTCAATTGAGAAAACACATATTTTAAATCCCCCCTTCCAAAGGTAGTAAGAGATCACCATGATACACACAGAAATCATTGTTAGCGAAACCAAAGCTTAGTTCATGAAAAGAGCACAGTGGGACATGACATGCAAGTGGCACTGTTTGGAAGCAGCAGAGCAGATGGAGACCGAAATTTGGAAGTAACTGAAAGTAACTAAAGAGAAGCTGAAATAAAAATGAAAGAGGAAGATGTCAAAGAGTAAATGGAAGCAAGCAGAAAAGGATCTAGAAGGTCAAAGATCAGTCTGATCTCATATACTGACTGCAAATCCTACAAAGATGTTCATGAAGGATTTTGAGAACTGTACCCTTTTATATGAAGATTAATGTTTCCTACTGGTTTTTAAGCAATGACAGAAGTGACGATAGTATTTATATAAAAAACAACTTTTTCCCCAGGAATCTTACATTTTAGAAAAATTGCAATCAAATGAAGAGAGACAGGATGAGCAGTGATGTTGCATGAGAGCTATGTCATGAACTATGCATGGCATGTCAGCTATTCCTTCCACATGGCTTGTGACTGAGACAGATTAACATCTGAACTATGCTGCAGAAGGAGCAAATAAAGGCAAGTACACAAGATGAGAAAGGATGGTTGCTCAGCTGCAGACAAGGGAACCAGGGGAATTGAAGAGGATGCCACAAACAAGCGACACTCGGAGGTTCATGCAGAAGGGCAAGTTCAGTTATAGCCTCAGTACTATTTTTTTCAGGGTTTTGTGAGGTCAGCCTCCTAAACAGTCAAAGGTATAACTGCAGGGACTACCCATTCTGGAAACGTCACAGAGATTGTCATGAATCAGTATTTCTGCCTTTTATCTAACTGTACAGTGCAGTGATCCAGTAAATGGGTGTTGACAATAGGTTTTGCAGTGAACAGCAAGGGTGCGGTTTCATTATCAGTTTAAACTGATTTATTACCACTTACCCACTAAGAGAAAAAGTTCTGTCTTCCCTGTCCTACCCTTGGCCGCGTTCTCCAACTAGTCCCTTAGGTTACCTTGGTCAGATCAGCAAACATTGTGATTCAATTCACTGCAAGACTCACAATTAACAGAACTGAAGCAAAGGATATGGAAAAAATATATAAAATAAATATAGGGAAGGGCAAGATCATTCTGCAATGAAAGTGTGCTGTTAGGTGATTTACACCAGTCAGGAAACTAGCTTTTAAATTATCATCTTAATTTAGCAACTACAGACAGGACAGTTCACACCTCAAGATCAATACTTTAATCTCTCTGTAAATTCAGTCTTATTGATACTAGTGATATTCCTTCACTAGAGTATTTTCCCTGCCCTAACAACTACAGATTTTATTAATATAAGAGAAGTCTCCACAGGATGTCAGTTAAAAGGACTTGCCAACACTTAGAAGGAACCATCTAGGGCCTTTCAGAGTATGTTTTAAGTTTCTTGAAGTACTGCATTAGTTTTCCTCTCATCTACAAATCACACCTTACTCAAGTCTACTACACATACATACATGGGAAAACCTATTAAAAACATAATTGGGCAATATGGGTCATTTGTCAGTTATTACCCATATATCTTCTTTTCTGTATGGAAGAACTTTTTCTGATCTCAACATTTGTTTTCATGTTAATGGTCTTTGATATCTTTCAAGCACTGCTGGGAAGGGCAAAACTTAAGGATGGGATTTGAGTGACAGGAATCATTAGCACTTCAGATGTCAAGGAAGTTGTCTGATCTCCAAAGTAGTCAAAGTTATCAAAAGATAAAAAGCAATACTTTTTTATTTTTCTCCACCACTTTCCTTGAAGACAGCCTGGTACTGGTTTTGGCTAAGGGAGAGTTAATTTTATTCATAGTAGCTTGTATGGTGCTATGTTTTGGGTCTGTGACCAAAACAGCGTTGGCTACACAGGGATGCCTTAGATGTTGCTCACACAGGGTCACGGCCTTTTCAGTTTCTCACACTACCCCACCAGCGAGTAGGCTGGGGGTGCACAAGAAGTTGGGAGGGGACACAGCTGGGACAGCTGACCCCAACTGACCAAAGGGATAA
Organism: Gallinago jamesoni; assembly: GCA_025769975.1. NCBI lineage: Eukaryota > Metazoa > Chordata > Aves > Charadriiformes > Scolopacidae > Gallinago > Gallinago jamesoni. Next base: position 162,101,680 of record JAOQGH010000001.1, read on the forward strand.
CCAACAACATGTGATGTCATACTCAGCAGTAAAAGTTGGGAGAACGGAGGAAGGGGAGAATTTGGAGTTACATTGTTTGTCTTCCCAAGTAACCTTTATGCATGATGGAGCCCTGCTTTCTTGCAGGTGGCTGAACACCTGCCTGCCAAGGGGAAGCAGTGAATTAGTTCCTTATTTTGCTTTGCTTGGGCCACATAGCTTTTGCTTACCTATTAAGCTGTATTTATTTCAACTCACGAGGTTTCTCACTTTTACCCTTCAGATTCTCTCCCACATTCCACAATGAGGGGTGTGAGCAAGTGGCTGTGTGGTGTTCAGCTGCATTCTTGGGGTTAACCCACAACATACACTTTAATAAAATAATAGGATCAATTAATAGAATCACAGAACTAATGAGGTTGGAAGGGACCTTTCAAGATCTCGTGGTCCAATGTCCCTGCTCAAGCACAGTCAGATAGAGTATGTTGCCAGGATAGTGTCTGGTCAGGCTTTGAATACCTGCAAGAATGGAGAATCCACAACCTCTCTGGACAATCTGTTCCAGAGCTTGACCACCAGCACAGTAAAGTGTTTTCTTGTGTTCAGATGGAATTTCACGACTTCTGATTCATGTCCATTGCCTCTTTTCCTGTCAGTGGGCACTACTGGTGCTTCTTCTTCATTCCCTCCCTTGATGAGATCCTCCTTAGCCTTCTCTTCTCCAGGCTGAACAGTCCCAGATCTCTCTGTCTCTCCTCATATGAAATGTGCTTCAGTCCCTTAATCATCTTTGTGGCCCTGCACTGGACTTGCTCCAGTAAGACCATATCTTTCCTGTACTGGGTAGACTAGAACTGGACACAGTACTCCAGATGCAGCCTCCCCAATGCTGAAGAGAAGAATCACCTCCTTTGACGTGCTGACAATGCTCTTACTCATGTAGTCAACGAGGCTGCTGGCCTGTTTTGCCATGAGGGTGCATTTCTGGCTCATCTTGTTGCCCACTTCCTGGATAACTTCCATTTCAAGGACCTTCTCAGCAAAGCCACTTTCCAGCCAGTGGGCCCCGAGCATGTACTGGTGCCTGGGGTTATTGGTCCCCAGATGTAAGACCTTTATCCTTGCTGAAGTTGATGGGATTCCTCTCTGCCCTGTTCTCCAATTTGTCAAGGTCCCTCTGAATGGTGGCATCTAGCACATCAACCAGTCCATCCAGTTTTGTATAATCTGTGAACCTGCTGAAAGTGTGCACTGCTCCTTCATCTAGGTCATTAATGAAGATGGTGAACGCTGCTGGCCCTAGTATTAAGCCTTAGGATACATCACTGTTGACTTAACCATCCAAAGCATAGACCTTCCTTCTTCTTAGGACGAGTGACAACTTCTCTCCTCTCTAAGCTGTATGTACACTATATAAATTGCTACTTCCCCACAGGGAAGACCAAGCCAGAGTTAATAACTTTGAAAAACAGTCCACACTCACTCTGTAATTATGTACATCTTCTCTTCACGGGACACTGCTAACCTGTTTCCTTCCTCTTTTTCCCCCCATCCTTGCCACATCCCCTCCCTGACAGCCATGGTAGGTAGAAAAGATTAAGGGCTTCCTTGAACTCTTCATTTAATAACGAGCAAGAAGGAAGGAGATAATCACCCATACATTGCCAACTCTATAATTATAAAGTCAATGAAATGTAAACTCTCTCCACTTCTGCCTTCTAATTAATTTATTGAAATTACTAAAATGTACTGATTTATTTTCATTCTTCTGTTGCAGCAGGGATGTCTATTAAAAAGTTTGCAAAAAGAAGGAATAGTAGAAGCCCCAAAACTGAAATTCATACACAGCAGGCTGTTTAAATGTAAATAGAAATTTGTATTAGAAGCCAAAGATGTGAATGTAATAAATAAGCATGTTATATTGCAATGCTCCCACTGAGTCAAATAGTATTTAATCACATACAGTTTTGTGTGAGTAAGTACTAAAGGTGTCGCTCTGTGATGAAGACCCAAGCTAATCTAAATATACGGACACAGTATCTCATAAGCCATAGTACTATGAAAGGCAAAATATGTAACAGCTTTGATTTATTCAAAAAGGTACAGAATATGTATTCAGGTAAATATATGGCTACACCATAGAAGCAGACATCATAGGTAGTGTACAGATGAGGGAAACTTTAACCACTACTTTATATATTTTAATTCCACAGAAAATTTCATGTTTGTGAAAAATAAATATTACTTTACTGAGCTTAAATATGGTCATGTACAAAGTTAATGTTCCAGATGAAAAGCTTTCTCTATAGTTGTCATGAGCAGTGTGCCAGCAAAACAGGAGGAGTCCCAACGCTGGCCCTGAGCTGCTCATGCAGAGTTTAGGAATGCAAGGTGGCCTTGTGTTCCTTGTATTACTTTCTCCTCAATTTGTGTTTAATGGAGAAGTCAGTACTTTGAAGTAAGGATGGTGGAAACCCATCTGTTTCTGGTTCCAGATGGAAAGATCTCAGAACAAGGTGCCTGCAAACCAGATGTAAGACATCCCCCGCCCTCGATGTTTTTGCATTGACACTCCTAGGTGACTGCACAAAGGGAAAGGGAATTTCAGGTGTCTCCATGTTCAGGGTTTTCTGACTTCATGCATCATTTAAGGCAGGCAGAGATGGCCTGACTCAGAGATTTGCATTCCAGCCTAAGTGACAGACACCTCACTCCACCCTCTGGCTATGTCTGACTTTCCCTGAACCACTCTAATGCTCTTGTTAAGTCCTCCATAACTTCTCTCCATAAATCCAGGGAGAAACTTGGAACCAAAAATAAGGACAGACACAAGTTCTGAAACCCTCACAAAACCAGCATAAAACACAAGGGCTTAGATTACTCCCCTATAACAAATACAAGGAGAGGATATCCTGAAGGTCATGAGTCAGGAGAAGAGTAAAATCAGGACCCTGAATTTTAGGAAAGCAAACTTGCAGCTCTTCAAGGACATAGTCAACGGGACCCCCTGGGAAACTGCCCTTGAGGAGAAGGGAGCAGATGAGAGCTGGCAAACAAGAAAGGAGGGCAAGAGACTGGCATGGCTGAGTGAAGACCTGCTGGCCAAACCAAAGGGCAAGAAAGCAATGCTCAGGCAGTGGAATCAGGGACGGGTATCCTGGGAAGACTGTTTGGTTGTGTAGAAAAAGGAAGGTCAAAGAAAGCATACCACACCCCGATGAGCAAGACTGGTTAATTTCTAACAAGGGACAAGGAGAAGGCCAGGATACTTAACTTTTTTGCCCCAGTCTCCACTGACAATCTCTGTCCCCACACCTCTTGAGTGGATGGACCGCAAGGCAGGAACTGGGGCAAAAAAATCCCTCCCACTGTAAGAGATCATGCTTGTGACCCCCTGAGGAACTGGAACATATAGAATGATGACATATAGAATAGATGGCAACATATAGAATAGATGACAAGAAGCATCCCAGAGTTGGAGGGAATTGGCTGATGTAGTTGCCAACTCACTCTTCATGGTATTTGAAAAGTCATGGCAGTCAGGTGAAGTCCCTGCTGACTGGAAAAAAAGAAAGGAGGTAGAAAGGAGGACTCCGGGAATTGTAATGGATTTAAACCAGAAGAAGGAGGTTTGAAACTACATAAAAGAAATTTTTTACAATGAGCATTGTGAAACACTGGCATAGGTTGCCCAGAGAGCTGGTAGATGCTCCATCCCTGGAAACATTTAAGGTGAGGCTGGATGGGGCTCTGAGCAGACTGATCTTAGTGGAAGATGTTCCTGCCCATTGCAGGGGAGGTTGGACTAGATGACCTTTAAAGGTCTCTTCCAACCCAAACTATTCTATGATTTTATTCTATGATTTATTATCTTCAAGCTAGAGGGCGAGCACTGCCCTCACTTCTGACTGCAGGTCCTTGCACCTTCCTCTGAAGCATCTGGCTGTGGACTCTGTCAGAAACAAATTACTGGCCTGGATGATGTGTAGGTCTAATCCAGTATGTCCATACCTCTATAATGGAAAACACTAAAAGCAGAAGACCCCTTCTTGCTACTAGCCTTCACAATAGAAAAGAGTAATTCAAAATATGATATTGTCATTACCAAGTCATAAAAATCCAAGTCAGGTTCCCCCTCACTTTTAATTGTAACAATTGATTTAATTTTCCACACAATCTCTCAAAAAACATAAATACTTTCATCCAGATATACTCATTAGTCCAAAGATCCTAGGACAGGACAATATACACACGACTGAAGGGGATACATAGTGCTAATTTAATTTAATCACAATCTATTAAGTATTTACCTAAATACAATCTTCCAAGGAAATCTGGTTATATTTTGCCAAGAGCAGTTCCTTCAAGGATGATAGGGTAAGAAATAGTGCACATATTATTACAAATAATTACTTAGAGGTGAATGTAACAATTTTAATTATGTCAGGTAATCTTGAGGAGTTCTATACTTTCATTTATTCTGCTTGCACTAGTTTATAGTTTTAGATACTGGCAGTACGTACTTTTTCTCCTGTAACCAAGCCCTGCCTTCTACCCCCTTGGAAGGACACTGTCTCAGTCCCACTCTACCTGAAGTAAAGAGTCAGATAGTCTTCATCTGACAGGCAACTGCAGAGAATAAAACAGCCCCCTCACCTTACCATGATACAAGACAGGAGCAGCACTTCCAAGATGGGTGGGATTTTAGGACTCAAACCAAAGCAAACCTATTCTTCAATGCAAGAAGCTCTCTTTCAGGGACACAGCTCTCAGGTGACAACAGGTGATATAATAAAATAATGCTATTCACTTCCGCCCCTCCATGTATGCTCCATAAAAGCATTATTCAGTTAATATTATTTCACAAATAAGGAGAATTTGACTGCAAATAAAATTCAATTTTGCTATTCAAGCAAGAAGGTTGGATAATAGAAACTGGTGTAGATTTGAGCCATTCTGTAGCTCAGAGTTGACAGTAATGTTTACAGTGATAAATAATCCTGCATTTTAACAAGGCGGTTCTTCTAGAAAACTGCTGACGTACAGTGCTAACCTATGCACTTTTAGTCTTTTGAAAGGTTAAACAAATTGTTCTGTAAAATGAAATTTAAATCCAAAGCTGTAGCTCTGAAAAACCCCAGCCCATCTCCTGCCTCTCTCTAGAAGCACATAAATTCCACAGGCAGGTCAGGTCATTGTGTTCAGAGTTCTCTAGCTGCATATATGTATCCCTCTGTGTAGGCATCTGCCTGGTTTGGAGTGAGCATTTGGTGTCCAGCTCACATCTAAACTGGGTGAGGAGTATCCAGAGGTGATACTGCCCTGACAAAGACCTGAAAAGAGTTTGGTGCGAGATATATTTTCAGAGGTTGCCTAACCCAACAGTCAGTGCTGGGCATTTTAAAAAAGAGTTGTTGCAAACGCTTTTTTTTGCAAAATAAATGTGACCACAGCTGGTGTAGTAGCGAGGGACCTCTCTTGTTTCATTCATAGTCCATGACATACTCTTTCATTTGTGATTGGTGCCCTGCTTGTATCCAGGATAAGAAAGTGGGCACAGCTGTGCTGCCTCCTATCTAATAAACCAGCAGTGAGTACATTGTCCTGAGCGAAGGATACTGCAGTTTCTCTAGTCTGGGCATTAACTCATTTACATTTTGCATGTGCTCAAAGAGAGGGCACAAGAGAAAAGGAGGAGCTGATGCCTTCTTCCTAAAGAAAACGTCCAAACTACAACTTCTGAAGACAGGGGGTTCCATCTCCTTACACATCAGATCCTCGAAGAAATAACCTTCCTGTGTTTTTCAGATGGTGCCTGTGGTGCAACTAAGAGTCATTTAGCTATTTTGCACTATTTACAAGAACAGGTAAATAAAGAGAATTGCTGCATCTAGATTTTGCTACAAAAATGCATGAATACAAACCATCTTTCTCTATCAAAATTATTACCATACTTGTGTTGTACAAAGTGGTGTATGAGATTAGCAATACCAGTGTTCTTTCACTTTTGATAAGCATATATAACACAAAGTATAAAAGCAATTTATGTTGGGTTAGAACATTAAAGAAATTTAAAACATTACTTGTACTGTCTATATACACTTGTATCCATCCATAAACCTCCTGCTACATTTCACAAGGTAGATCCATAAATTGTGTCTTCTAGCTATGCTCTATTCAGCCTCCTGAAAAAAAAACCCTACTGTTTTCTTCCTGGAGCCCAACCGAATATTTGAATTCTCCATCTCTGTTACTAAAGTGTTATGGTTGTTATAAGGTGTGACAGGTGCTTTATAGGTCAAGACATGTGGGGAAAGACCATACAGAGGTCTCAAAAATTCCAGATGGTTTAGCTACCCCTTTCTAGACTTCATCCTGAGCACACACTTGCCTGTGAGAGGAATGACTGCCTCTCAATGACTGTGGTGTGGCCCTCTTTACTTAAACACACTCATTTGTCTTCAATTAACAACAGAACTCACACAAAAATTACGTTCACAAGAGTGATTCTAACATATAAACTGAATAACTGATAATCTTGTTTCTGAACACATCATGCAGTGAAGACTGTATTAGACATTTGACAGCCTTTAGCCCGAGAGCTAGTGCAAATATCTTCCTATAAAATAAATATTTAATATTACTATATCCCCTTGCTTATTTGTAAAGCAGATTCCCTCAAAACTGAGACTGATACTGATTTGCAATTATCGATTCTAGAACATACTTATGATTTAGTGCAATTTGCAGTTAGAGCACTAGGTGGAAACAGAGCAATGAAAATAAGAGCTGTTATCAAATCTTCAGTGCAACAAATGGAAGAGCTTTCTCCAGCCTGACTGAAATCCCAGAAGTGAGAAATGGCAGCTTAAACCTGCTTCATTTTATTGGGGACCTCTATCATTCTTGTTTCTTGTACACAAGCACAAGAAAAAAATATTCTCCCTAGATTTCTTAGACTTGACATTTTTATTTTCTTTCCTGGCTGACTTGCTTTAGTTTTTGGGCTACATGTATTCAGAGTGCTCACATATATTTCTGTTGGTTGTTCTTCAAGTATTTCAGTGGAAAATTAGTATCAGAATTAGGCATATAGCAATTTTTTTCCTCTATTGCTTTTGTAGTTTGTAAGACCTTAGGTTGAACAAATATCTAGCCTGAGCTGCTTTTGTCTGCTGCCATTTGCCTGTCATAGATTCTAAACAAATAACAGAGTGAAAATAGAAATGTAAGCTTTTCACATAAATTGTTACATATGCAATAAGAAAAGCACAGCTAGAAAAGTCACATTCATTTTACTCCTTCATATAACTGAGTTCTAGGACCCTCTTTAATACAATTCTAAATTTTTTCAGCTCAAGAAATAAAACTGAAATGATATTTAGCTTTGGATGATAGCCATCTTGTAGATATGCTGCTTGTGGAAAACCTGGCTCCAGAAAAATCCATATGCACAATGCAACTGCAGCAGAAGCCACAGAAACAAGGAGGACTGATGGAGCACTTGGTTGGAAGCCACAAAGCAGAACTGAGACGCACAACAGCAGTGCTGGTCCAAGCGTGCGTGGTCAGGATGGGACATCCAGGTATTCTCATTCTGCTTCTAGAAAATTACTAATCTTAGTGTAAGACCATCCACTTGAAACGATACAGTCATGATTTACCCAGCTTCAAAAGAGTCTGGCCTAGTCATCCCTCTCCTCTTTTGATATTGTTCGCAGAGCTTGAAGGGTCTGGGTTAAGCTGCTGGTGTAGTAGCAAGGGACATCTCTGGTTTTATAGTTCATGATATAGTTTCATTTGTGATTGGTTCCCTGCTTGTATCCAGAATTAATACATAACAAACCATGAGGTTTCCTGCAATATTTTCACTTCTTCCACATTCTTCTAAATGTTTTAATTAATACGTTGGTGGTCCCCAATAACTCGCTCTATTTCTTTCTGCATGTTTACCCAAGTTCTGCCTGTTTGCCCACCTTTTAACACAGTAAGAGTGTAAATGCCAGTATCTCAGGCCAGTTTGGCAAATTGAAGTGGATTTCAACTGCCCGAGGTGACTTAGTCAATCGGCTCAGATGCCAGAGCAAGTATTCATACCAGTGGAATGCAAGTCAAAAATCTTAGCTGAACTTGAAACCTGTTGAAGCTTGGGGAACAACTAAGCCTATTGTTCATGATCCAAGTAAATATAACCAGGTATTTCAGTTCAATATGTTAGAATAAGTGATTTTGAGTACATTTTCCAAACTCTGTAGGAACAAATACTAAGCTGAACTCAAAGAGCAAAAATCAGGTACATGCATAAGACTTACTGTCTGCATTCCTGAAGAAAATTTGGCTGTGGTGGGTGCAAGGAAGCTTAGTTTGGGCAAGATACAAATGTAATTATAAAGTAAAACCTTTTTTGAAGGGTTTTGAGGAAGTCAGGATCCCACCTACGTGGGGGCCCTGTATATCTCTTCAGTTTTTTGAAAATTAAAAAAAAAATTAAATTCTGTAGAACAAGTAATGTCTAGTCTAGATGGTCATCGCAATCCTTATCCTTAAGGCCATCCTTTAGAGGAAAAGCCCCACGTTACATAGCAGAGGAATCTCCTTGCAATACAATAAAACAGTCTCAGTCATCCTTCGCTTACAATTGAAATGTAATGAGCTCCTAAATAAAATACAGCTATTGTTAAATGCAAAATGCCAATACATCTTTAAGAAAGCAGGTTCCTGTGTACATTCAGTATCATCTCCACTTGAAACAGTGCTAGAATATGCTGGCATGCCTTCTATTTGTCCTGTTATCCCAACTCTGCTAAATATGTACAAACTGGACTTTATATACATGGGACATTTTAATACAGTCTAGCTACTTGACTGAACAGTTTCCTGATGCCACCTTAAAAAAAGTCATGTATTAGCACAGAGCTGAGAATAAAAAAGTAGTTTTCATGATAACCAGAGGGCAGATTACACATGGCAGGAACACAGGGGAAACACTGCTTGTAAATTAAGCACAGGTTATATGTGCTTAAAAATAAAACACAAATGTTCCTAATTATTATTTTTTTTGATTCAAATTAATCTCATTTCCAAGTTCCACAGGTAAGCTTATTGCTATGGCGTGGACTTACCAATTTTGACACAGAAGAGCGTAGCTAGGGTCAGCTTTCCAGAGGCAAGAACTTCCACTGCTTATAAAGCCGCTGATTTATTGATCGCTGCATAGAGGGAATAGACTCCTAATGTGCCTCCAATTAGTACTTCCTACAGCTAAAACTCCTCTTCCACCAAGATTCAAGTTTCAGGTTAAAGCAGATTGAAAGTTTGTCTCTGCTGTTATCTGTTCGTGCTGGCTGGCAGTTGCTGAAAGTGTTACTAGGAGTGGTTTTGGCTTTGAACGGGGGAGTTATGAGTCAACACATGGGATAAATCCAGACATGCCCAGCTTTCCTCCTGCTCTGTAAACACAGTGATCTGATACAGAAATCTGTCTTTGATGATCCTTAGATGCAATAAATATATCTGCCTTTCTGACACATAAAGACTGTCTTCATACTGAGCCCAATAGGCATGTGACACAAACTATTTTTGAGGCACTCTAAATTGCAATGACTTTCTTGCCTGTAAGGTCAAGTATGAGTGATAACCATCAAGAGTGATATCCTGGCTGCTCTAAACCCAGGAACAAAATCTCATCAATCTCAGCAGAGTGATGGCATTGCCCTAAAACACTGCAGACCACTTCAGAGGAGGCTTCCCACAGAGCCCATTTTCTTCCTCTCCATCTTACTCTTCTGGCCACTTCTTTGCATCTTCTCCCATCTTTGCTTCCAGCCAGTTTCCTCTAACAGAAAACCTCTCACCACAAATTTCCCTGCCCTGTTTCCTCTGTTTTTATCAAACAGGTTGCCTTTATAGTCTAGTTTGGTTTTGGTCAAGGTAAATTCCAGCTAATGGCGTAATCTGAAATCTTTACTCATTAAATTTTTTTCCAGGTGAATAGCTGCGTTGAAGCAAGAGCCATTCAGCTGAGTTCTTCAGAGCATGTCTCTGTGCTACGTATCATGGTGATAGTAATTTGCTTTCCTGGGTTAATATCACACATCACAAGTCTTGGCAGTGTGGAATATTTTCTGCAGATAGACAGGACTTTAAGCAGGTGACCAGCAGGATTCTGTATTCATTCACTGTAGCTGCTAATTGCTACTGTAAAACTGGAATTGCATATAAAAAAATTTAAAGGAATATATTCAATAGACAAACTGGGACTTCACTTTTGCAACACAGGACATCAGGAATCTGTGTTTCAAATGTACAGAAATAAGCTGGGCAGAGACAAAAAAGGACACATACAGCCACAGACTATATCTAAGCCTGCAATCTCAAATAAACTTAACAAACAGAAATAAACACAGTTTTCAAAATGTTTGTTAAGAAAATTCAAGGAGAAGTGAAGATGCAGAATTAAAGAAATGAGAAGATTAACTCAAGTGAAGTCAGGATTTCTCCATGAGTATTACTTATATCACCTGCTTATTCACTAATGAATGTGCTTTTTTTCCCCCTTAAAACACTGTAGAACCATAAATTAGAATCATGAAAGAGAACACTTTGATCTTCACTCTGACATCTTGTAGAGGCCATTGAACTGCCTTGAAGTCTGTTTATATTAGAACATATTTTTTCACATAAAGTGGATCATAAATTATAGCACAGTATACATTCTGCTTTCTCACAGATAATAGAAAACTGAATCTCTGTACCGATACTGCAACTGTAACACGTTTATTTGCAGAATCTGTATGCAGGGCATAACCAAATGTGCTTATTACTCAAATTAGGCCATCAAACTGGCGGGCCATGGAAGAATTCTCAAATGGTCCTCAGATCATTTTCCATCATCCTTTAACACTGTAAAATTTATTTGCCATCGGATCCTTGAGTAAACAGCTATAAAGTAATTTCTCCCTTAGTTGTCAAAAATTTTGACAGCCCTTGATTAAAAAACAAGCATCTTAGATGCAGAGCTGCTGCATATAAGATACTTTTAGAAATACAAGCCTAAAGACAGAAGTAGATTATCTGTGTGGTTTGCTTCACTTTTGAGTGCTAGTCCTCATCTTCACAATTAAAAGGTACTGAAAGTAATTCATTATGAGCTCAGTACACACAGATGTACGCATGCATGCACATACTAACTACCTGTCTACATACTAACTATTCTAATTCAATCTCTACATCAAATCTATTTTAGGTTATTTAAACAAACTGATGGACTGAGTGATATTGTTATCAGTGAATCTTGGACAGCATAAACTACAACGATATTGTACAGCCAAATAGACCAGTACCTGCCAATACTCAGTGGGAAGTTTTGAGAATACCACTTATGCATTAATATGTTAGGTTGACACTATAATTTCCTTTCAAAGTAGTTCATAGCTAACAATAACTTGGAATATTTAGCATATTTGATCATCAAATCATACTGAATTATTAAGTAGCAGTTTTAACAGCATTTTAATAAGACAATAGTGTCTATTTAATGTCAGTTAGTGATTTTATAAAACATTCACTGCCTGTGACTCTCTGATTCTTGGATAGCTATTCAGGACATGTTAATTTTATAATGTCAGTCCTCTGTCACCCCACCAAAACCTTTGATTCAGTGCCCCTTGCAAAATGGCAGAAGTTCAAGAACATATCAAGGAGTGGAGAGCTTGAAGCACACACAGTTGCTAATAAGTATTATCATGGACTCAGAATAATTGCTACTAAATAAAGCCAGCAGCTATCAAGCAGCATTTTAATCTTAATTCAGAATAACTACAGTGTATTAAGGCTCCCTCTGCAGTTTCTAACTGGTGATAATTAAAAATATTTTCCTTTCCAGCTGGAATTGAGGGAAATATTGAAAATCTCTTATTGACTGGTGTTTCCTCAAAGTACTAAGGAAATCACAACAGACTTCCAGTTACAGGTAGGCACAACTTGTCTTCTATTGTATAAAAAAACAATCTAAAAAGAAGTTGGATTTTGACTTATAACACATCTTCTTATAGCTATGTTTTAAATATACAATATACAGAAGTGTGTGACTTGTATTTTCAAAATGCTTTCAGTTCATAGTGTTTTGTGTTAACCGACTGTACTGTGTCTTCTGTGGCTCTAAAGAAGACTGAACTCACATTATAGGCATGCACACTATATGTAAATTTGAATAGAGTGCTTTTTGGTCTTGAATAAAGAACTCACAAACTTAAGTAGTCCATTATAATGCAGCATGAACACGTGGCACTTTAATCGAGTAACAGAAAAAATGGAAAATTTGACTTCAGGAGGTGGGATTGTTTCTTTCATAGAAAGTAGCTCAGCAATAAATGCCTGCATCCATTCCTCAGGATTGAAATGACACGTCCTAAAAAAATTCCAAGCCAAAAAGTGCAAGTGCCAGTCTTAAAGATGGCAAGAAATTCTTGTAACATCTGCGGTGAACAAAGCCAGCCCCAGTAGCTAAACCAGAAGGGAATGTAATGTAATTACTTCCAGTGTTCTCAGGGGCCTTGCTCATATTCATAACCCTGAGAATTAAAGCTATGCATCACTCTTGTCATTAACTAAGCTGTTTCTTTCCACAGGTGGGATGTAAGAAGAAATAAAATTTTGGAAGCATGAACTGTCTTCAGGAGGACTGTCACCAGGTCACTTAGCCTCATTGTGCAGAGGGGCTGGATGTGAAAGCTGCTTGTTCACAAGATAGCAGGGAGAAACGTCTCCTCTCTTCTTTTGCTAGTGGAGAGCGTGCAGGCTAGCAGACAAAGAAGTCAGCTGGTCACTTCAGCTTTGCAGAACTGGTGATCTCACCCTCTCCTCCCACTGTTGCAGATTGAAGAGCTGCTACGGTTTGACTGATTGGTTTTTATTTTATTACCTACTCTCCTGACATACGAGAGATGTTAACACCCAGTTCTTGGCTGCTTAAATTAATTTGGAATTATTGGACGCAAGCCAGCTGATGATGACAGCGCTTGGGATTTTCTTCTCCCTATAGAAAAAAGAAAACAGTGCTGGACAGTTACATCAGGGCTTTTTAGCAAGGCATTAATAAATCACGTGAACATGACTGATACTGATGACTACTCACGAGCAATACTTTAGACCTCATGTTCCTGAAAAGACCCAGGTGCCTAAAAATATGTATTTCAATGGTTTTGCTGTGGGTTGAGAATATTTACCTTCTCTGTACTGCTTGATGATATGAAATTAATTAATCACTTACAGAAATACTATGAAAACCTTATTGTTTGATTCAATGGTATTTTTGTATAAAAGTAGAACTAGTATGAATAGAATCTGCTCCATTTTGAGAATTGTTACTCATGAACAGAGTGCATGGGTTTATTCATTGCTCATTAAATAGTGAAGTTTAAATCTGGCTAGCAAGCAAAGAAAAATGTTGGTAAAATAACTTTTTTCTCAGTGTTGTGGAAAATAACATTATTTTGTTGGTTGGACTGATTATGTACAGAACTGAGAAATAGATGCTGAAAAAAAGTCTACATACACAAAATCTATATAGGGAGTTTGAGAACAAAAATGGGAAGAATGTCTTTGAATAAACTATTTCAGAACTGTGTTACTTGAGCTACCTGGCAATGTTATTTTGCACACTGGCAAACTGCTGAAAAAACATCTTATACAGTTTGGATCTTCTGTTTCCTCCTTGCTTTGTGGTGCTGTATCCAACCCTGGTTGTTCTACCACCCTGTTTTTCTCTTGCTTTCAACAAAAGCTGCTGCTTTGATCATCTGTAGCATGTGCCAAGACACAAGACAGATGCTCCAATGGTGCAGTTGTGAACCCTCAGAAGAAAGCTTCTTATTATTGGAGGAAAAATGATCTCTGCACTTGAGATTAAAGAAGGGATTTTCTTTTCCTTTGTTTATTCTTCTGCTCCAGGCAAAGTGCAGCTGCACAGAGAATGGCCACATACTCGTAATCAGGAGTGGAGATGGGTGATTAATATAAATGATTGGGCAGGAGATAAAGAGTTTTATTCTGATCTGCCATTGTCACCTGGGTAAGTTCCCTAACTGTGAAATGCATTACTTGCACTCTTTAGTGGAACTGAGGATGATGAATCTCCATTTATGAATGAATGTAAACAGAAGCTTTAGAAACAAAATGCACATTCATGATTGATTATTTACTGTTTTCAAGGGACATTTTCAAGTAACTTCCAGTCTTCCTTTAGAAACAGAAGGATTTTGTTACTTTATAAAGAAGAACCTGTGAGGATGGACAGGAAGAACTCCTCAGAAGGCAGTGCCCATAGCAGGTATCAGGCTACTTGTTAATGGCAGGGGAGGTGGGAAAGGGACTGGAGAATTTCTGGTTGCAGAACTGAGAAAATAAAGGCAATGTCACCTGCTTCCCAGCCGTCAGAAAGAAAGTCCCACTAGAGCTGTTACCACACTACGAAACCTGCCTTTGCTGCCAAAGTGTTTTCAAAGGGCAGCCTTACACTAACGTGCTGGCCAGTGCATCCTGAAGCTATTTTGGGAGGGCTTTTTATCAGTGTGGATTTGCAGTTCATCTATTTATTTATTATTGATTCTCTTACCAGCTTAAGACCAGGCACTGAATTAGTCTCAAAAGGTAGCTCCTCACTGCTAAATAAATAGGGATAAGCTGTTCAGGATCCTCCACCACCTCCCATGTTGCCTAACTTCTCTGCGTGGGTGCACCGTGGACCACACCAACTAGCTGTCTCCAAGGCAAACCTGTTAGAGAAGTGACAAGCCACAGGCAGTGGGGACATGAGCCAGTCTGTGGCAGTTGACCATGGGGTCAGGAATTGGTCCCTTGCCCTCGCCTTTTAGCAGTGTAGATGTCGCTAAGGTTTATGTGTCAAACTATGGCCAAAGGCGTTGCAGTCAGAACACTCTAACGCTGGCTGTATGATCAGCTCAGTATTACTCAGCACAAAATAAAACTTGCAAGATACTTGAGCTTTTGGGTTGCCCAAATGAACTGCAATGCTATGGGATGAGTCAGTTGCTGAAAAAAGAGTCTTTATTGACAGTGAGAAGAGCGCTGTGGGTTATCCTGGTTTTAATCTAATCTCTTCTCTTCTCTGGGCACTTTATCATCCTATGATATATCTGGGTAACAGTGATTGAGGGACAAAGGAAATTTTCATCTGGAGTACAAGTTGTGGGAATCGTGCATGTGAAATGACATAACTGACGGGTGGCATTAAAGCAAAGAGCTGCTTAGACCTATCATGAAGCTGTGAGTATTGTTTAAAGGGAGATGGAGATGATACCACCGTTTCACAGCAGTGGTAAATAGCAGCTTGGTCTAGATGTCGATTTGCAAACAAAGGAAACTTTCTACAAGCAGTTCTCAAGAACGCAAATTGCACGATGAACTCCTCGACACGTAAAAGTAAAATACAGAGCAACACAGATGTGGCAACACTTCTTGATGAATAAACATAACACAACTAGAAAATGGGTACAGCTAATTGCTAAAATAACCAGCTTAAAAGAAAGATGGACTATAGTATGCATTCACTTTTCAAATTCAGCATATAATGAAGGGAAGGGAAGGGAAGGGAAGGGAAGGGAAGGGACGGGAAGGGAAGGGAAGGGAAGGGAAGGGAAGGGAAGGGA
>JAOQGH010000001.1:162118046-162148339 GCA_025769975.1 Gallinago jamesoni
GAAGGGAAGGGAAGGGAAGGGAAGGGAAGGGAAGGGAAGGGAAGGGACGGGAAGGGAAGGGAAGGGAAGGGAAGGGAGAGAGATGGCAGGAAGGCTTTATGTTTTTACTTTCCTGTCAAACTGTATGAGTAAGTAAAAATCTCTATTAGAACTACACAGAAATTCTAGAAAACAGCCTTCATGGTTGACATATTCTGGACTTGGTTTTGTTTTAACAGTTTTTGCTGTAGGAATCTGTGGTCCATCTCCTTTCCATCCACTAAAGAGTTTCTGACATAAGCTTCAGGGCTGTGTTAACAATTCAAGACAACTCAATTCAGTCATGCTCTTCTGCCAGAACAAACCCAACTCTCTGAAACCAAGCACAGACTCCATGGTTTCAGTCAGACACTTCAAATCTGTACTTGTGAAAATAAACATTATCCCTTCTTTCCTATGACCAGACAAGAAGAATCATATCTTAAAGACAATCTTGAAATATTTCTATGAAAACAAAAATAGTGGTGATTATTGGTCAAAGTCATTCCCCTGTAAAGTGTTATCTAGGGGAGATAGTTTAAATGCAATCATAGATTTATACCAGAAATAACATTTATTGAGACACCCATTTTGCTAAGTTACATTTTTGTACAAGTGAAATGACCCCATACAATGACTATGCATGCAATCTCACTCAAAAAAAAGAGCAAAGTAAAAAATAAACCTATTCACTTTTTAATATGGTTTCGTCATCCTTTCTTCTAAATCTCAGACATATTTGTCCTTAAACAAGAGTCAGTTACAGTTCATCATGTTGTTCCAACCCTACATTTGTAACAGTACAATGCCATTAGTCATTCTCAGCACCATAGTCATTAGAGATTGAAGTGACCTTTTAATGTCATCACATTTTATCCTGATTCCTGCTATCCATGGCAACAGACTAATGCCAAACACACACTTATGACTTCACTGCAAAATGTAGCAAAGGAGAAGCTAATTTCCAGTTGTAAGCTAAATTTCAGAAGGCAGAGGCCTAGCCTTTGCCACTCAAACGGAAGATATTTGCATTTAATTTGCAAGTTGTTCATCAGTCAAGGTATTTCTAACCACCCACCTTGCTTTAGTACTTAAATGAAAAAATTGGTTGTTTACCTTGGGCAGGGGAGGAAAATAAAAATGGCCAAGTCGTGGAGAAATTGGTGTTTGATCCAGGAACCTTCCAAACCAAGGACAGCTTTTTTGTAAAGCAGAGTGGACATGGTTTATCTGCCTTCCTTACCCCCACCGAAAAGTGAAGGTTGCTGGTTTGTGGGGATGGGAGTATAGGAAGGTCTGTGTCCATTCAATATAATGTGGATTGCAGTGTGAACTACTTCTCAGCTGTATCCCCCATCCTCCTGGACAAACCACTCTGCTCCAGATCAGACTGAAGTAACATGTCTGCAATACGAGGAACTGGAACCTGGAATAAACACAGAGGATAACCAACATCATGGAGGTATAAACGCACATTCAGAGATGAGCAATTATCTTCTACCTGGCTAGGTGTATCTAGGTACATGTATGTTTGAAATGCATCACTTAGTAAAGACATTTCAGCTTGATTTAAACTAAATGCTATGTAACAGTGTCAATGTAACACTAAACTTACCGCAATTAACCATTCCTCAGAGGTAGGAATAATTAGGCTGGGCCATTGCCATGCTAATAATCTAATGCTTGTAGGACCTGAACTAATGTGTATATTGGGTTATTGACTGGACCATACCTGCTCGGTCCAAGTGCACTGCACTTCGCTGGAACTTGCAAGTTTGCATGGTACACATGTGTTATCTGTAACATGATGAAAAATAGTAACAACTGTCCTTTATTTGTGGTTAATGGAATCGCTACAGCAAGTTTGTTTCACTCACAAGAAAAATTACATGGGATTTTGAACTCCAAATATAGTCACATCAAGATCACAAATCAGGAATTGAGATGTGCAACTCAATTTCATAGCTGGACCTCTCTCTAACAGGATTTAAAGGAAAATTCAGAAAGAATTAAAGACCATACAATTATTGCAGGGTTTAGAATCATAGAATGATGATCACCTCCTAAGTCCTACTCGCCACACTGTTCTTGATACAGGCCAGGATGCCGTTGGCCCTCTTGGCCACCTTGGGCACACTGCTGGCTCATGTTCAGCTGACAGTCGACCAACACCCCCAGGTCCTTTTCTGCCAGGCAGCTCTCCAGCCACTCTCCTCCAAGCCTATAGCGCTGCTTGGGGTTGTTGTGACCCAAGTGCAGGATCCGGCACTTGGCCTTATTGAACCTCATCCCGTTGGTCTCAGCCCATTGATTCATCCTGTCCAGATCCCTCTGCAAAGCCTCTCTACCCTCCAAAAGGTCGACAGCCTGCCACCCAGCTTGGTGTCATCTGCGAACTTACTCAGGGTGCACTTGATCCCCTCGTCAAGATCATTGATCAAGATGTTGAAGTGAACAGGTCCCAGTACCGAGCCCTGGGGGACACCACTTGTGACCGGCCACCAACTGGATTTGACTCCATTCACCACCACTCTCTGGGCCCGGCCCTCCAGCCAGTTTTTAACCCAGTGGAGAGTATTCCCATCTAAGCCATGGGCAGCCAGTTTCTCCAGGAGGATACTGTGGGACACTGTATCAAAGGCCTTGCTAAAGTCCAGGGAAACAACATGCCTTTCCTTCATCCAGCAAGCAGGTCACTTTGTCATAGAAGATCAAGTTTGTCAAGCAGGACCTGACCCTCGTGAACCCATGCTGTCTGAGCATGATCACCTGGGCGTCCTTCATGCGCTGCATAATGGCACTCAGGATGATCTGTTCCATCACCTTCCCAGGCACCAAGGTCAGACTGTCAGGCCTGTAGTTCCCTGGATAATCCTTCCCACCCTTCTTGTGGATGGGCATCACATTTGCTAGACGCCAGTCAGCTAGGACCTTCCCAGTTTCCCAGGACTGCTGGTAAATGATGGAAAGTGGCTCCACAAGCACTTCTGCCAGCTCCCTCAGTATTCTTGGGTGGATCCCACCTGGGCCCATAGACTTGTTTATATCCAGGTGACGGAGCAGGTCCCTCACCACCTCCCTTTGGATTGCGGGGCTTCAGTCTGTTCCCTGCCCTTATCTGCTGGCTCAGGGGTTCTGGTACTCAGGGAACAATCTACTCTACTACTGAAGACAGAGGTAAAGAAGACATTAAGAACCTCAGCCTTCTCCTCATCCCCTGTACTTAAGAAACAGAGGTACAGAGGTACTTTAGGTACTGGAAGGCTGCTACAAAGTCTCCCCAGAGCCTTCTCCAGACTGAGATGAAATGCTTTGGAATCCTAAAGTATCCCATCTCTGGGTATAAACTCACAGGCTATTGCAGGCAGGGACCTATAGTAATATAGCACTAGGTAAGAGCAAAGTGTTTTAAAATGTGCTTAAACAAAGGCATGTGTGAAAGGGAAATTATTTTCTAATGGAAAAAGTTCGTTTCCCACTGACATTTTGGTAATCAAACAGAACAAGAGAGATACATTTTTAGTTTTTAATTTGCCTTTATCCAGAACAATTCATATTGAAATAAAAGAGATGATACATTGAATTAGACAATTTTCTTTCATAAAAAAACTAAACAGAACTGTGTAAGGACTTAAGGAGTTGGCCCAGACCTTTGTATAATGCAGTGTTGGGAAACTGAGCATCTATGGTTTTATATTTCAGGGATGATGCAAGATTTTTCAACCTTTAAATTACAGCTTGTGCAAGCAGTACTGTGTTACTTAACCCTAACAGATTTGCAGATGTGTCCATCTCCAAGGTAATGAGCATTGCATTTCTGTCATTCAAAAGGCTGAGATCAAAAATAAATCAAAGAATGAATTAATCCCATCATCTCATTCTCTAAAAGCTTCTAAACACTACCTGGAGGGGTTCTAACAGAGATAATAATAGATTTTTATACGGATATCTTTAAAGAGTTCACAGGAAAAGGTAAGAATTATTCATCTTTATTTTAGAAACAAAAGGGCTTTACTTGAACCAGTCACACAGGCAATCACTGCCAAAGCTTAGTATAAACCTAAACCAAGGTCTAGGCCTTGCCAACAATATATACACCCCTCCCCCTCTGCCTACCCATGAAAAAATCCAGTAAAGCAGGACAGATGGACAGAATAAGAAAAGAAGGAAAGAGGAAAGGAAGGGAGAACAAAAAGGAATATTGGTTCTGGAAATTTAGAATATTTTATGAAAAAATTAGTAGGCATTTTTCTTTGACTATTGAACATAAGACTTGTGAAAAGCTGCGTATGTTTATGACTGATAATATCTGCAGTGATGCAAGCTAAAATAACAGTTCTTTCTCAGGGATAAAGGCTGAGTTCAATGAAAGGACATAATGTTACGTGTGTGCAACCACTGGGAAACACCGACTGGCATTTTCTCTTCTGACCTGACACAACAGTGTCACATTCCAATGGAAAACGCTGCCAAGTCTCAGTTCAGCATAAAAACAACACTGAGGAAAATATTCTGTAGCAAACAAACAGAACTAAAAATTGTTTCAATAAAAATAGGGCCAGTCTTGGAGCCAACAACATCTCTGAAAGTCTGTTTATTCTGCTGCCTCAAATCTGACAAGCTCATGATGAATTAAATGAACTACAATTCAAAGAAGTGTTTGGGGTGAACTAGAAACGCTTTGTTTTCTTTTTTCGCACTAGGACTCAGCTGACTTACATACCTCATCACAAGATGCAAGGATGTGACTCTGACCTTCTTACTGTGACAAAAACTTAAAAATAAAGGCCATGATAAAATTAGAAATAGAAATCATAGAAGCTTGATATTATGCAAGCTACTCCTTAATACAAGAAAAAGATTTTTTTTTTACACTTCAGCTTCATTGGAGCTTGTGGCTGTCAGATTACAGGAATAAATTGCAAAGGAGAGTCAGGCCTGTGTAGGGCTGAGATAAATTGCTGCCCCAGCTCTCTCAAAGACCTCTTTGCATTGGATTGGAAAGATCAGGCAGGTAACCCGCGCTTTCTGGAACAAAGATAATAATATCTCTTACTTGCAAACATGTAAGATTTTACCAGATTTTAAAAGGTGTTAGTTGAAATTAATCTTCTGAAAACAAACCTCTCTGCAGTATTGTTTTCCCTCCTGAGTAAAAATTTTCAGGCTCTCCTACTGCTCCTCCATAAAACTCTGACCCCTGAGAAATTCTTGTTTTTCCAGAAAGGACAGACAATAAACCACTGTTTGTAAAAAATTACTACTACCCCTATACAGCAAAAAAAACAGACTTATCTCCCTTTTCCACGGATAGGACAAGGATACTGAGAACTGTTTTCTGAGGGGTTTCTTACTCACTTGTACTGCCCCTGCCTAGGCTGGGAGGGGAGAGGCGAAGATTCCCCTCTTGGAGGAGCCCCACCACCTTCACAGGAGACTGTGGATCCAGAAGAAGATCCAGGAAAGTCCTTAAAAAGAAATCCACTTGGTTATGTCTATTTTGGCATATAACTGACAAGCAGACGCTGATACTGCTATATTTTGCCATCTCTACTTGTTAAACAGCTAGAAAAGGCCCTGGTGTGGTTCTGGCCCTGACCAGCCTGCAAGTTCCCACACAAACCCTCAGCAGAGATCCAGAGTTAGGAAAAGATGGGAGACCATTTCCCAATATCTTGAGTGCAGAAAGGTTCATAGAATCATAGAATCATAGAATCATTTGAGTTGGAAGGGACCTTAAAGATCATCGAGTTCCAACCCCCCTGCCATGGGCAGGGACACCTCCCACTAGAGCAGGTTGCTCAAAGCCCCATCCAGCCTGGCCTTGTTTATGAGACTTCAGTAGTATGAGCAAGAGTAGTCCATGCCAGCTGGCCAGAGGATCCTGGCACTGTTGAATCTACGAGTAGAGGGGTAGCTCTTGTGTCTCGTGCTGATGAGATAAAAGCTGTTATGTCTACTGCTAGGAATGGGATTAAAACAGTCTAAGTCCTACAATTAATAACACTTGTGGAAGGGCCAGGAGACTTAGAGAGGTGAAAACCCAGCTTGTATCTTTTAGTTCGGTCAGGGTTGATGTTGATTTGAGAAGGGATGAATGCAGGTAGAGCGAATGGATATGTTTTTCTGAGGAGATTGAGGAAACAGCCCCCTCCCCGGACCATTTTTGATACTTACAGGCCCAGAGATTATTTTTTTTTACCCTACATTGTTTGCAGTTTTGTTCATGATTTTCAAAATTCAAGATTTTTTTGATGTTACTTTCTATTTTGGCCAACAATATTCCATGGCTCTGGGTAATGTTTGCATTATAGCAAGACAAAGTGGGCTTGCCAAGTCATATGCTTTTGTTATACATTCAAAACACTGAGTAAATTCCTACAAACTTGCCAGTTTTTTAGACAAACAATTGTGATGTATCAAGGGCTAATCAAGCAGAATGGAACAGGACAAATACACACCCACTATATCACTTAAATGAAAACATGAAGGTAAACTGATGTAATTTAAAAAAAGGTGCAAGGTAGTCCTAGCAAAAAATATATATATGAAAATAATTATAAAAATTCATCATTGCTACATATTTTCTTCACTCAGAAGATAATATAGAGACCAGTTTTTATAAAACTGAGTATCACGTTTTAAGATCCTTTAAAATGGGCTTACAGTATGTAGTTAAAATTGACCATCAAGTTCAGGGGCAAAACCAAATCCTCTTTAATAATTTCAATATGCTAGAAAAGTTCCCCTCCTATGAAGCTGGAGTAAGAAGTCAAATGAAATCCCAAGCAGTTAGGCTGGCAAATTTTAATAATGGCTTTTTCTCTGAGGAGGGAGTAGTAATTGTATATCATTACACCTTTTTTTGAGATTATCCAATTGGACAGATTAAAACCCTGTTTCCATCCCCTTCAAAAATACTTTGAACAAATAAGGATTATTTCAGTTACACTTTTAAATTTAAAACTAATGAGTCTAAATAAGTTTGTGGTGTTGATTTGTTTTTTAAAATTCCTTCCTTTTATCTTTTTTACTACAAGTAAGTCAAAAGATGCATTTAGTCACTGCTCCTTCTTTAGGAATTCATTAAGATAGATGAAATGCTAGGTTTTGACTTTTTCTCTCATTTAATTAGAAGGTAAATTTAGTTTTGGTACACACTGAATCACTAAAGCATATTAACAGCTATTTCAGCTAGGTGTTAATTCAAGCCCTAAAACAGAAAACATTTTGCATGTCCCTGAGCCAAAACTGATGTGGATATTTTCCTTTTAAATAGAGTGAGCTAAGCTGAATGTTGATTTTATCCTACATCTACTTTCACTGAAGTTTCTTCATTTCCTGTATGAACCTGTTCTGCAACGGCATTTGCACTAATAAATAACACACTAGATT
Source organism: Gallinago jamesoni (assembly GCA_025769975.1). NCBI lineage: Eukaryota > Metazoa > Chordata > Aves > Charadriiformes > Scolopacidae > Gallinago > Gallinago jamesoni. Next base: position 162,125,460 of record JAOQGH010000001.1, read on the forward strand.
CTAATGAAAGATAAAAGATCTTAAAGCATTTCTTATTGCCGCATGAAATAGTTGCTTCACCTATAAAACCTCCTCACAGCATCTTGATTAAAATGCCACACCCATATAACAACTCATAATGACATTTTAGAGCCCGAAGAACAGACATATTTAGGGAACGTAGGTGCCTTTAAGCAATTTTTGTTTCCAGCAGGAGACACAAGAAATGGTCAATCTGATAGAGATATCTTGACTGTGGGTTTAAGGTGGTCAGAGGCGAGAAATATCTCTGTCCTGATGTGCCAGTGCCAGTTGACGTGGCACCTGCTGTCTTGGTGGCAGCACTGCTTTTGAACTCAGCTCCACGGGGATGCCTTCCCACTGAACTCTGGAGCAGACCAATCCTGACAAGTCTAAATCAACTAATGATTTCATACCACAGGAACCCAAGGTGTGGAATGATGGCAGACTACAAGGTGCCACGTACCACAGATATGCCAGAGACACGTATGTGAAGTGAAAGATGAACAGGGAGACGTGCTTTGGAATTAATGAGTTTTCTTTCTACCTAAAAAGGGCTGGGGTGGAAGCAGTAATTTGACAGAGTGTGTGCCTCTGTATCCAAAACTGCAGCACCAAATCTGCTGCTTGACTGGGGTGGGATGACCCTGGCCGATCACCACGTGCCACCAAGCCACTCTGTCACTCCCCTCCTCAGCTGAACAGGGAAGAGAAAATATAACAAAAGTCTTGTGGGTTGAGATAAGGACAGGGAGATCACAGTCACATAGACTTGCCAGTCGACTTCTTGTTTGGCTTTAGTGTCCTTTATAAGGGTTGACCTTTCATGCATATCCCCGGTGTCTAACTATATCTATCTATCTACATATCTATATGTACACTAACTGTAACTTGATAGTTTTTGGCTGCCTCACACCCCCAGAGGTCCCAATACAGTACTTGATCTAAGAATAGGACCAACTACAATAAAATGAGCAACAGAACCCTGCAATTTTTCTTCATGTACCCTCCAAGGGCAAAGATGCTGATGGAGTTACCCACTCCGGGTCAAATTATATAAAAATTAGGTAACTCACCAGGACCTGGGACATAGTTCTACCTCCCTCCTAAATGCAGTGGAGGCTCAAATCCACATCTTGCATCCCTGAGAAGGTTACTTAAACGTTAGGCTACGTGTCCTGCAGAGACATGAACAAATGGCAGCACTGCACAGTAGCACAGCTCCAAAAACAGCAGGAAGGATTTATGTAGGAGATGGAGAAGGTGCATTTGACCTCTGACTCCCTCAGACCTAAAGCAGAGGAGGGACTCAGATCTCAGTTTCCAAGTGCTTGGGCATGGGCTGAAATGATAAAACAGCAAGAGACGCAGATCCATGTTATGATTTCAACCTTTAAAATGAAAAAGTGTGTCCAGTCTGAAGGAAAAAACTTTTGTTTACAGGAAGTGAATCTTAGCAGTGGATCACAAGTAGGTAGAAGTACTTATTCCTGAGAGAGCATACACCCCACATGGGAAGGACTTCGGGTATATTTCTCTGCTTCTGATATCTGCTCCCTGCTCACATCACTGGCTACTCTGGATCCTATAGTGAGATATTTCACTATTTAGATAGACTATGCACATAAAATTAAACCCAGCAGTGTGCCTGAAATTCAGGTATTTTGCTGTCTTCATGTCTAAGTTCCTAGGACCTGGATTCACCCTACATCTCTAGGCATTTAACTGATGTGCCTACAGGTTTTTCATAGTCTATTAATAGGCTCAGCTCTTTTGAGTGTCTCAAAGCCGAATTATGATCTGGAGATGCCCCTGGGAATCCATTACAGTTCCCAGGCTTAGGTGGATGCCCAACCTCACACATCCCAGCTCCAAGACAAGCAGGACACCCAAGCGACTGCCTGCCTTGGTTTCCAGACGAAAGAGATAACAAGTGCAGAAGCCAGAGGGGAACCACCATGTGCTCCAGCAGCTCTCCCCTATCTGGCCAATCAGGGATACAGGACTGCAGGGCACGCTAACTCATCTCCCACTGCTGACTACAGAGGTTGCTGACAGCCCTTAATTCCTAATTTAGGCACTTGTAAGAGGCCAAAGGGAAATGGCATGAATAGGGGCCTTATCAGATCAGTTTTTATCAGATCTAGTCCTCCACTGGATTGTATCGCTCAGTTGTGTATCGCTGCAGAATTTTCTGCATTTCCATGCCTGCTACATGAGCAAACATTTCCCTGCCTGGTACCTGACTGTGATTTTGTTCTTTTGCTTTTTTAAAATATAATAATTTACATATATACATAGACTTGAGACCCATTCATTTGCCTACAAGCTACAATGTGACTTTTAAAAATGCATTAAATTATTTTTCATTCTTATAAACTTGAGCTGTATGAACAAATGAAAAAAAAGTCCCTGATTATGTGAAATTAAGAAGTCAATGGTTGCAAACAAGGATACAGAAAGATGCTACTAACACTTTATTTTTCATTTTCTTTAAATTCTTATGGCTGGGAAGAGGACTTCCTTAAAAAATAGTTTCTCAACATTTTTTTTCTCACTGTTACAGAAATTATCATAATATTATTGATGTATTACCAGTTTTGAACTGAAGATTCCAAAAGTTATTGCCTTACTAACAGAAAGCTACACTTTGCTCAGAGTTTTGGAAAAATTAGAGGTAATCAGCAAGGCGTCATCTGATAACAGTTAATTGTAAAGACATGTTCAAAAAGGTGAACTTTGACCAGTCAGATGACCTAAACCCACAATTTAAATGACATTACTGAAGAACAATTCACTTTTAAAGTTCAAAATGATAAGGAACACTAAATAAGTCCTAAGACCTCACTAGCTCACAATGGAGCTAGTGAGAATTTTAGAGTTGTAATCAGGTGAATTAATGAGGTTGCTGAAATATATGGTAGTATGAATAAGACCACAGTCATATGAAAGGCCTTGCACTGACTTTTTTTATTTATTTAATGGCAGTACTGTTGAGACTTGTGATTCTGGCATCTACACTACATATTAATTTGTCTTGTCAGTCTTGCTTTAAATGCTTGCTCAATGCAGAACCGCTATTACTCTTAAGAAAGTAACGTAAAACCTACAGCACCTCAGTTGTCTAGGTAGAGATCTTTGCTCAGCTGCAAAGGCACCAAGAAACTCTTGAACCATGATGCCCAGAAGGATGTTTTTAGTCCGTCCTCTGTTCTCTGGTCCCTCCTAGATTTCCTCCAGCAGAGGCACAAAGAAGGTGCACAGCCTTGTTCCGCCCCTCACCTCTACCTTGATGAACCTTCTGGTGAGCACTTGAGGAACTTGTCCTAGACACAATGCATTGTGACTCTGCGAAGCGTAGTTACTACTAGGATCCTTCCCTTAACTTATTTAATGCTAGCAATTCTGCCTTTTAAAGCATAGAAATAATGCCACTGGATAATAAGATAAGGAATATTGTCGATTACTTATTTTTATATTATATTGTTCCGGGTCTGAATCTTATTAAACGATTTCTCTACAAGTTTGGTGTATACATATTTACATTCCATAGGCACACGGGAAATCATTGTAAATATTTATGATCCTTTGGATGAGGAAACCTGAAAATTAGCAGAAAGAGGGTTTCCAGTATTGCGAGAAAGACTGTGAACACTTGCTTTTCCTGAAGAAAAGTGCATATTTTCACTTTGAAAGCTTGCCAGGTGGTAAAAGTGAGTTAAAGTACCTGGCAAACACAAGTTCTGGGTCCATCTGAGCTGCCAGTTGGGCTTGCCCCTATTGCCCGTGTGCACACGCCGAATCCTTCATGGGGTGGAACAACTTGGTACCCTCCCAGCTAAAACCTGGAACTGACTCAATGATAAAACCATCTCAGGGCCTGCTGCTTCAATAAGAGCAGTGGGTGGAAGCAAGCCAGCTCTCACCACCTCCACCTGGCCTAGCCTTCAAACACGGTCCTCACACAGGTGGCGAGCTGTCATAACACATAACTCCTTATGCAAACACACCCCTGGCATCACTCACAAACACACTACTGTTACAGACGCCTGTTAAGTGGCTGCAAGGGATAGCTGCTGTCCCCGGGATATCCATCCCAGTGCTAGGGATAGGGCCAGGCTGAGCAAGGGGGAGCGTAGAAAGTTGTAGGACCCCATTCGCTGGCTGGAGAACTGGGAATCCATCCCTGGAGCAGGTGGTGATACCAGCACAGACACAGCCATCCTTTCCCTGGCTGGATCCTTCTCGAGAGAGGCGGTGCACAAGCCAACCCTAGAGAACCTGCAACTGAGAAAAGTCTGGCGATGCCAGCTACTGAAGCTCACGTGAAGCTCATTTCCTCCTAAGACTTAGCCTGCGAACTAGTATCAGCTGGTCGTGCACTGAATGCCCTGCTTGCCTTTTTTCTTTTGTTTTGTTTTCATTTTAATCACGGAGGTGGCCTGTGCTGAATGCTGCAGATCAGGTTTGGTTAACCAGCTTTGCTCCAGGGCTTCACGCTGTGTACAAATTCCTGCAGTGCACAGCCTACTTCTTGTTTGGTGACTCCTCCCTAATTAATTGTCCACTTTCACCCCAATGCCTGTTTCTATTTTCTGTGGTTTTGTCCAAATGCCTTATTACTTGTTTTTTTTCTAGGATCTGAAAGAAATTTTATTATATTTATCATTAATAACTATGTTTTTCTTTTCTTTATGTCAACTCTGTGATTATCTACAACACCCTAATTCATAAAAATACAAACATATGGTTCAAAGGTGGAGGGTTTTTAGATCATTAACGACCATATTTAGACAATAACACTGAACTCTACAGAAGACTAGTAGACATCACCTAAATTCAATACATGGCCCCAAACTGGTAGTCTCGGTAGTTTTATGAGATATTTTTCAACCTCTGTGATAGAATTTATAGCAAATTGCATTGGGAATAAATATTTAAAATAATAATGGATAATTGCTCAAATAATTTATTTAAATCCACATAAGAACTATGACACTTTTTTTCCATTCACCCAGTAATTTGTTCCAGCAAACTTTTTCTTGAATCATTAGTGCAATATAAACTCCCTGTGTGCAATCCTTTTCTTTCACTTTCTTTTATCTATATTTTTTTCTATGTACTAGTTCCATTAGTACTGGAGGTTAAAAGAGAATTAATTGAAATTATTTTCAAAATGTCTTATATCTTTATTTTTTACTGAAAATAAATCTTTTCTGATTTTTTTTAATGAAATAGCTTACCCTTTTGGCCTTTTAATTTAACACAAATTTATAAGTCCTTCCTGCTTTTACAATATTTGTAAATTTGGGCAGTTCTTGTCTCTGCCTCAAAAATCTGAGCAGCTACCTCTAAACTGTTTTGGTTTTCCATGTCCTTTTACAGTGTAGTTCCAGATCTTGGATTTCATGAAGAACTCTTCCAATTGCTTGCCTTGTGTTGTCTTCCACAGGAATTATTTGTGGAGTTTTTTTTAATTGGCAATATTTTTCTCTGCTTATAGAACCGATTAAGTCCCTGACTCACATATTGTTCACCACATTTCTTTGTTCTGTACACGTATCTGTCTCAAAATTTAATGGCCTTCTAATATTATAGTTGGTAAACTATTTTCTTCTTAAATTATTAAATATATTTTGCTATAGCTGAATATAGTTTTTTATTTTTTCCCCTCTTATTAACACTATCATAAAGAAGCAGATGAAGATCTTAAGCATTCAATAGATATTTTAATACTTATATTCTAAAACTGTTTTCTAATGTATCCTACAAAGCCCATCCATGATGCTATCTTATCCAATGGCAGCCAAATTACCTGAGATTCACAAGAAAATTATTATTTTGTTATTAAATCTTTCTTACTCCTAGCATGGTATAGTCAAACTCCACTGAAAATTGTCTCATTTCTCATTTATTTTATCTTCCCCTCGATCAGATCATTGATAAAGATGTTAAAGAGAACCAGCCCCAATACTGAGCCCTGGGGAACAATACTCATGACCAACTGGATTTAACTCCACCTAACCCCACCACTCTTTGGTCCCAGACATCCAGCCAGTTTTTTACCCAGCAAAGTGTACACCCATTCAAGCCATGGGCAGCCAGTTTCTCCTGGAGAATGCTGTGGGAAATGGTGTTGAAGGCTTTAGTAAAGTCGAGGTAAAGAACATCCACAGCCTTTCCCTTATCCAAGAAGCAGGTCGCCTTGTCACAGAAAGAGATCAGGTTTGTCAAGCAGGACCTGCCTTTCATGGACCCATGTTGACTGGGCCCAATCACCTGGTTGTCCTGTACATGCCGTATGATGGCACTCAGGATGATCTGCTCCATAACCTTCCCCAGCACCAAGGTCAGACTGACAGGCCTGTAGTTCCCCAGATCCTCCTTTCAGCCCTTCTGTAGAACGGCATCACATTTACTAAGGTCCAGCCATCTGGGACCTCCCTGATTAGCCAGGACTGCTGATAAACGATCGAAAGTGGCTTGGTGAGCACTTCCTCCAGCTCCCTCAGTATCCTCGGGTGGACCCATCTGGCCCCATAAACTCGTGTGTATCTATCTATGTGCTGTAGCATGTCCCTCACCATTTCTGCTTGGATTATGGGGGTTCCCCATCCCTGTCTTCCAGTTCAGGGGGCTTGGGTACCTGGAGAACAACTGGTATTACTATTAAAGCCTGAAGCAAAGAAGGCATTAAGTACCTCAGCTTTTTCCTCAACCTTTGTCACTGATTCCTCATGTATCCATTAAAGGATGGAGATTCTCCTTAGCCCTCCTTTTGTTGTTAATGTACTTACAGAAATATTTTTTATTGTCTTTTATGGTAGTAGACAGATGGAGCCAAGTGTTTCACAATGATGCTTGGTGGGAGGATGAGAGGCAGCAGATTGAAATTCTAATCTAATTAAAATTAGATTGATTTAGACAGGATATGAGGAAAACTTTTCCCTCTATGGGGTCAATCAGGCAGTGGAGCAAGTTGTCCAGAGGAGTCCCACCTCCATTCATAAAGGAGGTGACTGGATAAAACCCTGAGTATCATGGTCTGACCTCAGAGCTGGCCATGCTTTGAGCAGGAGGTTGACCTAGACACCTCTGAGGTCCTTCTTCCCTGAATTATACTGTAATTCAGAGATCGCCCATGGAGTAGCATTAAATATCATAGTATTAGTCTCATAGATCCTCTTATTAAAATTCTTCAGATTTACCATTAACCTGGTTACTATGAAGACTAAACTTCATCACTAGTAATAGTTATAGCTGATGGTGAGATCTGTAGCTCGGGCTCATTTCATATATTCTTTGCTATTGTGTAGAGACACTAGAGCACATTCATGCTCTTGTTCTTTGCTTCCTGTCTCCTAGCAACTCCATCTGCTGCCTTATTTTGTATGTTGGAAGTACAAGTCAGATATTTTTATTTTTTTTTATTTAGGGAAAAGCTGCTCCTTCCCTGCTTCCAATGCAGCTGAACACAGTTTTATATTTAAGATGCTGGAATCCCTTTTGCACAAGCGAAGTTCATTTCATCCTGCACTTTGTCATGACTAGACCCTCTTTTCCACAGATCTAAGCCAGTCCTTTACCCGTGGGTTCTTGGCCACATGGGAATTTCAGTGACTATTGTCATTTCTCTCCAAGACTCATTAATCCACCTTTGTTTTGAGGAAACGTTTCTGTTGTTTTTTACCCCTATTGTTTGGTCTTTCATGAGCTATAATTAGACATTCTCTGGCATCCATAATTCTCACAAATCTCTATTACTCATTCCCCAGCACATGACATCTTTTCTTGCCAATGTCTGTGGAGCACACTGTGAACTGAGTGGCACTGAGAAGTACTTAATAAAAAGTGCTTACCCTGTACATGTCTGTCAGTTACACACCCATTCAATTTAACTCATCCAGCTCCACTGTGATCTTTGTATCCTTGACCACAAGCAATCAACCATCAGAGCAACAAAACCTCTTATCCACCCAGCGGACAGAACATCATAGTATTGGGTGACAGGTAAAAAAAGGAGGGAAAAATCAGTCTGCACTCGGAGAGAGCACCAAAATATGGAACATTTCACCTTTCTTGAAATATTTAATTATTTATACATGGAAGGGCAATTTTTATCTACAAAGTAACACACTGAACCCTAAGCCTTCTTTGTAGCCTACAGAAAAGTCATAATTAATTTCAAGTATTTTAAACAGAATTGCAGAGGAACCTTTTGTTTTAGAGGTCATTGGTTCCTTAGTCTGAGTATTCCCCCCCTTCAATATCTTCAGTCCTTTCCATAGTGTGTAATTTTGTATAATTTAGTCATCTCTCCAAAGCTCCCTCATTGATCTCTAATCGCTTCAGGCATTGTCTTTGCTGATATCAGCAAAAAATATTGTTGGGCTGCTCATTTCTGGAGTGGAGTTTTGCTTAAAAATTGAAAAGATGGATTGAGAAGGAAAACTAGTCTGTCTTTATTGCATGCGGGTTGGGTTGTACCCTAAAACAGAATTGGAAACAGGAAAGCAGCAAGTGCAACAGCTAGAAAAAAATTTGGGGGGGGTAAATATTTATGAATTTTCAGCTTTATAAATCATCATTTCTAGGACTCTCTCTCTTGAGCTATAGGACTGAGTTGTGACACTGAAGGTAAATTGGTGTATGGATTCTAGCAGTTTTAGAATAGATTAAAAGAAAATGTAAACATCAAAGTGCATAATGATACAGGAAACTTCCTTTATATGCCATACAGGCAGTTTAGCTGTAGTCCAGCAAAAAAATTTATTTTGACTCCTTTATATATGACTCCTTCCAAGGAAGGGTGAGTTTCAAGAAAACCCACTAACGGGTTCCAAAATACTAATGGCATCCAAAATTTTTATTTTTAAAACATTCCTAAGCAACAGCTAATGGCCCATGGCTAACAGTACAGCTGATCACTGGGTTGTTATATAGGTGATCTAGTAATCTATAAAAACCCACCTCATTCCAAAATTCCCATGTGGAGACAAGCTATAATAGAGCCCGTTGACCCACGTGTCTTCTTGGGGTCCATTGAGGCTGTCACAAACAGAACCAATAATCCCCTAATTTAACACAGCAAAATTATGACAATGAGTTAATCCTCCCCAAGTGCTTTGCTGATGAGACAGTAAGAACTAGAAAACAAGCATGGAATGTGCTGGCTGTTTGTATTTACTCCTTTTGTAGTTGCCACTGGCAACAAGACAATTAACAAATTAAAAAATGTAATAAAATATATACTGATTTTAATTGACAAAGAATACATCATTTTGAAAGTAAACAAACCTAGCAGGAAAAAAGATACAATGAAAAATATGACCTTTTTAAGATTTCTTTTTTAATTTGCACAGCTGCAGTCTTCTATCATAGTGAACTAAAAGAACAGTAAATACTAGGCAGCTGACACTTAAATCATTATATATCTTCTAGTTTTCAGCTCAGCATCTGCTGCATCATTTCTCAGACTTCCAAGTGTCTGGGAAGAGAGAGCAAGGATAAGAAAAATGCATCTTTTCAACTGAAAGCATATATTTTTCAATGACAAAGGACTACAGGCCATATTCCATTACTATTACACAATAGAAGGGCACTCTGAAACTCTCATTTTAATTTGAAGAAAAAGCTACCTTTAAAATAGCAATTTGGAGGGGGGGAGGGTGGTTACAGGAAAAAGCAAGTTGACTAAAACCTGCCAAGTTTTCATGTTCAGTGAGAACGAACATGTCCATTTTTCCAAAAGAAGTAACGTCGTAGTGCAGACAACCTGTTTCCAAATCAGAGAACACCCTCAGGTACCTCCAGAAACCAGTTCAGGAAAGCAATTGTCTTTCCTGTGCTGCACTGATTTTCGGTGCTAGAGGAGGTTTCTGATTTCAAGGATTTCCTCCTTAAAACGAAAGGGCCTGACTCTTCTCTTACCCCTATGCAAATCAGGGGAGAAAGACAATAGAGTAATATCAGCATTAAAGAGGATAAGACACAAGAGCTTGAATATCGCTTTATTTATCATCCCTTTCATTAAAAGGAATTAGAGTTAATTAGCTCAGCTTGTAGCGAAATTAGATATTGCATGCATATCCTATTTAATCTCTCTATTATATTTTTCTAGGTTTTCTCTGTATTTGTCAGAGCTTCTGTAAAGGAGCATATTAGATGACTTTGGCCCACATCATTAGAAAAATCAATATGTTTTAGTTTAGAATCAGATCAAAAGAACGTAGCTCCAAAAAATCAGAACTGTTAAGCCTTATTTAAAGCCTCTCCTCTGCTAGGGGAAGTTACACATTTTTCAAAGTGTTTTTCAGAAGCCTCCGTAGTATATTTTAAAAAGACTGAAGAACTGAGATCCTATCGAAGCCACACTGCTAGCCGCTAGACCCCTAAGTGGTGCCTACTCCCTGCCTCTATTTTTAATGGCTTTAGCCAAAACCTTCTTGCCACGGAGAGAGCTAACCCTAAGCAGTATGGGTTTCAGCCAGTCTGTGCCATTTGACCCGAAGGCCAGCAATAAATCCCCACATCTCCAGCAATTGGTACTTCACAAAACAGACATATTCAGAGACTGGAACTTGGAGACCGGGACTCAGCTTCAAAAGGGGATGAAATGTTGTAGTATATTCCTTTCCTACACGAGTGCTCATGGGCTCACCATGGGCATGCACTAGTATGATGTGGTCAGAGTACCAGTTTTCATAGAGTTTGAGGAAAAAATGATGACGTTACTGAGACAAAAGAATGGGGATGTTTTTTCTTCCTCCAAACTGCCTGCTGAAGAAAGAGAGTGATACCCTTGTTTGGCTGTTCTTCCAGCCAGACAAGGAGAGGTTGAGTCACATCTGGAGCAGGTGCCTCTCTTCGGTCAGAATTCATCACCGGGAAGCATTTGCTGATTCCTACAAATGAAAAGGATGTCTTAAAAAATCATTCCTGTTTCTCAAGATACAGCTGGAGGGTAATGAAGCTGTGTCAGGTGATGTTGGCTCCCTTCTCCGCGTTCCTCAAACCATTTCCATTTTTTAGATGGTAAGGCAGCTGCCCTGAAAGCAGGGAATACCTTTTAGTCTTTCATGCTGAATCTTTTCTGCCTTGAATAAAATGATTCAAATGTGACAGGGAGTGGCAGCCACCACAAGAATAAAGCCTGGTCATTACAGGCCAATTACATCAATTATCCTGGATCCTAGTTTAATGAAAGTACTTTGTGTAACCCAGGATTAAATTACTGTCTTTTTAAAGATGTCTTTATTTCCCCGCTTTATTTCTTACTGACTAGTTGCAGTAGCTCTTCATTTGGCTTGCTGGGGTTTTATGCTCCCCATTCATAAGCCCTAATTCTACACACTCATGCAGATGATGTACATGCACACACAAACGCGTAACACACATACATACCACTGCTGGTGTGCATGGTAGTCTCACCCCATAGCTCTACAGAGGGATTTCATGAGGAAGCAATGTGCTTGCAAGGCACATCTTGTAACAGCACATTTTTCTGTGAATCTAGCCCTGGTGTAGGAAGCTAGTCAGGTGTTTGTAAAATGTTAGTCATGTTGCTGGGTTACAACACACAATATTTAAGAACTTAGACACAATAGACCCAAGTAACCTGGTGCAAGAAATCATCTAAAAAGAAAACCCAGTCCAGCCTACAACAGGACCCCTGTTCTGGACCAGTACAGACTAAATTCTACAGGAGGTGGTATTTTTGTCATTAACTCCAATAAAACAAGGTTTTCATGTTACAGCCTTGTTGATAATCCATCGCCTTGAAAAGGAAACATGAAAACTCCTTTCTGAAAAAGGTTAATTTGCACATTGATTTCAAAATCATGAAGCACAAATTTCTTTCCAAGAACATCTGAGTGGTTTTGCTCCCAGTGCGGCAGAACTTACCACTCCTTTTCTTATGATCTGTGTTCTGCCATTAAAAAAGATGCCTGGGAATCAGAATTCACTCTTGCAGCACTAAATAAACACCAACAATAAGGAATTTAAGATGATTGGTTTTGACAGCTTATTTTTACAGCATTAATTTACTAGGTTTTCCTTATGAAATACCAATATACTAGGCACTTAACTAGGATGTTCATAATCATTTAAATATTGATACAAACCTCTGTCTGTTGCTATGATACTGCACTCATTTTATATTCCCATTTAGGTTATAAGAACATTTGCTCTGTTGTTTACTAGAGAAAAAGGCAAGACAAAAAATGGCTAGTTTTATTTCCTCTCCTATTTAAGGAGAACTTAAACGAACTCATTATACCCCTCACTTTGCCTTTTGTTAGAATTACGGGGATGGGACATCATGTTGGAAATCAGCATTGAGTGTGCCAGCTTACTGTTTTTAAGCTGGTTACTATAACATTGAAAATTAATTTAAAAATATATATGTAGGCTCATATGATGAGATATACATGTCTGATAGGGAAACAGTGTAGAAATAGTTAATGATGATACTAATTTCTTCTTCCAGCTGTGCCCAAACTGACAATTAAAAGCAGCTGGTAGAGGGGAGAGTCATGGGGATGGCATGTGTGAAGCTTGTCTTGTATTTCGTTGGCCTTGCAGATTAAGAGGAAAAAATAAAAAGGGGAAAATGACTGAGTAGGGAAGCTAAATAAGGGTCAGATAAGGTGCTGCTTTTTTTCTTCTTTTTCCCCAATTCTTTTTTTTTTTTTTTCATTTAATTTTAAATTCTTGTCCTCTGGTTTGAAATAGGTTCCAGGACTGGTTCTCCTATATGCTATCCTGCAGCTATTTTTAGGAAGATGGACTGTTTTGCCTGTTCCCAAACTGGAGATGGAGCTGTTTAAGCCTGGAAAAGTGTGTCTGTCCATGCAGTCTTCTCTTCCTCCTGAGGAGGAAATGTGTAGAGGACTATCTACAGCTATATGATGGAGCTCTGGCTTTGCTGTGATTTACCTCATTTTCTTCTTCATTGGGGTAGCATTGTCTCTTTTGCTCTTTTCTACAGTTTGAGAAACTCTGGAGGGTGAAAAGCAGTAGGCAAAACGGTTGTCCAGATCACCACAAGAATGAGAAAGGTCCGAAAGGGAGCAGTGGCCTTGGAGAGGGAGGTCTGCCTTTTCACAGCATCTCAACCCTCTGCTTTTTGGGTATCTAGGAAAACCTTCAGCTTCCTTAGAGCTCTACCGCTCTTCCCCCACCCTCTCTTACCCCCACGGGACCCCATCAGCTTCCTAGAAAGCTGCTTCTCCGCAAAAAATTGTCTGTACTGCCAAAAAGGTTTGAGATAGTTCTGGTCCTTAGCCAGAAGGGAAGTGGTGGCTTTGGAGATAAGGGAGCAAAGGGCTCCGAGTGGAGAGGTCAGGGCTGACCATATAATTGCCCAGATTATATGGTGGGCATATGTGCCTCCAAATTCCCTGTTGGATGGGGATTAATCCCTGAATTATATTGACAGGAGGCATTCTGGGTGCCTGTGATAAGCCCTTCTAGATGAGATCTCATGGAGATTCTTGGAGCATTTTGTGTAAACATAAAATTGAGTGTTTCTTCAACAAGAGTGCCAGAGAGTATGCAGAAGGACACTCAAACTACATAGGAAATAATCCTGGGCAGGGAGGACTTCTGCAGGCGTAGCAGTGCAGCCACCTGCCATATGATCATACTTTCAGAACAAAGGTGCTGTCTAAAACCGGAGAAATTTATGGTGTAACTATTCTGGCATAACAGCATTAGCAATGGGTTGTTACACTGGTCTGATTATACGCTCCTATAAATGCACTCGTGAATTTTTCTGTGCAAACAAGCCTCGCAGAGGAAAGTGCAGCATCTTTTATTGTTCCCTGTTGAAAGGCCGAAATGTAAAAAGAACAGCGTGCACAATCTGTCCTTTGAAAGGAAAAACAGCAGCTCTGAGTGTCCCTCTTCCTCTCAGGCAGACACAAAGGACTTGAAGGCAAGCCTGTTGTGTGACTGCCATAGTGCTCTCTGCCCCTCATTTTAATTAATGCACAGCACTGAGGAGGAACTAAATCCTGCTTGTTTTACCCAAGCAAGTGATCCCATTGACTTGAATTAAGCTACCTGCAGGATTAGAAGCAGAAGGATTAAGACTTCAGTGTAGCAAATTCATTTCACCCTTTTTCAAATGCAAATAGTCGCCTCTCGATTGTCAGCTTGATTGTCTGTTGGTTGGGTAGCACAAAGAGGCCCTGATTCCACTCCCCCATTGTGTCTCTCAGGCTGCTCTGTACCACAAACATGCTCAGCCTCCACAGAATAATTGGGATGGAAGTGGAAAAATAGGTGCCTTAACAATTTCATATATACATACATATATATGTATATATGATATTTAAATATATCTTAAAGAAGACACAAAAACTTTCTCATAGGGACTTAGTTACATTGGTTAGTTGAATCCCCGAGCTTCCAGTTTGCCATGTGATTTTGGAGCTATTTTCCCTTTTACCTGGACAGACTTTTGCTCACCTCTCTCTCCCCTCCCTGTGATGCTGAGGGAGAGATGCTGGTACTTGATATGCAGCATGGGAAGTCTCACATTATTTTACAACTCATGCAACTGTCTTGTGAAATCACTTCGTAGTTGCTCTCATTAGAATGTCTCCACCGAGTTAAATAAATTACTCAATGTTAACTCAGCTGTAACTGAGAACATATTTTGATCTGAAATGTCATTTTAATCTGTAACCTATCATTTTAACATACTTAATAGTTGTTTTAGGTGGGGGCAGCATTGGCAGGTTATTGTTGATTTTATTTAAATTATTTGAAAAATCCAGTAAAAGAAACTGTTCCTATGTTTATCAGATGTCTTATAGTGTCTTGAAACTCTGCCAAATTATTCCTAATTGTATGATGCATATCTTTTCTTTATCTTTACAGAAAGCCTGAAGCTTTCCAGAACTCCTCTTTGGTCATCTATTTGATCTGCTGCTAAAGCTAGGTTTTACCTTTCTGCTGAAAAAAAAGCACATTAAGAATTCTCACTAGGTCAATGTTATAACTTCTTAAATTTTGTCAAAAAAAAAAATTAAAATTTACATTTTGTATCACTGAAAACTATTGTGAAAGGAAACCAGTGATATGATATGAGGCTATATATCATACTAAGGAGTTGAGTTCCAAACAGAAACTAAAAAATTAAGAAAACCAAGAAAAAAAATGCAACTTAGTAAAGCACAAATAAATGTTGAAACCATTTTTTAAGAAAACATAATCTGTTCTTCATCATTTAGAGTGTCTCAAAATTATATTTTTAAATAACACACTTTATTATGACCAATTCTGGCTTTGAAGCTAGGATCACTGAATGAGTGTCTACTGCCTATGTTAAAATGTTCAACTTTCTGAATCTAGAAATTCTGTGAAAATGGAGCTCGTTAGAAGCAGTGTATTTTGCTTAACCCTCAGAAACCCAAGGTACTCTACAGAGGGTTTGGATGTCAGGGTTACAGCTGTGTTTGCTTCCTCTGATCCTCCAAAAGTCAGTACCCCCAGGTATGTGCCATCTATACCTGCACAATTCTACTTGAAGAGTAAGAACTCAAAATTTGGTATGCTTGCCTGAATCAATACTTCAAGTCTTTTTTCTTGAAGCTTTAATGTTGTTTGATTTTTTAATGCCTTGCCAGTACAACCCTCCCAACTTTGGGTTTACTGTTGTGTCGTCCCAATTTGGCAGAAAGACTCCTTTGAGGGAACAGAGCCAGCGCACCCTTTAGAAGATAAGAATCTAGGTTGCCAAATCCTCATCAAGTTTAATGAAAGAATAGGAAAGAACCAATAAATTATCTGGCAACTCTGACGTAGCAGCAAGGAAGATCCTGGAAAAAAAAATATTATAGGTCAATTACAAAGTCAAAAATACAATCTGGCTTAAAAACATCAGAAGCTTCTGTAAGGAGACATAACAAATACGATGAAATCTGGGGTTGAGTCGTGTATTTAACATATGAACCTTTAGAATGATGTTTGATATAGTAATGCAGCAGATTAATAAATAGTCAGGTACAAATTAGACATTTGTTTTTACTCTTTATAGCTTGGACTGAAGACAGACAGTAGTTAATCACAGTTGTTACAAGGTCGTGGTGCAGATGAAGACTTGCAAATGGGGTTCCGTTAAGTGAAAAATAAATTATTGTCCTGTTGAATACAATGTCACACATTGCTTGTTTAAACAATAACATCCTTCCCAGTAACTCTGTAAGATACTCAAGCAAGTCTTTACTGTGTCACAATAAGCATTTTATAGGTAAAATGCACTGTAAATTAAATAACTCAAATGCACTAGTTCTTTAATCATAGGATTGTTAGACACCTGGCTCAGAGGTTTAAAAAAGCTGCTCAGCTTAAGCAATACTCAATAGAGGCTCAGGCAATTGCCATTACAAATCTACTGCCAACTTGCATTTGATAGTAACCAAAATTTTCTCCATTGGTTCTTGAGTGACCAGCATAAAGCACATCTGACCATGTTCTCAAATGCTTAATGGTTACCATAAGGTCAGAAACCAAATATTTGTGAACAATGGAGCAGAGCGTCCCCTGCCCAGAAGTGCCATTTCACTAGAGAACAGAGAAGGAACAGAATTCATTACTGAGGTCCTCCAATGATGCTTCATTTAGCCCACAGCTCACCACCTCTGACAGCAGTGTGATTGCACCTCTGTTTAGCACAGGTTGTGTTACCTCATAATACAGCGTATGTGTATGTTTTCAGAAGGAGCTAGGATTTTGTCTCTTTGACTGCTTGTCAAATTTAATGGTAAAATAGACTTGAAATATAATGGCAAAAGCAATATTGTTCCTCCAGAATGATGTTTAACTTTCGTTTTGCATAAAATCATTTATATAAAAGGGTGAGAGCAGATCAATTTAAGACTAATCCTGTGAAAGAAGTTATATGCCTAAAAGTTATGGGAATAATAAAATGTCTCCTGAGAATGATCTGCATTGTCACTGTACAGGGAGGCATCTCAGGATGGAAGTGAAAACAACCAGCATGCTAAGCAGGCAAATGTCTAGACTTCTGAAAAAGAAAAAAAAAAAAAGACGTCTGAAATCTCACCACTCTGTAGAGTTCAGGGCTTTTTGATCTGCATAATGTCCTCTTGAAAATATAGGGTTTTAGCCTTTCTTTCAATGAACTTTGTAGGACTTGCAAGTGACTTTTTAAGAGCTGGTAGGTGATGTCACTAATCAAGAAGACTCATACTTACCTGACTGCTAAAAGTAAAATCATATCAGTCTTGGGGCACAGTAGTCAGATTTTGCATCTCCGGTGATTCTTCTGAGAATTTATATGTTGTAACATATATATATGTTCCCTTCTCTGCTATTCTTTTGCTGCCCAATCCTTTAAACTGCTTTTGGGTTTGACATAGAGCAGTATAGAACCTGCTGTTGAGACACTGCCCTGAAAATCAAAGATTTGAATTCCTTCAAACACAGCATTGAATCAAGACCACAGGTTGGGCAGATGGTATCCCTTCTGGGTTATGGCAAAAGGAACCACACCTTCCTCTAGCTCTCTTCTAGAGGAAGAGATGTTTTCAACTAAGTTTTCTGAGGAACCAGATTCATTATGATGTGTGTTGGAACTGCTCCAAAAGCTCCTTTGGGATTTGAGTTCCTCAAAGGACTCAGATGTTGAGAGAAATGCCTGGTTGCTGGTTCTCAGTCAGCCCCCAGTGGAGAAAAGAGGCTGAGCTGTTCGGAAAGGGCAGGTGGATTAAATTGTGGTGCTTAAGGTTAAATTGCACCAGTACCCATGGTATATCGCAACAAACAGTCAGATCATGTGCACAGAGATTTCAGTTGTAGACTGTTGTATTCTTTCAGACTGGTTCAAAAAGCTTTTTCCAAATTCAGAGAGAAACATTCTGCTGGAAGACTTCTGAATGCCACAAGTGACAAATGTGATAAAGACAGGAAGTAAATTTTAGGAGAGACAGGGAGAGACGCCAGAAGTCTTCAAAGTCTTGTGTTAGTGGATATTCAAAGGACAGGACACCCCTCGTTCTTAGGCCCCCTGAGTAAGGTAATGAATTCTGCTTAGACTAATGCATGTCAAAGTTAAATGGAAACTATTTCTAATCAGGTGGTTTGAGGCAAGTCTAGGGAATAAGGAAAAATATGTGTGGGCATTAAGATATATGCAATAGTACACTTGCATTTAAAAAAAAAAAGTTGGAAGATTTTTCTTGAGATTGATTTATAGTGGAGGGATGTGATACATATTTATCACCAAAACATCTAAGAAGATTTCAATCATAGTTATTTCTAACAGGGCATTGTGAATGTGATGGAATTAAAAAAAAAAATAATTAATGCAAATGAAAAGAAGAGAAATGCAGGCACACAAACATGCTCATAAAGTAAGATTTATTCTCTGTAGAGCTTACTCGTGATTACATCGCCCTAGTGTTTGTCTAAATTAGTTTCAGTAAAAAAATATAAACATCGTGTATTTGTACTTATATATATTTTTGCAATTCATACCAAGAAAATATTCAATACTCATTCAATTAATTTTTCCACACTTGATGTTTTCTCATATTAAGAGTACAAACACAAGGGGAGAGGAAATTAGAATTTGATGAGACTGTCAAGGTCAGATGGGTTAAAGAGCTCATGTTTTAGATGGCTTCTTGCTTTGAAAGACTCTTACACAATACATGGCTGAGTTTTCGTCACAAAACAGACTGCAGAGTTCATCAGGATTTGAAAATGGGATAGTAATCAGAATGATTTTCTAAAAGTAAAATTTGTGTTGTAGCTACTGTTTCTGTCTTTTCTATATCTCAAAGGTAATTAAACAAGTGACAATACATATTTTATCATTGTCATTTTAAGAGGCAAAGTTTACTGTCAATCCCTTTTCTTTTTTTAATTGCAGCAAGAATATGCATATGAAGTATTTCCAGTTTTTCAAACACAGTTTTGAAGACACGCTTTCAGAAAAAGACAAGTTGATATTTAATGCCAACCACCACCCCCTAGTGCCATGTAAGATGCTTTATGACATATGCTACATCCATGTGGGGTTGGTAGATATGACGCAAGACTTCTGGGAGGCTGCTTGATTTTGAAATGTGTGCTGAAGGACAGCTTGAATGCATACTCATAGTTTCATGCTTTAAAAAGACAGTTCTCCCATGGTTTCAGACCTTTTCAACTAAGAGCAAAATCTACAGCGTGGAAAATGGTCATTTTTGGTTTATGACCAAAGAGGCATCACGTGCAATTCGGGGGGGGTGCTAGGTAGGGCAAGTTCACTGTGGACATCCTCCTGGTTGACGTGGGTAATAACAGTTTTTACCGCACATGTGTTTTCTGGGAGACCATTCGCTGGACCAAGAGAGGAAAACCAGGATGTACCAGAACTGTATTCAGCACGGTGCTGTCACATGCATGGTCCAGTTTCCAGAATAACCATACAGCAGTTTCTCTGCTCAGCATGTGGAAGAGCTGATGTTATGTGACTGATCATGATTTCCTTCCTTGTGTTTGTGGCAGTATGTTGACACTATCATGACTGTCAGTATTTACCATCTGTGAGAAAAAAAATAAAATCAAATACCTGGATCATTATTTATTATAATTTTAATTTGTAATGATTTCTGTAATATTTGCGGTTCAGAAGTCTTGCTTCAGATTTCTGTTTCTTATAATATGAAATAAGGCTATCACTCATAGCATTTATATACCAATTTTTTTTGAAGGAAGTCTTGGGACCATTATCTTATTAGCATTTATAATAATTATAATTCATAAAAAAATATGTGACAGATATATGTGAATGTATATTGACAGCATGAGTAGCAACCTGGAAGAATGACTGAGGCTTTCATAGTTAAATTCTAAAATAAATTCCTCAATTCCTGTGTCTTCTCCTAACCTGCTAATGTTCATAACCAATAAAACATTTTTTTGGATTACTGGATTATTTTTTATAACATTTCATATGGGTATACCCTGTGCTTCTGCATTCTTTTTAGCTTGAAACAACACACTGGTACTTAATGTAGACACCTGCTATGATTCTTCAGTTTATTTTGTTAAGAAAAGAATAAAGGCTAAGTAATTCATATTACTTAAAAAAAAATATATACACTGTAATTAAAAAACATAAGCAAAAAGCTTCATGTGTTACTCCACAAGAAGTTATTTGTATTTTAAAATAACTTCAAATAAAAACAGAGACCATCTCATTGAACTTCACTGATTTGCAAACAGTCTTTAAGCACTGGTAACATCCTACACATTAATTTGGTCTTTTAAAATATTCATAGGTCTAAATTAAGTGTTTGAAACAATTTCCATTTTGAGTTTTAATATGAATATTAAAATCCCAAGACAACTTAGAACTTGCATATTTAAAACATATTTTAAATTTACTTGTAAATTCTTAAAAGCATGGTAATCCGGTGAGTTAGAGCTTAAAACATAAACCAACTGTTTAACAGTATGACCTATATTATAGAAGAAAAATCATGGATAGATGTTTGGTATGCTAATAGATTAATCTTTTGAATGTCCTCTCCCAGTTGCAATCACAAAGAAGTTCTGTATTGATATTACCTTTTGTCTGCATTAAATTAAAAAAAAAAAAAAAAAGAAAAGAAAATATTTATTGCATTCTACTTAATTCTTAAATTCAAATTGTTAGCTGAAAATGAGGAAGAATCACTATGTGGATTTCATCAAGGCCCACTGAAAATAGGAAAGATGGGTCAAGCTACATGGACCAGTTATGATATCAAATAAAAGTGCACAACATCTACTTTAACTATCCAGTTCCAAATAACCTCACAGACCAGATTTTTACTTCTGTACAGAACATATCAGCTTAGGTTCGAAACTAGTTTTGGCAATCTTGGTACAAAAATATTTTAAATTGGGCACTCAAATGCCTCAAACTATTGCTGTAGGACAGAACACAGAGCACTGACAGAAAGACAGCTGCAAGTTTTGAGAAGTGCTGAAAATAATATGGAAATTATTTATGTGTGCCTTACCAACATGCCATAATAATTCAAGGTGATTTTGTTGCATGGACATCATGTCAGAAACTTCCCAGAAATATCTACCATGCAGCATTTGTTATGTTGCTAATGCTGGAAAACTTCATTACAAACCTGCAGGGCAGATTCTGACAAACTAGGTGAGATTCATTTCCCTGAGTGATGGGCAGATGAGTTTTTAGACTGCAATATGTTTCATGAAGATGGATAAGAAGAAGATGTGACAATTATCTATTTATTAAACTTAGCAAATATGCATATCCATGATTTCTGAGAATCATACCCGACTTTCAAGTGTATTCTGTAGTTCTACAGCTCTTTTTTGTGAGTCTAGAAGGTTAAAGTAAACTGCAGCCTAGAGGAGTATACTATACCTTGCTGACTTCCAACACAGAATGCTGAAGACAAGTAAAAAGATTAATAGATTATTATTTTTTTTTTTTTATGAGCACACCTGGATGCTGTTCTGGGCATTGCAATCCCTGGTTCAAAAATAGTATGCAGTATAGTAAGACAGCATCAAGTTTGGCACCATTCGTCTTAACCATCCTCCAATGCTATTCCAGTAGGTTTTGAATCCTTTTCTTCCCCTCCACTAACTTATAGGACTCATCTTTCCTACATTAATAAACCATTAAAACACCATAGGTTGATGGGCCCCATCATTACCCTCCTGTAGATACAGATAGTTTTGAAGAATAACATGTTTGCAAAGAAACATCCCCTTAGACCAAGTCAGAAGTTCTTTTGGTCTTCCAGAAAAAAAAAAAAAAAAAAGACGAAAAAATAAGAAAAATACCCCAAACAAGTCTGCATATTTTGACCTTCCAGAAGTTAGATACCCCAGGATGGATCCAACAAGGATATATCTTTTTGTTTTACTTTTTACCCAAAGATCTCTTTCCTTGCATTTGCATAGTTATTAATTAATCATAATTTAGCAGGGGTCTTTGAAACATCTTAGAAATGTTTTGTAATAAATCTGAGCATGAAAAAGCATCTTGTTTTTTCATTATACCAGAATTACACATTTTGTTATCCCCACACTTGTTCTCTCACCTCCATCTAAGATGTTTAACAGGGTGGCCTCTAGTTGCAAGTTTGAATAAAACACAGATATAGCATGTGTTTATTTACTTATGATCTAAACTTGAATGGACTGTAATGAAGTAATTGCTGACAAATGAGCTCAGTATATAGGGATGTGGGCATGCTCTCTCAGCTAGTGTGGTGCACATTATGTGGTCTCAAATAGCAGGCAGTAATAGCCCTTGCAATTTATACTTCCCATTCTGGCTGGGAGAAGGAATTTCGTAGTAATAGTGCCTTCCCAGAGAAAACCATTGATGCTGCAATTTTTATTCATTTGTTTCCAGGATGCTTTCAGGAATCAGACTGCAGAAATCAGCTGACACTAAACCATCCTTCCTCTTTTTCTCCTCCATAGGGACCAATACAATGATTTCCATTAAAGAAGATCAGCTTTCAGCTGCGCTTTCTACAAAATTCTCACTAAAAATAAATGAACAGAAATACCATTCATGAACATAAGTTACTATTTGTTTCCCTTCCTTTTTTTCATTGGGTCAGGGGACGCCACATGAAGCAAGTCTTATTTTAATAACATGATTCAGTTTCTCTACTGAAACTTGGCATCAGGTTTGAAACACAAAATGTAAATATATACCATCTTATACATGTCATTTCTGCATTTTCTGCAATATTAATCTGTTTCCTAGAGGAAGGTAAAAGCTACCCTGCTGCTAAGTCACAGAATCACAGAATCACAGAATCTTCTAGGTTGGAAGGGACCTTAAAGATCATCTTGTCCAACCGTCAACCTAA
>JAOQGH010000001.1:162149751-162174561 GCA_025769975.1 Gallinago jamesoni
TGAACACCAACTCCAGTGAGTGCAAGTCC
The DNA here is from genome assembly GCA_025769975.1 of Gallinago jamesoni. Classification (NCBI taxonomy): domain Eukaryota; kingdom Metazoa; phylum Chordata; class Aves; order Charadriiformes; family Scolopacidae; genus Gallinago; species Gallinago jamesoni. Next base: position 162,149,781 of record JAOQGH010000001.1, read on the forward strand.
AGGTAAGAGCAAAGGAGCGAGCTGTGTGCCACATCTTGCATTCCAAAATACACATCAGCAATGTTCGTATGTGATCCCATGAACAGGGTTTAGGAAATATCACACCAGGAATGTGTAAATCATTTCCTGCCAAGAACACCCCAATCTGCTATGGCCCATCTTGTAAAACCTTTATGGAAATTATTCTGAGAGTACTGCGTGAGAGGATTCAAAGGAATTCAGCCTGGATAGAGACAGAGTTATTGCAAGTACCACCATATTTTTATGCCTACAGTCTAACATTTTTTTACCTACTGTAGTCTCCACAGGATCTTAAAAAAATTCCACCTGCTTTGATCAGATTACAAGAGCCAATCACGCCTCCCTGGCATGACATTCCAGTTAGAGTAACCCAATCTCTTATCAATGGAATGTTTCATTTAAACTGATTAAAAAATGTAAGAAAACATCATTAATTTTAAAGGAAAGAAAATAATGCAACTTCTAGAATACATTAGCCATGATTATTTGGTATTGCAGAATGATTCCACAGAAAGTTACCTTGCATTAACTAAAGCTAAAATTCCTCTTTTGAAACTGTAGAGGGGAGAATCAAAGGAAGGCTTATCATGATAGAAGGTGGCAACATGCCATTATTCTTTTGTTGTCATTGGCAAGAACACAATCATGTGCCCTTTAATCTTTGTTATTCAGCCTGCTGCTCATATGGATAACACAATCAACCACTTCTTTCAATCAAAGGAATAGGAACAGAATTGTCTGCACTGGGAGAGGCGCCAGGACTAGACTAAATTTATGAAATCCAACTACAATGCGTCCCAGACTAATATGCAGTTCTAAGCTGCAGAGATAAAAATATTCTGTACTTTGCTGGACACTTAATATCTTCCAGCACATCAGATTGCTTATGAATATGTTGCAAACAGTGGACCGATAGATTAAAATTTAGAGAGATAAAAGATTTTTTCATTTGACTTAATTTAAAAGATACAGTAGCATGGCACAAATAAACTTCCTAGGCAGTAGCTTTAACTTTATTAATATATTTTATTGCATACCTCACAAACATAGTGCACACATACCACATTACTAATGGTAATAATATTACTAGAAATAATGCACTTGATCAATTCCACTTATTCAACTGTGAGTGTATTTGCTTAGAGATCTCTTTGTCCTTATCCTGACCCACAAGCTTTTTGCTATATTTTTCTCTCCCTTGTCCAGCAGAGGAAGGTGAGTGATAGAGCAGCTTTGGTGGGTACCTTGCATCCAGCCAGGGTCAGCCCACCACATGCATATAAGGACACAGACAAAAAAGGTCTCTTTCACACTGCAGATTACACAGCTATAGCCACTAAGGACCTAGAATATCTGACTCACTCTTCTTATGAAGGGGGCAACTAATTAGGTAGGTTTTACTCTTAAAGTATGCCAATAAAACTCTTCTTTTTCATAAGAACTTAACGATTCACACAGTTGCCTTTAGATAGATCTTGGATTAAAAAACGGCTCAGGTCCCTCCACATCCTCTCAGCTGAAAACCACAGTCACTGGATGACTGAGTTGTCATCTTGTACACCTCCATTTTGCATTTTTGGCTGCGATGTATCCTGGTTTCAAGAGCAAGAATGAAGACATCAATCCCCAGACAAACTGAGAAACTAGGATAGTGGTGAAGGTGTTCTTATGCAAGGAGATCTCTGCAACTGAATCACTTCAGCCTGCAGAAGATATGAGCTCAGGTTTTCCATTTCCTTCATACGTGTTGTAGTGGTGAGGGTATGGTGAAAAAAAAGGCAATCTTGTGCCCATCCTGTTTTTTGAGAATGAAAACAATGAGGTTTTGCACACCTCAGGGCAATTTGCGTGGGTTAATTCTGTCTAAAATGCTTGGATGATTAGGTGCCTCTACAGGACCTAGGTAGAGTTTAGATACCTCACCATCTAGTATCTTGATTAAATATTTAGGGAGTTTAAAGGCAGAGACATCTTTTACTTTCTAGGTAGCATGATCTTTAAAGAGGTCTTAGATCATGTCTTGATGTGAAGAGCCTAAATTTCACCCGATTCCTATTGGGCAATTCATGGGACAATAGACAGTCCTGACTGTCCTTCACACTGATTATTACTTAAATGTATTATACCTACACATAAGAGTTATGTTTATATTTAGAATATTTTCCTTGTAAGGAAACCAAACTTATTTTCTCTTCAGACCTTTCACGATATGCAGTGGCAGAAAGTTCATAAAGAACAAACAAAACAGTCAATGGATCATCATTTTCTGTGTGTGTCATATTCTAAAAATCAGAAGAGTCACTGATCTGTCAAATGCAGAACTTGTGCTTCAGAGACTTTACTAATGAAAGTAGTCTCCAGATGATTTGTCAGTTTTCTTGTTTTATTTAGTAGTTTCAACTTTATAGGCCAGCGTCAGACAATGCAGAAAAAAATATCAGTAGCTAAGCATAGAAGTTAGGTTAAACAAATGGCAGAATCAAGACATTGCCATGTTGTACATATGATCCCACTTACAATGCCAAGCAAAGGTCTTGTTCATTTAAAAATCTCCAATTGGTAACTTAGTTAAGACAAGATTTCAAAGAAAATCAATGGAACAAAATAGATTCATGCATGCCATTCAATCATAATTAGAAATGCAACTATTTTACACAATCACCATTCAGTATTGTTCCATTTGGATTAATATGAATTAATATGAAAATATGAATTAATATGATTAATATGATTAATATGAAATCAAGAAGTAGTTCATTATTTAGATAGGCCAGTGTGGTCATCTGTATAATCTAAGAGCCTCAATAAAAACCAAAACAAAGTAGAGTCCACCTCACTGAATCCTTGTCCACGTTATACCTTGTTTGAATATCCCCACACTGTCTACTACATCTCCCAACACTAAGGCAGTGCAAACATTTCTGAAAAGGGTTCAGTACAATTTCCCAGAGCCTTGCACGAACATTCATAATCAGGATGAATTATGTAAATACAATCTCTGTTCTAATTAAGAAAATGCGAATACCTCATACCTGCCTTAACAAAACTTAAATAATTTGTGTGCAGAGCACCTTCATATTTATGTCATTGTATGCAGAGCTAATCACACTCATGCTAAATATTTTACACTCCCCAGGCTCTTGTGTGACTCACAGTGGAGTAATCTAATTTTCTCCAGGAAGAAATCTCACTAGAACATCAACTCAAGAAGTAAAAATGCTTATGATAGCAGAGGCCTCGCATTTAAATACATGACAACATACATAAGAACAGGCTTTTAATTTCATAGATAAAAATCTAGCTAAATTTTAAGTTTGCTCATCTGAGATCATAGCCATTCAGTCTTCTTCTCTGTAAACTCATCTATAATACAAACCCACTTGCATTCCTTTAATGACAGCTGGGTGACTTCACAGGTCCCTCATACCCTCTCACTAAAGAGTTTTGCCTTACATTTTTATGTGTTTTTAATAATACTCTGTCTAGTCTAATTTAAGAATGTCCTTTATCTCAACAGATCTCAATCCCTAGGTATTTTTCCAGTTAATCTTCCTAAACTTCATTAATTTGCTTAGTGTTGCTAACTAACTTTAAACATCTGAACTGATTGAAATCTATAGAGATACCCAGTTTGTCCATTTTAATCACTGTATATGCCACATGTATGAAAATATAAATATATGTATGCCTAGAGACTGTACAAATTTATAAACTACATGAATAATTGCTTAGATATATGGATATTTTTTTATTTATACAAATTTATTTTAAAGGGGTGGGTCTGGAACTTTATATAGGGGTGGGCTCTGGAGCTGACCTCAAGCAACTGCCTAATTCTTTCCTGTATCTGAAGAAATGATCAGCTAAGCCTAATTTATTCCACTACATCTCTGAAAAGGGAGTGGCCCCACTGTCCTGGAGGCAGAAGGTGGTAATATTCGTAGCAGTACTTCAGAAGCGTCATCAGTTAAGCAGCCCGAGGATCAAGTAAACATGGTAGTCATCAACTGGAAATAAACAGGGAGTCGAATTTCTGACACGTGCTATCTTTCTTGGCTGCTGATGGGCCATCCGAGACCAAAAAGACTTTGCTTCCTGGTTTTGAAGAAAACATAGCTGAAGCTTATGATACCCATCAGATGATAAAGGCAGAGATGGACTATCCGCTGTTAAATGAGAAAATAGGTACATGGAGAAGAGAAAAGCTACATCTGATTAAAAGCCTAGGCACAGGAAGATACCTTTCTCCAACCATGGACATCATTCATCTAACATGATTACTTTAAAAATTAATGAACAGAAAAAATACAATTTTGAGTTAAGTTTGGTTTATAATCAGGAAACTAGTTCCTTCATAGAAAAATCAAGGCCAAGCCAGCCTTCTCCATCTTAGACTTCTGGACTTGATTTTTTTCTGCCAGCGTGTAAAACCTTTCACTCGTCATTATATAATTCAAACATAACTATTTCGGTCTGACTGACTGTCAGTCAAGATCACTGTGAATTCAAATCCTGTGCCATCCTTAGTGTTTATAGCCAGATTCATGTCGCTTGCAAACGTAGTAAACATCTTCTCGGCTCTTGATACAAGACATTAATGCCAGCACTAAGTAGTGTCCAGCCTAGGGTAGGACTTTGCGCAACCTTTCTTGATATATCCCTACAGTCTGACAGCAAGCCATTGAAACAATTCTTCTGAGCTTGATTTTTGCACCTTAGCTGTGCAGCCACCTTACAGTGGGATCATCGGCGTGAAACTGTCATGTGAAACGGTGCCCGAAGCCTTTAAGTGGTCAAAATAAATCATATCTGCTGCTTCTCCTTTATCCATCAGCTTGTTACCCTGTCACAAAGAGAAATAATTGGGTTTGACGGGATCTGTAATGGACGAATTGATGAGAGCTGTTATTTTTCATCTTGCTTTCAATGAGTTTGTTTGTTACAGTACTTTTACAGGAATTTAAGTTAGGCTATATAGTATATAGTTTCCTGGTCTATTTCCTTCCCCCTGGTTTTCAAGGATTAGTGCTATTTTTGCCCTTTTACAGCCTTTTGGCATGCATTCTGCATGAGTTCTCAGATAGAAATGCTAATGGTTTTGAGATGGTCCCATTCAGTTTGTTGAATCTCCTACTGTGTATTTTACTTGGCTGAACGGCTTTGAAAACGACTCATGAGTCTTTTCCCACTTCTTTTGCTTATACTACGATGATTCTTACCTCTATTTCCATATGTGTTAATTATGTTAACCAATTAGACTATTTAGTGAAGAACCAAAAAAAAAAAAAAAAAGAAAAGACATTAAATACTTCAGCTTTCTCAGGATATTTCACTATTGGGTATCCTTTCCTATTGTGTAGAGATCTTTCTTTGCTCTTCTAAATACCAGTAGGCTGTCAGAGTATTTTATGCCTCCCAATAACTGTTTCTTATTTCATACTTCTATGATTTTGTCTCTACAAGTTCAGGTGATTCTTTTATATTTATTCCTAATATTTTCTGAGTGATTCCTTGTGGTGTTTGAGGTTACTGAAGAGTTCATATCCCAGTTGAACTTATTGTTTAGTATACTTCCTGCCCTTTCTTTGCACTGTTTCAAATTTGTGACCTGTATGCCTTTTAAGAATCTATCAGACTTTGTGATCTTCCTGCCTTTAAATCCACTTTCCATGAGTTTTAAACTATCAGTTCTCTGGGTTTGTTGAAGTCTGCTTTCCTAAAATCAATTCCAATGAGTAACTTTTTCCATCTTGTCCTCCTTAGAACATCATCTATGGGCAGTGAAGACAAAGTCGCTCTGCTTACAAGTCTGCAGCTGCATGTTTTTATTTAATTTATCTATACCTATCCAGGCTGTTATCAATAGCTAGGGGCACCGAAAGGAACACTAGCTGAGATTTCTCTTTTGCTCCGAGAGCTATGTAGCCACTTACCTGCCTAAGATCTCTCCTGGTAGCATCCTTACAGCCCATGACCCATGGTAATCACAGTAACATGGGTGACATAACCTTTTCCTTAGCTTCACAGGTTCTGTCTCCGGGAAGGCAGCACACTTCATAGCTGTTAAACCAACCGAGTAAACAGATACCTCCAGTATTTTCAAAACCGTGGCACTGAATACCCCCAATATTTTTCCTCTTGAAAGGGGTTAGTATTAAATTATAAACCTTTTGGACATGCAGTTCCTCAGCATCCATGATTGCAGTCAGTTCCTTGCTCGTTCACAGGGCAGTGGATCTGTTTATGATCTAGGAAAAAGCCTAACTGGTTGATGGGCAATGCAGAGAGAACCAGCAGCCAGTTTCCACTCCAAAGTCATCCCAGTGTACACTGCCCCTATGCCTTCTGTTCCTCTCTGTATTCTCCACGGTGGGATGTTTCTATACCTATCCCATTGATCAAGGTTTCACAACAGTGGATGCACCTTTATCATCGTTCCTAGGACCGTCTGCAAGTAGATGCATCCACCCTGGCTGCAAGTTCTGTAAATCAAGGCCACAACTTCGGGTAAATGAATTAATCTGCTTTCCCACCACTATTATTCTGTGGTTTCTGCACATTATCTTCTCCATTCTTCCTTGCAAAAGCACTATTTCCTACTTAATTTGAAAAATTTTACCTACCTCACTGCTCCATCCCACTCTTAATCACATCTATTCTCTTCATTTTATCTGATGCACATAAATGTACTCAACATCCCAAATGGGATATAACTTTCCTGTAACATTATGATTATAAGCACTCATGATGCATGATTTATGCAAGAACTCTTACCTCTTTTTCCCAGCTTATCAAAACTAGCCCTTGATTTTTTGTAACTTTTTTCCACAGTATTGCTGGAGTGACATATACTTACTCAGATTTTCAGCTGATGTTCGTCAATCTGATTTCTTTAAATTCCCTATTTTTAGAGTTCTATCTTGTTAATCTCATTAGCAAACCCACAAAAAGCTCTCAGGATGACCATATAAATACTCAGTCCAAAGACTGTCATGGTTAGATTTTTGCATGTCATTTGTCCATGGCTTTTTTATTTCCTAATGCATTTCTGACAGATCACATCCATTCATATATTGCTAATAAAAATGAATTTAACCCCCCCACACACATTTAAAAAGTAGCGGGTTTTGATTATAATAATGGAACATGTTTTTATAGAGTTTATTTGTCCAAATCCTTTCAAAATATTTGGTTTTTATAGAATTTATTTGTCCAGCTTCTTTCATTAGCTTTCTCTAGTAGCAACTCAAACCGAAAGTATGCTTTTTTTCCCTACTGTATTTTTAAAATAGCTCATTTCTCTTACGGCCACAGTTATCCACAATTTTTTCACAAATCCAAGACACTCTCAGAAATTATTTTGCACTATTCCAAAATTATTTTAATTGGGTTTACACCTCTTACTATATTATCCAGGTACACAGTCCCAAAGCTGTTGAGGTATCAATCTCAAATAGCAGATGAGTAACCTTATTACAATATTTTTCTTGCCTCTACTGTTGCAATATACTGTCATCTGAAGATGTTGTTGAAGGGAGCAAGCAAGAAAATATAAACCAGCAATGGCTCTAGAGGAAGCACAAAAGAAAATTAGTTAGAAAATTAAGAATGAGCACATGAAAAATAAAAATGTTCAGGAGACAGATTTCTTTTCTCACATGGCTCAAATCTTATTGAGTACATCTGCACTAATATGCCTACACAGTCACAGCCTGTAAGCTGTATACACATGAGCAATATTGACACCAAAAAGCAATCAGATACTTCTTGATAACTTGTTAAGAAATGTTAAGAAAAGGAAAATTAGGAAGAGATAGAAACAAAGAAAGTGAATCATTTCAAAGCTAGTAACTTTTGAATGTTCAGCTTTTATATAGATCACTGGAAAATGACAGTAAGCTCCCCCCAAAAGGTCAGGCAAATTCAAAAAGTGCCTAAATTTTTTTTTTTTCTGTTAAGGAAAACACCCCCTAAGTGTTAACAAGTTGAACGTATCTCCATTTGCAAGCATGATTAAGAACAACAGCTGAAACTGAAGAGCAGTAATGATGGTGAATGTCATGGAAAGCTCCTTGGTAGCAAATACATGTTGTCCTATTAATTTTATTTGTATTATATAAATAATAAATAAAACAAGCAGCATTAGGCCCAAGGAAATCTCTTAGGCCAGGAAATAAGGTTGCAAGGAAGCCAGGTATAAGCTCCTTCACTGAACATACTAAAATGCTGCAACATAAAATAGTAAAAAAATGTTCTAATGGACAGTAAAGTATACTAGAAGATTCACCATGAAAGGTCTTTTCCATCTCTAATTTTTATGAGAGGAGGATCTATAAAACAGATTAATTACCTGGGGATGTCACACCCCACACCCCCCCCTTCGTTCACCAGTAATTTCTATTATCACTGCAAAAACAAAGTGACTAATAAGGAAACCAGTGACATTTTGGTAGTTAACTGTAATTAAAATGCAGATCTTTTATTCTAACACTGTTAAAATTTCCTAAAAACACCCACTATGATTTGCATATAAATTTATCTAAGTAAAAATATCTTGCAATTTCCATATTTCTCTGTAGAAATAAAAATAGAATTGAAAGCTAATATATTTTATTAGTTTATGTTCTCACCCTAATCTAGTATGAGAATACAGACCTGATGCAATTCTATCTTATGATTAGATTGTGCAAGGCCAAATGTCTTCTGCTACATTATTAAAAAAACCTAGGGAATATGCTAACCTCCAATGGTTTAATATCCCACATTTCTGTGAATGGAGTTTATAGCTGCATATACAGTCATTTAGAATTTGAAAGTTTAATCCTATATTTTTGTAGTAAAAAAAAAATATAATTGAATATAGTTTTTTTCTCAGGCAAATTAATTTTTCATAATTATTTTGATCTAATTTGGGAGGGTTTTTTAGAGTTCTGCTAAAGTTATGCACAACAACAATATTTTTCTATTACCCATTAAAAGAAAAAAATTACATTAGTATGTCAACTTTCCACAAATTGTGAAGAAACCAAATAATTAATTTTGAAATAAATTAAAACTTTGAAGTTGCAGGACAGAGATATCTAAGTCTGACATATGATACCATTACAAGCTAGTTTCACTCACAATGTGGGCAGAAAAGTGAAAAATAAGTGGGAACATCTATTTTATTCCATACATAAAATCAGCACTTGTTAACTTGAATTTATCAAAATATGCACAAGATTTGGTGGGGTTTACTTAGAATGTGAGAAAATATAAGGAATAAGATGAGACTGATGTAAACAGAGACAACAGAAATTAAAAGCTAATTTCCATGTGAAAGTTCAAAAAGATACGCTAATAATAAAATATCCACTTTAGGTTGTATTCCAATCACAATATTCCAATTGTAACTAGCATCTTGTAGAATAACAATTATCAGAAACACGAACAATTAAAAAGTATTAAAGAGTGTGAAATTTCCTTATTTTCATAACATCAAAGTTGTGTAAAGTTTCTTATCATTCTCATGAATGCAAACTCTTTCAAGCAGGTCAAATTTTTGTCTGGCTTCACAAACTTTCAAATTAATTTTATAGCTGTGTATCAAATACATAAAATGTTCAAGTCTATAAGTAACTTCAGGAATTATAAAAATGTAACAAAATAATTTTAAAAGTGATGAAAAATATATATTTTCTGTATTGAAATTTCTGTTCTGAAGTTCCCACAGGCACACTTTCTTCTAAGTTTCCTTGTTGCACTAAGCATCTTTCTTTTAAATATGTCTGTCTAGTGACATAAAGAATGAGAAAAATATACTTCACCTTGTGTTTTGAGCTTTTTTTTTATCTTCCACCTTTCCCTACCAGTGCTGCTGACCACACTCATTTGTTGCTATTCTCAGCCAGAAGTTTTATGCTGTACTTTCCCAGTGTCATAGCTTCTCTGTGCTATTGTTTGTATTTTTAATTGTAGGAACTGATCTTGCACACACCAAGGTCATTGGGAGTTTCTGCTGAACCGACTAACAATGGAGTCAGGACTTAGAAAACTGGGCAACAGTCTTGCATTAAAAATTTGAAATGACACTAAATGGTACTCTCTTGAACTCATTTAGAGTTGAGGGGTTGGCAGCAAGACATACGTGGTCAAAAATAGACTCTGAATGGGGAAATGAGACAAGTCAGAAACAGTGATGGAGAGCAAAAAGAAAAAGAAAGAAAAATCATGAAGGAAGGAAGGAAGGAAAGCAAAAAGAAAAAGTAAGTAGAACTGCAGGGAGAAGGAGAAGAAGAAATATAATATAACACTAAAATTAAGGAAGCTGTTTTATTTATAACCAATTCATTTTTAATTTTCACATCCTGTGGTTTAATTAAAATGCGGGAATCCTAAACCAGCAACCTTAACCAGTACCAACTAATGAAGGAATTTTGAGAAAAAAATTTTTGTTACTTGTTTTTTTAAGCTGAAATACTCATATTGCTTGCATATCTAATTTGATAATGTTAAGAACTCACTGAATTTAATACCAACCATTAAACCTATTTTACAATGAAGGAAAAGTTTCTTATATAGAATCTACAATTTTCTGGTTGTTTTTGCTGTGTTGGTTTGGGGTTTTTTTGCTTTACCATTCATATTATTTATTACCTTGTGACCTATGAAGAACTTAAAAAGAACTTGTTAATACTTCTATTCTGGAAAGTATATTGATATTGGTAAACAAATGTTGCCAAGGCAGCCAAGTTAGCTGTAATGAATGGATCAATCACATTGAATTAAAATTGAAGAAGGCAGTATTTCCAAACAAAAACAATTATTTTGCCTAATACAAGGGTGGTTGTACAACCAAGATTACTTTCTAATATCTGGATTAGGAGAGATGTTTTGAATAACTTTTTGATGTTAACTGTTTGTCATGAGTCAAACCTGCAGAAAAAAAACCCCAAACCTGAATGGTTTAAGAAGTTACAGCCTTCAGCTGTCAGTTTAAGGCTACATGACAATGCACTTGAATTATAGTTTTTTAATTAATTGTGCTAGTCCACCTTAGTTCACTTTAAGAAACCTTTGGAGAAGACACTGCTGTTAACGTGGCTGTCGCTCCATCCCTCTATCTTCTGAATAGCCTGAAAAAGTGAATGAAATAGTGCTTTCTTCCTAAGCAGTACCATCTCCCATCTCAGAAGACTATTAGACATGCATGAACACCAAGGACTAGCCCACACCTATTTAATAACCATAAGCGAGTCAGTAAGTGGAATACCAAGCCCTCCGAGGTCCTAGCCGGTCTGCTGCATTCAAAATCCCTCTTGTATTTATTTCTCAGCAGCATAATGGATCCTGAATTATTTTCTGCCAAGTACTGCAGCTTTGAAAGAAATGCTTTTTGCCACCATCCTCCTCACATCCTGACAGTGAGGTCACTCTTCAAAAATAGGAGCTCTTGGTTTGAATCAGTGACTCATTGAACATGAAATCTGAGACAGCAGTACCAGCTAAGGTGGTGAAATCTGAGGATGATTCTTTAAGACATACACGCCTATAACTTGCTCAGATATGATGATACTAGCTTCTGAATGACTCACCTTCCTATCTGGTGGTAGACAGATATATATATATCTCTCTATAGATGGATAATGATATACACAAGTATTTGCAATACAACACATTTTATATATTTCTTGGTGAAGAGATTTATTCTCTCAGTAGAAAACTGAAAAATATTAATGCAATATACCATAAACAAATATAATGATTTTCTCTCTATGCCAGTACATTATATGTACTCTAAGGCCTTGTAGTAAGATTCAGCCCCTTTTCAAATCTCACCTACCTGTAATTAAAGTAAATATATCTCCCAATCTCCAACTAAAATTCATCTCAGCTTTCTTATCGCTAGCTTGGTTTCTAGCTTATAACATAGATAGGTTTTGACTCTTTAGTAGTTCACTTCCAGATGACTCCAAAGAAGCTTTATTTTACTGTAAGGTCAGTCCTTTTTAGCACTTCAATAACTGAGAGGTCATTTCTGATGACTGCAACCATTCATAGTACACAGAACTTTCTATTTCAAAATGTGTGACTAATGAATAATCCTTTAACAACAGCATTATATTTCCCCCTAAATGGTAACATACACTTGATATGAGATTTTGCAGCCTCAATGACTATGAGAGGATCCTTCCACCCATCTCTTCCTTGCAACACTTCATGTTTCATATTTTAAGTCGTTTATTTACTGTTCAGCTTTCTCAACAGATCTTTTACCCGTGTTCAATTTCCAACAGCATCCCGAATTGGAAGATGATTGCAGATCCAGATGGCTCCCAGAAAAGCATACCAGGAATTTCTCTTAATGACACCGGATTAACACTCAGACCTTCAGAAGTTCTATAAATTAAATGTCTTCTGCACTCATCTGAAATGGTATCTACTTGCTCCTCCTTCTTTCATCAGCCTCTTAGATGTGACATGTATCCTCAAAACTACAATTAAAAAGTATCATAAGTTGCAAACAACAACAACAACAAAATCAGCATCTCGTAAGCAAGAACATGGATGACTGTGCATGGATTATAGAAACTGCAGCTGTGACAACAGAAGTGGTACTGTGACATTGGGTTTTCATTTTGGTGGTCATTTCAAAAGCCTCGCTGTTTTACCACATATAAAAAGACACTACTTAAGCTATGAAGATAAATCCATCCAACTTAAATTTTTCTGGTTTACTGGCCTTGGATATCATTGCAAATCATGCCTCAAAAGACAATAGAGTGAAATAATTCAACCTACATCACTACACTACAAGAACATGACTTTTACTTGATTTGTAGGAAAAAATAAGATATTAATTTTGTCTTTGACGTGGAATTCAAGTCTATACACTTCTAGCATAAGAAGACATTTCTATGCAGCCTCTGCAGGGCACCAAAGCTTCAGAGAAGAGCAGAATTCAGATACAATTCTGAATTCTAATTTCTAAATGCCTGTTACTCTCTAGTGGCATGCTCCATGAATTCAGATACACCGGTTCCCATTCTGAAATTCCAAATTCTTTCCTCTCACAGTATAAGTCACTAGCCTAGCTTTCCTGTACACCACTTGTAGGTGCAGAAGCCTAAAAGCATCTAGGACCCCTGATTTTAAACAACTAAGTTGTTTATTGCCAACAACTTTTGCCTGTAACAGCTTTTCCTTTCACAGCCCTTTCTTTTCCATAGAGCCTTAACATTGTAAGCTGTTTTGTGAGCTTCACATATTACATTAATCCTGTTTTTCCATTTATTCATTCAAGAACAGTGCCAACTTTCTTTTCTGGAAACCCACTTGTCTAAGGAAATACATGTTTTGATTTATATCTTATGGTTTATATTTTCTATTTATATCTTATGTGTTGATGGTGATAATTAATAGGCCGAGGCTGGTCCTTTCACACTCTCAGGGATTATAGAAAGTACATTAAATCTTGGAAGCTTGCAGAGTTCAGCAGGTCTGCCTCCTGTTACTGTCAGATCTGATTCATCCCAGAAATCAATAAAAGTTTGAAGAACGTGTTTAGCCTGAACACACACGTGCAAGCTTATGAATGAGAAACAGTTCTAATTTAAAACCGTGCCTGCAGATAGATGCTATGAATTATTTTTAGTAGTTACGATAACATCTTGGGCAGAGGCCTAAAAAGCACTTACATATAAACTTGTACATATAAATCCAAAACTGAGATGACTGTCAAAATCTTCCTTCAGTTTCTGCATAACTGTTTAAGCTCTGCAGGTTCCTCAAATGTTTTGAGTTTAAATGTGTCCCTAGAAGTGCAACAGTCTTAAAGAACTAAGTAACTTGGCCCAAGTCTGACCACGATCAGCAATTAAGCTCTCTTCCACCTTCATCCATGACAGGGTCATGGTGTAGATACCTGTAGACACTGCACAAAATGCAGGTGTGGCACTTCCTGTCTTCTGAAATACGTCAGTGAAAGCGGCTATTAAATCTTACACTAGGGAATAGCTAATTGATAAAAATACCTGCCCAGTGATAAATGATGGGATCAGCTTCTTCACAAAATGGAACAACGTTTCTCGTAAAACAATCTGATGGCCATGTGGTTTTCCCAGGAAGAAACTCAATCACCTTTATATGCTTGCCATAAACTTGCTGCAATATCTGGCACTTCTTTGGGAAATGAGATGGAAAGCATCTGCTCTCAAAACAGACCATTCGCTGTTTAGGCTGACTGTCTACAGATATAAATTTGAGCTCCTCAGGGAAAGGGTGGTGTTCAACTCAACCACTTATTTTTTCCCAAATGCTCCAGTATCTACACTAGCGTGTGAATGGGTAACATCGCATGACAGCCTCTGCCACAAGAGTAAAGAGAGGCATCTCTAACTCTCTGCCTCCTCAAGGTCCTTCTATTGCTTTACGAGAAGGGGTTAATTCTGCTCATGTGTGTTAGACTTGCTCAGGGCAATTGTAATTGATTACAGCCAATGGGGACATTCAACAGGTGGGATTCAACCTGCCCAAGCCTACATTTCTATAATTTAGATGGTCTAAATCTAAGAGTAACTTGAGGGCTTCTATTACTTCAGTAGAGAGAAAATTGATCCAGTCAATGGACTTTAGAAAGCTATTAATCTCACCCTAGGGTGGACACTCACATTTCATCATCTGAATATCTCTCCAGCTCTGATTAGCTATCTATTATATCTAGCTCTAGACAGAATATAATTAGATCTAAGACACCTAGTTCATATAGGCAACAGGCCTCAAATTAAGAAAGGCTGTATTAAAAATGTACCTGCATTAAAATGTAATATATCTGCACTTAAAAATACAATAGAAAAGAGAGAGCCATACCCATGAGACTGGAGTCACAAAACAACAGGTTCAACATTTCTAGTTGAAAAATACCCTCAGCAGGTGTATATACTACAATGATAGAGGCAGAGTATGAAAGCCTGAGAATCAATTGTACCCACTGAGCGAACTGAGTTCTGATCCTGGAATGGGGAATCTTTGATTTCATAGAATTGCACGTTAAGAGTCTGGCTCCATTATGTTTGTTTAATGATTACTTTCTTGGCTTGGAGAATGGCCCCAAATTAAAGGCTAGCCTCTCATTTACCTGACACTGAATTTACTCTTATTTGAGCCAGATAAACCCAGAGCTGTTCACTGGCTTTACATCAGTGCTTTCCAGCTTTCACTTTCTGTCTGTGAGAAAAAAGTTTTCAAGTTTTCCAGAAGATTGCTGACAACCCTTTTAAGACTTGAAAAACCAGTCAGTGAGTCAAGTTTGGTGTGATGCTAATTAGTAATGATAACTAGTGCTTTATATTGCCTTTTATCTTCAAAGCACTTAAGAAATGCTGACTTAGTGTTACCTTGTTAAGTAAACTAACAATTGAGCAGCTGATTTAAAAAATAAAAGAGAGAGAGCTTCCCAGTTTCTTGTTTCTACCATTCCTCTGTAATATTCACAGAGGCATACAATTTCTGGAATTGGTTCCTACTGTGAACAGAAACTGTCCATATCAGAAGTTCAGGCAAAGCTGGACAAATTCCCTAAACTTACAAAATGATATACCCGTCATGTAAACATTTATGTTGTGTATACATTTCACAGTGTGCATCCACACAGTGACTTTTATAACTCCCTTTCTTAGGTGCCTGAATAGTCCAGAACATCAGACAAAGCATAGACACCTTATTTACGGGCACAAATTCCAGTATTTATCAAAGAACCCAACAGCTAGATGCTGTGAAACACAATTTTTTTTTTATAAATAGCCTTAAAAGATTCATAGAAGTAAAGCTCTGGAAAGAAACTTTCTCTTGTGTTCTTAGGGAAGATCAGATTTTGTATTTTTAAACCAGAAACAATTTGATCAATTTGTCCTTCTAGAAGTGTTAACAGCAGAGCGAACTTCAAAGCTAGATCAGGTTGCTCAAGGAAACTTCCAAAGATGGAAATTTCATTACCTCTCTTGGCAATCTGTTCCAGTGCTTAACAATTTTCACCCTGAAATTTTCCTCCTTGCATTCATTTACAATTTTCACTATTGCAACCTGTGACCAATACCTCTTGTCCTTTTGCTGTGCACCTCCTACAAGAGTCTGGCTCCGTAAATCCCTTTCAGGTCACTGAAGACAGCAATTTGATCCCCTTTCAACTTTCTTTTCTCCAGACCAAGCAAATCCAGGTAACTCAGCCTCATACAGAATATGCGCCAGCCACTCAACCTTCTTAATGATGCTTTGCTGGACTAACTTTGTCTAGTACTGGGATGCACAAAGCTGGACACAGTACACCAAATGTGGCTTTCAGAGTGTCAGGTAAAGGGGAATAAGGGCTCTGCTTGTCTTGCTGGCTGGCTACAGTCATTAACGTGCCTCGGTATGAGATTGGCCTTCACGACCACCAGGGCACACTGGTGATTTGCATTCAATTTGTTGTGCACCAGCAACCCTAGGTCCTTTTCTGCAATGCTGCTATTTCAGCAACTGTATTGGTGCATGCAGTTGTTCTGTCTCAGATGCAGGATTTTGCATTTGGTTTTGCTAAACTCCATGTCCTGTCAGTCCCCTTCTCCAGGATATCAAGGTTGCTCCAAATGGCAAGCCTTTCCCTTCAGTGTATTGATCAGTGTTGCCCTCTTCACTTACTGCCCACCCCTCCCCTTGCCATTTTGGTGTCATTCACAAACTTGCACTGTTAAAGGTTTTATCATCCAGGCCATTAATGAAAGTATTAAGTAGAATCAATCCAAATACTAGCCCCTGAGGAATATCACTGCTAGTTAGGCCATTCTCTGTTGACCACTACCCATTAAGTCTGGTGTTCCAGTCAGTTTTCATCCAGTTTATAGTCCATCCACTCTGTATCTAGGCTACATGTTTGTTTCAGGAGACTATGTCAAAGGCCTTGCATAATTCAAGGCAAATGACATACACTACTCCCTCCATCAAACACAAAGAGCCAGTAATATCATAGGAGGCAATCAATCAACCATACTTGGCCTTGGTAAACCCATGTCCGAACATATTCTTGTCCTTCCCATGCTTGAAAACGGCTACCCTGAAGTCTTTCTCCATAATCTTCTGAGACCCTGAAGGGAGGCTGACTGACCTACAGTCAACTGTATCATTCTTCTTGACCTTTTTGAAATCTATATAACATCTGCTTTTTACCAGTCACCAAGAACCTCCTTCAATCACCACGACTGTTCAAAGATAATAAAGAGGGGTCTCACAGAGGTATCGGCAAGCTCTTCAAACTTTCTTCATAGATAAACATTTCTAACCCTCTTCTCATCCTTTTGATTTCCTCTCAATTCTTTCCAGTTCATCTGAAGATTAGAAAAACATAGTGACCAAAACAGGACATGGCGTTCCTACTATTGCATACCAGTACAATCTAAAATGAAAAGCAACATTGTGTTGTTGAAAAATGCTGTAGTTTTGGCTCACAATAGCTCCCACACTGGCTAACTGGAGACCACACTGACGTCTGGTAAGGCAAAACAAAGATATTTCTGATTCATACTATAGTGCTCAGACTACCAGGCAATGCCTTTTTCTCAGGAGAGATTCAGGTTTCTACAATATTGAGTTCAGTGAGATCTGATAATTTATAGCATCCACCATGATCAGAATGACAAGATTCAGTGTCCTTGAGTGATTCAAAATGATGAGCTAAAAGAAAAAGAAATCACTTGTTATATTAGACTTATTGTGTATGTCTGCCCTACCGTAAATGTGAAAATATTCTATTGTTTCCCCAAACTAGGTCACAAAAATATTTTAGCAGCTCTATTTTAGTTAATTTTGCATCTAATGTTGAACACATACTCTGAACTCCAAAGTCTCTCAATTTCTGAAATATAAAACAAAACCATACAAATAATTAATAACAGTGATCCTTGGACAATAAAACCCAAACAAAATTAGCATTGACCATCATAATGATTGCTGAAATACATATTTAAAAAGTAATTTATTTTGACTTGCAACACTTGCAGCACTTCTGGGTCAAGATAGAGATGGGAAGATCACTTCCCAGTTACTGTCATGGGTAAACCAGACTTGAGCCAGGGAAAAATAATTTATTGGCAATTAAAATAGATTCAGGTAGTGAATCTCCCTTTCTCAGGCCCAAGCCAACACCTCTATCTCTCCTCACCCCAAGCTGGGCAGGAGGTGTGGTGAGATGGTCAGTATGTGTTGGTTTATCTCTGCTACCACTTCCCTCTCACATATTTCCCCTGATCCAGTGTGGGCTGAAGTCCCTCAGGAATATCCACCTGCTCCATTACGGTCTCCTCATGTCTGAAGGGGAATCTCTGCTCCGGCACCTCTTCCCCTCCTGTGACTTTGGTGTTCCCTCTGTTGTTTCTCACTCTTTTTGTTCCCTTCTCCACTCTTTGTCTTGTGTCGTTTTTGCCTTTTTTTTAAGCATGTTTTCCCTGTGGCACCACAGTCTTGGCTGATGGGCTGTGCTCTGTGGTGGATATGTTGGAGCTGGCTGGAACCATCTGTGTCTGACACAGGGCTGCTTCTCACAGAGGCCACACCTGTGATCATCATCATCATCTGATGATGATACCTTGCCATGGACACCTGACACAACTTATATACATTTTGTTAGAAGGAACATTTAATCCTGTCTTATCACTCAGCAGGTGCCTACTTCAGATGTTCATCTGACCATCTAGTTAAAACAGAATTTCAATTTCTCTCAGATTCATACTATCAATGACAATATATCCAATAAATTATTTGACATGGTCTTTGTACAAGACAACTAAACAAGCAGGCTGTTATAACCTTCAGGAAGGGACCTCAAAAGATCATCTAGTCCAACCTTCCAGGGGAAAGGGAGCCTAAATGAAATTTTCTAGCACTCTGTCCAATTGCATCTTGAAAAGAGTTAAATTTGGGGAATTTTGGTTTTACTGTTTATTAGCTAGAAAGTGTTTCACGAGCATTTATGAAGAAATTTCAGTGTTTTGACAGATTTTTGGTATGATTTACATTGTATTGTAATGAGTTTCATACTAATGTCAGATATTAATAATTTCATGTTTATTTTTAAATTATTAATTTGTAAATGTACTACCGGTTGCAAGCAAAAATGAAATTCAAGCAAACCTTCATATTCAGTAAAATGATCCTTAGAAAATTTCTTTATTTAAGGTGTAGAAGCAAACTCTACATTCCTCCAACCTTCTATTCTTGTATGGTTTCTAAGGCAATCATATAAGAAACAATCTGTATCGTATTTTGCATGATATTGAAGTAGACTGATATGAGACCTATAATGTTTATCTAGTCTCCCATTTGCAGGTGAGATAAACTGATAAAAAGCTGCCATCAGAAGGACTGTCTGCATATTTGGAATATCCTGGGTCTATATCCTCCATAATCATATAAAAGCCCCCCTACAATTTTCAAAATAGTCTAAATAGTTAAAACACTTGGAAAAATCTCAAACTTTAATTCTAAGTAGTCTCTCCAATATACGCTATCATGTCTGTCTTTCATAATATAACAAAAACAAAACTGTAGTATCCTGTTATTAGAAATTAGCAAGAACTGGGAACAGTTCTTTCACTATTCAACAGCAGCTACCAACATATTTGGGGCATACATACACACCCTAGTCCTCTCTGGGTCACAGGGTTGTTTCACTACTTTAACATGACTTAGAAACACGCATGATGAGGAAAGTGGAGAGGGGCTGAGTTCCCACTTACACGATGGATGCCTCTGCCCTGCTACATTGGTCTTTTTTAAAGTCATTTTCTCCTGAGCTCCAAATGAACTATCTTTACCAGTAAAATGATTTATTCTCTGTATTTTCTTATTTCTAAGCATTGAGTCACAGCAGAACCTGAAAAATTAAGTGATATTTTGTGCTGCTTCATTATTCACAGCTGTGCTTGGCCTTAATATTTAGAATAGTTAGTAATACTGTTTTCTTTGTTTGTAACTTAACTTTTGCTGTGTGAAAACAAATATATTACTATTCCTGGAAGCCTTTCCTGGCAGGGATTGAAGGCAAGAGTCACAGGTAAGCAATAAAAAATGCATCTTTTCCAGACATAAGAGCACTGATTTTTTTTTGCTCTGTGAAAAAATAGTCAATATATTATCACCATAGCAATGCTCGTTCTGAGCTTAACAGTTTCTGTGAGGAGAGGAAATACATGCAGTGGTTTGTCATGGATGAAAAATTACTTCAGATGGGTCCCCTAAGAAATATAGCACCCAATGCTACATCTTTCTTTGTTCCCCATGATATTAACAAGAGAATAGCAGAATTTTGAAACTTGCCAGGGTGCTAAAATTCACTGAAATCTTGTGCATTATTTAAATACCTAAATACTATGATAACTTTTTCTTTCTCTCTTCATATATTTAGTTTCTCCTTTAACACAGATGGAGGAAACATATCCCTCAGACAATGAATTCACTGAAGAATCTATTCTTTAGGAATTTCTGTGTTCTTTTCTACTGAATGGGAATGAGATGAAGGTTATTTTAGAAAAGAAATACAGCCATTTCCTTCATTCCAGTACCATCCTCCAGTTCCAAAAGGGCAAAGAACTAATATTTCACCTAGGAACAAGTCTGCATTTTGTGCTCTTGGAACTATGGAAAGCAAAAACCCCTACTAAAAGCAGCATTCCTTCATGAAATTTTCTGGAAAAAAACCCACTCACTGCAATCTTTAGATGTTCTGTTTAATTAAAACTCACTGGAATCTACGGCATATAACATGAATGAATAAAATTGGCCTGTAATTAAGCAATGTTTGCAACAAACACTCCACTCCTGTTGTTCATGATTATATGGACTGCAAAAATACCCTGAAAATATGTTCCTGTTAACTGTTAACATCATGGCATTGACAGTGTTGTCTTTTCTAGTTATGAGACAGCAATTTTCTTCATAACTATTGACAAGTAGTATGGGACAGATGTTGCTCACCAATAATCTCCCAATCTCTTAGCTATTTTGGATCCAAGTTACCAAGTTCTGGACACAGACTACAGCTTCAAACTGCAAACAACAACGAAGGTTGAAAAGGTTGTGATATGATATGACATTATGTAGCTCTTCACTGTAATAGTGAATTTTATGTGCAGGAAGTTCAGATCCTTTTGGTCTCTGAGACTGTATGTTTACTCCCCATAGGCACTGAGATCCATCACGGTTCTCCCCATTTTCCACCCAAGATATGAGACAAAGAGAAAGAAATCAAGAGAGTTTCACAGCAAGGGAAACGATACATCATAGAATTTAGAGGCGAAGGCGATATGTACAAAACTAAAAGAATAATTTTTTAGTTAGCTAATATGTTTCCAAAGATTTAAAATCTTCTAGGAATAATTTGGGAAAAAAATATCCACAGACTGCCAGGTCTATTAAAAGAGAGATATATAGCATCACTGAAAACCTCATTAAAGAAAATACAAAAACTATCCTATGACTTGGACTGTGGTATTCTGCCATAAAAGTGATTGCCTTATACCCTAGGCTTCAAAATTAAATATCCTTCTGCTATTTTTACGTGTCTCTTAAGAAAGAAATTTCTCTTCAATTTTGAAGAGTATCCCCATATCCAGTCTTTTGATATATTCTCCTGGGAAGTTTTGGTTTACAGCCTTTTCAGCTAGAGGAGGTAATAGGATATAAGTCTCTCATTTCCTTGGCAACTGTGCTAACCATTAGGTTATTCTATGAAAGAAAAGAGTGAGACCAGCTGAGTTCTCTAAGGAAGAGACTGTTGGTGATTGCTTTCAAGTAAAAGCTTTCTTTCTCAGGCACTCTGCGCTGCTCTGTAAGCTTTCAGTCTGCTAAATACATTTTGCTGCAAGTGGATAAGAAGATAAGATAATGGAAACCATAAAAGAAGCCACAGTATATATATATATATATAATGTATTTGGCTTGGTCACTAACAGAAGATCATTTAACACCACTGTTAACAGCATTTAAATAAATATATTTAAACAATAACTTGGCCCATACTGTTAACCTACATCAAGAGCCAGGAAGCCAAGGGCAAATGGCACCAACCATCTCGGATCTGCTCTGCCAAGTGCTGGCGCCTGCATGAACAGATATGTCTTGGATGGAGATGAACCAACACAGAGACAGTGCCTGAGCTAACGTATAAGTGGTATGGTCAAGATCACCCTGTGGCCCTCTTTTTTTTCAGGACAGATGTACAAGATTACAGATAAATTAGAGCTTATGTTTTATCAAAGTTTTCATTCAAAATCTTATAAAGGCTTCAAAAACATTTTGAGTAAGTGTTAAAGTTAGAAAATTCTTAGATTTTACTTTAATCCCTGTCTTTTTTTATTTTGAAACCAGGAGTCTCTCCTGGAATAAACTCAGAGCAGTCTGGTTCATCAAAGGGCTCCACAGTCAAAGGATGACCTAGTAACTGAATACAGCTACACCAAAGACAGCATCAGTTCAAATGTTCCCACAATGATAAGCTAGAAATGTGGTTTTCAACCTGTTCTACTTTCAGAAGCTTAGCCATTTTTCAGTAGCATATAGAACAATTTAAGCTTACTAAAAAATAATCATCCTGCTTTTCTTAAATACCTGGGTGGGGTTTTTTGCAGTCTCTGGAAGCCTAGGTATCACAGGTTAAAACCCATTATGCTGGACAAACATCTCTGCATCTCATTCTGCAGTCCTTTCTCATGCATAATTTTCACTTCCCTTTCCTCTTCATTTAAATGAGAATTCTGCTTGATGCGTGTTTTGGGTTTATTTGATCTCTCATTTCCTAATTTTATTTTTTTTTAATGGAGAAGGTGTTTCCTCACAACTTGTTTCCAGACGGTGGCCGAATTTGTCTCTTATATCTAAGGGAAATACTTTCCTAAAATCTGTAACAGGAAAACCAACTGACAGATGTGTATAAGATAAAAGCATTCTTCTCTCACAAACATAGCAAATTTAAATTATACAGGAACCTATATTCAACAAGGTTCACTCCACCTTTAAAATATTCTACCTTGCATTTGATTTACTGTCAAGGCAACATAAAATTTCAATTACATTTATTCTGAAAAGCAACTGAAGAATGAGTCAATGTGAACTACACTGAACTACTCCATGACATTTATTCCATCATTTTCACTAGTTTTAAATCTAATACAGTCTTCAGCATAACAATCTCTTCCCAGTCTTCTTTTAAGAGGAAAAGCTGAGATTTTTCTATGGCTAAGGGATGTCACTTTCACAGGGGAAAAATGTAACAGGCATAATAGAACACAAAATCTACCTGACAGTTCTTTTAGGGAACAAACTTGTAAATAAATTTTAAAAATATGAACTGTTCTCCAAAGAAAAAGGTGACAGTGGTTGCTTATTTGTTTTTCTGGGAGGTATTATCAGGGAATCCAGTCATTAAGGAAGATACACTCAGCAGCAGTGAAATAATGAATCCCAAAGGGAAACAGGAAAGGGACAAACTCCAAAGAACCTACCAACCTGAGAAACTTGTCTTAAATAAGTTTATCTCCCAACAAACAAGGGAAACATTTTTTAAAGGAAAAATTCTTTGCCTGTACATGTAGGACATTTTTATTGCCCTTTTTATCATGCTCAGACTTTGTTTTAAAATTTATTACAAAGTATTGACTTCTAAAAGTCCTTGAAAAGTTATTTGATTTATGGAGTTTAGACCAAATGAGAAATACAGAGTCAACATTTGATTCCTCACTACAAAAAGAAGAGTCACCTACTGGGCTTCAGCCTGTAATCTACACATATCCTCTAAATTAAATATCCAAGTTTAGGATCAGCTTCTGAATAGAGCTGGGGCTAAAACAGAACCACGTAGACCAGACTCGAAAGGTGCTTGCTTTCACAGACATTGACACCAAACACCCTGTTGTTTCCTATGTACATTCTTATGAAGAAATTGGTATTCGGTCCCAGCTCACTTCTAGCTCCCCGACATTAATTCTGCCTTCCAAGCGGGGCACACAGAATAAGTGCATGGCACAACAGTAGTTATAGTAGTTTCCTATAGTCTCTCTGCTCTTAATGTCACATGTAGAGCCCAAAGCATTCCCTTTCCCCCTGTTTGCGATGCCCTGCTGTATGTGCAATTGTATGTCCAGTTCTTGGTATGATTCCAGTTACAGTCCTAACACTACCTATTAATCTGGTCATTAATGTCCTAATTGCATTTTGGCATTTCAGAAAAGGGAGAGGTTATTTTGGATGAGAGTTTGCATCCTCTTCAGTAAAAAATACTTTACCAAATTTGTTCTCGTTTAATGTTTTAACACTCCTTCGGCAAATATTCTCCCTCGGGAACAGCCTCTGACTCATAAATAGATCAGGTGCCCTTCTCCATTAACCTTCCAGGATAACACATGCTGTTCCTTGACTCTGAAGTGACTGTCTGTAGGACAAACTCATTTGGACAGCTATATACAGCTGTGACAGGACAGCATTTCAAAGGTTGCCTAAGACTTTGTTGCAGACTCTATATTAATTCCTTAAACTGTCCTGGTCGGTCAAAGACCTCTCTACAACTCCTAGTTGCTCTCTACAACTACCTGAAAGGAGGCTGTAAAGAGATGGGGGTCAGTCTCTTCTCCCAGGTCACAGATGATAGGACAAGGGGCAATGGCTTCAAGTTACGCCAGGGAAGGTTCAGGTTGGATATTAGGAAATATTTCTTTACTGAAAGGGTTATCAGACATTGGAATGGGCTGCCCAGGGAGGT
>JAOQGH010000001.1:162174661-162251250 GCA_025769975.1 Gallinago jamesoni
GTTTTTTTTTTGGGGGGGTGGGGTGTTTGGTTTTTTTTCTCATTGGTTGGACTAGATGATCTTAAAAGGTCCCTTCCAACCTGGGTGATTCTGTGATTCTGTGAAAGAAGGAATGAGGATGCAAATACAATCATTTCTTTTATCAAAAGGCTAGTTATGTACTTTTCAAGCCTTTGAGCAGGGTCTCCCTTAGGATATGAGCAGAATTGAAAAGTCCAGTGGGATTATTTCAACTTTACCCCTGAGCTGAGCTTCATGGTGTTTCTCTGGGTCAGAGAACAATGCAGACGATTGCCAAGCAAGGAGCAGCTGGTTTCCAGCGGTTGCACGATGCGTGACTCACTGAGTGTCGAAGTAGAAATGGGACATGCATCCACGTGACCAAATTAACCCCGCGGTTTCCTGGGGATATGGAGTGAGAAGTCAGTGGTTCCTTTTCTCCTTCACATTCCTGGACAGCTGTTGCACAATTAGAGCTGTGGTGAAATGATCAGATTGACCTTTTCAGCCTGCTAAGTGGAATGAAAATATTGAGTAAACTGTGTTCAGATTACTAAATCCCACCACTGAGCAGTGCTGAGATGAGTAGTTTCAGACAGCCCCTGGCAGAGTCTCAGAAAATCTGTGTTAAATTTGCATAGGGCTAGACAAAGGGATTCCCCCACAAAGGGCTGTCACGAGATCATTAGTATCCAAATAGCCTAACCTTTCGGTTTTTAACTGACCAAAACCCGTTAAGATTGTCTGCTCTGTGACTTCATAGGGAACTTGTGTTTTCCTTTCAACTATGGAGCAACCTGCAGAACATAAAAGTTAATAAGTCAAATTACATTATTAAGGCCTCTTACCTCATACTGTGTTATCTGGGATGATAGCTCCAGGGAGAACCACCTGAAGCATGTTAGACCAATGCCAGCCACTCAGTCAGACTTCTGCTTCACCACCTCTGACATATTCTGAATGATTTGCTGGGTCCAGAAAGCATTTCAAGAGACCATTTCTGCTTACAACAAAAATCTGCTGTGTCAGCCCACTAATTTGAGAACCATCCATGCTGAATGTATATGCATTTCAATGGTCAACAGAGACCTGATTCAGTTGCCTGAACAAAGGCACCAAGGGTACCTCCCTGCCTCCGTCTGCCACTGAAGAAAGATGCAGACCTCTCACCGGGCTTACAGAATCATAGAATGTTTGGAGTTGGAAGGGACCTTAAAGATCATCGAGTTCCAACCCCCCTGCCATGGGCAGGGACACCTCCCACTAGACCAGGTCGCTTGTGTCATAACCTGCCGGTTCTCTGTATAGGATATCAAAGGCATCCTGAATTCTCTAGGGGATCTCAGATGACACTGATCAGCTATGTTTGGGTGATGTTTTTCTGCTGTGAGACCAGAGCTAGATAATTTCACTCCTAGCAAAGGCTGTCAGTTCTTTCAGTACTTTTGCAGTGGAAGGGCTGTTCTCCAGTCAGCTCTTGAGCCAGTAGCATCTCAGGCTATAACTTAAAACAGCTGAATTAAGATTAAAGATGAAGCCATGACAAAATCCTAGAGAATATGTTATGAACAGTATAAAGGAGAACATGGGGATCCAAGCACATTCATTTCTTTATGATTTTGCTGTTTCCTCTCATGTTTCTTACAGAAGTGACACAGATGAACTCATCCCCTCCCCTCCAAATAGAGCACTAGGCACAAAAAATAGTGCCGGGGAGAACCTGGTCTTTACAACTCAATACAGGACTACAGAATCTAGTTCATAGGACTCTCTAGTGATGTAGCTGAATCCAGTTTATATAAGGTGTGAGAAACTGTATTCAGTTGCAACAATTATTGCGTGTTTCAGCAAGAATTCCCCAGGTGTATAATCTGTTTTGGAACACAGACTCATCATGCAGATTTCCTCATCAACTCAAACTCTTATTGAAAAGACAGAAATCACAGAATAATATGGGATTGGAAGGGACCTCTAGAGATCATCTTGTCCAACCCCCCTGCCAAAGTAGGTCCACCTAGAGCAGGTTGAGCATGAATGTGTACAGCCAGGTTTTGAACGTCTTCAGAGTTGGAGACTCCACCACCTCTCTGGGCAGCCTGTTCCAGTGTTCTGCCACCCTCAAAGTGAAGAAGTTCCTCCTCATGTCCAGCAAGGCAATTTTTGTTGTGATATTAATTAAAAGGTGGCCTCATTTATCAGACCAAAATGTTATCTTTTTACTGTTGAAATGTGAAGATCCTGTAGTCTGAATGACACCAGAAACAGTCTGTGGATTTACTCTATCCAATACCAGGCTTGTAATTTAGGTGTTCATAGCCACCATTTAAAGACATGAGAGAAGAGATAGAAGACTCAGGCACATCTTTATGTACTCTCAATAGCACCTCCACATGGAAAACTAGCCCACCTATCATCTGAGTCAACCACTGACTGTTGAAAATCAAGGGCAATTACATTCCTGATACTGGAACTTCAGTTATTTGCCTAAAATTAGCGTGGAAAAATCTGCACTCTAAAATTTTTCAATGTAGTGGCTAATTAAACTACTGTTGACTCTTACAGAATGACCTGCAATCTGCAGAGCAGAAAGCAGAGCTGGAAAACCACAAAAATATCTATATTTCTTCTGTATAAGCAAACCAAATAGTGAGATGAAGCACAGTTTCAAGTTCAGCAGTCCTAAGAAAGTTTTCCATTCTTTTCATGACCACCAATCTTAGCATCTCAAAGGGTTTTTTTTAACAAAACTGCCTTAGATTTTGCCCAAAGCAGTTGAGCTAATCTGGTTTGCAACTAACTCCTTTGGTTAATTTTATCAGATTGACTGGCTGATCTCTCTCTAAAATATTCGTAACATTTTACTAATGCATTTTTCTGTCTCTTCTAAGTCATTGTTTCTTGTTGGGTGCCCTTGTTTCTTATTATCTCCTCATAAATTATGTTGCAAGGCATGTTTTCATGGTTTCTAAAAAAATTCTTGCATGCTAGTATTTGTGAGCAGTAGCTGTATGATTGATACACAAATAAGTCACTTCCTCCTTCATAAACCAACAAGAGGGGTAAAGGAAGTGTGATGAAGGCTTGGTCTCCATAGAATCATGGAATGGTTTGGGTTGGAAGGGACCTTAAACATCATCTAGTTCCAACCCCCTGCCATGGGCAGGGACACCTCCCACTAGGGCAGGTTGCTCAAAGCCCCATCCAACCTGGCCTTGAACACTTCCAGGGGATGGGGCACCCACAACTTCCCTGGGCAACCTGTTCCAGTGTCTCACCACCCTCAGAGTGAGTAATTTCTTCCCGATATCTAATCTAAATCTCCCCTCTTTCAGTTTAAAACTGTTACCTCTTGTCCTATCACTCCACTCCCTGATAAAGAGCTTCTCCCCATCTTTCCTGTAGGTCCCCTTTAGGTACTGGACATGAAGCTGAAATGCAGCTGTAGTTTGTATCTGAACCCAGATCTTGGGATATGCTTTTACCTTCCATAGTTCAGACTGCTTTAAGTGTGACTACTATAGCAGAAAAGAAGTCAAATAAGAATATAAACAGTATAAATTTGTTTTCCTTATTAGTCTTCCTGTGACCTACCTTTCCAAATTATAGCAATGACTAATCCCTCTCTTCTCAGAACCAAGGTTTAAAACTCTAAAATTTTGGCTCTCAGTTCAGATTTTGACTAAATAGGAGTCCGTCAACACTCGTTTCTTTTGCTACATTCATCCTAGGCTAGTTACTTTAGGATTATCAAGGGAAGTTATAGGTTTAATTCAATAGAAATCAAGACTCAAAGTTAAATTTATTTAATTACTAGAATCAAAGCTCCAGCCTGGTTACCTGTTTATGTCTAAAATGACCTGTCAGAAAGCATATCATGTTCAGAAAAAGTTATGGGGAAATCTTCAAAGAAACGTGTTTATTTTCTCTTCATACCTTTTAGACATCCTAAACTACACAACATACTCATTTCCAAAGCATTTTCAAAACACTACCTACTATTAGCTACACTCATTTAAACTGAATTTATACTAGCTTCTATTACCAAATTGCCATAGCTAAGTTACTAATATAATGACTTTGAACTTGGGTGCTTTCAAAAACAAATTACTAAGCATCCAAGATATTCAAACTTCATAAAGACATAGCCTTCCTTTCCTTACTAGACATCAAGTAAGATTTTAAAATGGTAACTAGAGTGCTTTTGCTAGTAAATTAACTTCTATTTATCAACATTCTTCATAACTTCTACTTAACATGCTTCAGTTCATTTTATCCAAATAAAGCAAACTTCTTAAACCCAATTTTTCCCTCTGCATTTCTGCAAAACCAAATAGACTTATTAGTTTCATCATTGTTTTTATATAGAGCTGTTGCTAAGTAAAAATAAATAAATCAGAAGGTCTTGAATTTTTAAGAGCTATTTCTGGGCTGTTCTTTAATATCCCCATGAGAGGGATCACCTTATCTTCGCATATATCTAAAAATTGCATGGGGCTATAGGCCTACAGCCTCAGCAAAAATTTGTTAACTGAGGTTCAGACAAGGATAAATTAAGTCCTAGATTTCTATTTTTCTCAGAACATGGCAGAAATAAAATTCTAGAAATTCATGAGATAAAAAAGATCTAGCAAAAATGAAATTATAAATTTTAGAAGCAAAGAAAACTTGTTGCAGAACTTCCTAAAACTGGGACAAGTTAAGGAATCAGTCAATTCAACAACATAAAGCAGCAGTCAAAAGCAGCTCCAATATATTAAAAAAATGGTTTAAGTGCAATGAAAAATTAATAAGGTGAGCTGCACCTAGGAGCTTTCTAATAATTAAGGCCTGAAGACTACACTGGGATATAGCTTCAGCTAAAGTTGAACTGGGTATGGAAAATAAAATGACAGCAGCTGGTTAGCAAGATTCTTTAACTTTGAAATACAACTTTTTCTGTGATGGTCAATGAATGAGGTTGGTCAGGCTTACTGGAAGACCTTCAGTTGAAATGACTGAGTAAGAGTTTAAGGTCTAAAGAGAATGAATATATTTTGATTTTACTTGCTCTTACAACAAAGCTATAGCCAAAGGAAAATTGCATTCAATGCTCACCTATAATCAAAGCAAATGGCTGCCTAGCAGCAGAAATCAAAAGCACATCTCCCCTCACCCCATTCGAGAAAGAATTGCACCATAAGCCATATGTGCTTTCATATTTTGCTACTTTGCATTGCATCAAGATGAGTAAAAAAACTGGAAAAGCATCATAACCGCCTGATTAAAAGATGTCTAAAGCTTGTACATACTATTTATCTGTTTCAAGCTCTAATTAAAATATGGTGGACACCTCTGGAGGGCAATTCATTCCAGCATTAAAACAGATGCCTCAGACAGGTGGGATGAATTGCTCTTTGGAGATACGTGTCTCTTTTCATTTACTATGGAAAGAGCTTGTCTAGTGTAGGCAACACAATAAATACATAGGTGGTTAAAATGAGTGAATCCTACCTGGAGGATATTGATTCTTAGCTGCTAGTGATAGACTGAGGTATGTTATGTTCTTAGTTAAATTTCAAGCCAGATTAATCTGAGATGCTTAAGCTTTAGATGACAAAAATTAGACAAAGCAAGTCTTCCCTTTTTACAACAAGAACGACTACTGTAGAGAAGGGGTTGTAAGGAAATACTTGAAAATTTCATCAAAATCATAGAATCATAGAATTTTCTAGGTTGGAAGGGACCTTTAAGATCATACAGATCATATTTCACTGAATATCATTCTTGTATTTTTGTTCTTTGGAGTTTTTTTAGTTAGTAAATCTGCTACACCAGTTTTTAAAAAAGGAGAGCATTCAAGATTAAACTAATTGGGTAATAATCCACCCACTCTATAGCTACTCAGTAGTCAATCAATCACAAATCAATAAATTTATTTAAAAATATAGAAGAAGAAGATATTACTATTAAACTTTTTAACGTAGAAAATCATTCTACTTTTTGCTCTGTAGACTATAAAAATATAGGGTGTGTAAACAGATACAAATGTAACCCAAATAGATAAGTTTCTACTTAAAAAGCATGGCTGCGTCTTCACCTGATGTCTAATGATTCCTACAACACAGAATATTAGCCTGGCATTAAATTTATATGTCAAGAAGTGATTTAGTGAACACTTCTTCACAGAATATTTGAGAAATCACAATCCCTGATGCAACAAATATTATAATGTAGTTTACACAGCTGTTACTTTAAAAGTTGCTATTTTTAAAACATTAAATTTGATGACTAGAACTTATGGTTGCCCATATTGATACTTGCTGATGAATCATTTATTTCTAAATACTTCTTGAATGTCTTCACAGAAATATAGAATATATGTACATAAATAGTGGTTTTGATACACTGACAAATATACAGTATTATAAGATCCTGCATGTCTTTGCTGACCTTTGGGGTACAGACAATGGATAGGGTCAGATGTATTCCTTGCTCCAGCTAAGCACCTTTGAATTGCAACCTGGAGGATATTTCTATATTGCTATCGGGAATCCATTTTTAATTTTTTTTCTGGCAATTTAAACTCAGTCACAATTACTTCTCCTAAGTGCAATGGCAGGAGGAATAAGTATAACTCAACATCATGGTATATAAAGATAGAATCACTTCTTTTCTCCTCCACTTCTCCATTCTGTAACCAAGGATTACATTAACTCCTTTTTGGTAAAACACTGTGTTTAGATGTTATGGTAACGGAGTATGAATTCTTTAAGGATTTAGGAAAAAAAATCTGCCTTACTTTGTAATAGAATAGTCCACAGCTGTGAATGAGCTAAGGTATATGATTCCCAGCTGATAACCTTAAAGGTAGTCCAAGGTGAGAAAGAATGATGGTGGTGAGAAGAGGAAGGAAAAGAAGGTGAGAGATGGTGTGTGAGCTGAAGGGTAGGAGTATGCTTTTGTCTGCTTGATGAATTGAATGATACTTTCTTTTTGAGTTTGTTTGTAAAATAAAGCTTGTCTGTTTAATTGTGATTGTTGAACAGGGATGGAAGCCATCACAACTATGCTACTGTTGTGGTCTTGTTTCTCATTTAAAAAAAACAAAAGGTGTAACAGAATTAGTTAGTATTTTTTTTTAATATTGGTATTAGAAGCATATTTTTTGGAAAAAAAAACCTAATAACTTACTTGTAAAAATGAAAACATTATGTAGATTTGTGAGTTGGGTTTTTTTTGGTAGTAGTTCCTGGCTTGATTTTTTTTTTTTTTTTTGTCTTTTTCTTCTTTGGAGAGCACTAATTTTTGAGTTACTGTGCAGTATAAGAATGGAACTGGAATCCAGTGAATGGTAGAAGCATCTTTGTGGTAGAAGCAAATTCTATTAAAGGAAAAATCACATATTCTGATATATCTTAAAGAAATACTTGTTAATCACTTAGTTATTAACTTGTTTATTTTATGGTCTATATGTTGCTGATGTCTGACCTAGAATATTGTGTAGTACTAACCTGGAAGCCTGTACTTATGGTTCTGTCAAAGAGAGAAAGAAGATCTATTTAATGAGACCTACTGTCATATAAGAGCATAAGTAATGTTTTTTTTTTATTTTTGGTTGTCTAGCACTGCAGTCCTTTCTGTTACCTGAGAAGTGACATTAAAATAATTAGAGAGTAATTACTGTTGTCATTCTGTTTGTGCTTCTGATATTAGCACAAATTTAGTGTTCCAGTTCTTTTCTTTTAAAAAATCTTTAAGTACCAGGACAGTTCTAGAAGAGTGGTGGAAATAATTAAAGAAAAATAATCTTTTGACTCTTGAGCTGGGTGTTTTGGAGTTCTTATTGTGGCTCGTCTCTATGATCAGTTAGTTTTAAAAAGCTTAGTCCTGTAGATCTTCCTAATGTCTGTGTTCAGTGTTAATGGAATGAAAAGTGCCTGGCTGCTTCAAGGTAATATTAAGTATTCCAAGAAAATAACTTTATGTAGGTGGGTCAGTTGCATTTGCCATAAGAAATTATAATAGATTCAGACTTTTTTTGAGTGTATGTATACCATTATGCTCTGGTGTGACCTTACTTCTTG
Source organism: Gallinago jamesoni (assembly GCA_025769975.1). NCBI lineage: Eukaryota > Metazoa > Chordata > Aves > Charadriiformes > Scolopacidae > Gallinago > Gallinago jamesoni. The sequence goes on from JAOQGH010000001.1 coordinate 162,182,725, forward strand.
TTTGTCATAGCTCTGTTTACTGCACTGTAATTTATGCCTTGTGATTTTTATCCACTTGCAGGAATTTTAGTTTTTCCTTTCCTGTGCCATCCCTCTCTCAGTAGGTTTTTTGATATTTTTTTTCCCCTCTTTCTAAAACAGAAGATGTATTTAGAGGGATAGCAAAATACAAGACTGTTTAGTAGGTTGTAACTGGTGTTAGAACACACTCTCAAGAAGTTGTATCTAGTTCTCAGACATCTAAATTAAGATGAATCTTTCCAAAGATTGATCATGTTACTTGTGTGCTTTCATAATTATTCTTTATCCTAAAACTCTTAATGACATTTTATATACATATTAAAATTCTATGATTCTATGCCCATTAGAATTAAGTATATGTTCCACTCATGCTCAGAGTAACATTTCTGTTGCTGGTTATAGCTGTTTCTCGAACAATCCACTTAATTTTTGCTATAGCTACAACTCTGGTCCAAAGAGGATTTTAATATATTCTAAGAAGATACATGGTTTGTTTAGGGCATTGTCTACATTTCTCCAACATGATTTTTGGTTGTCCCAAACAGAGAAGCTCTGTTCAAATGCAGAATGCTTAGATCTGCTTCTGTGTGCTCTGCTTCTTGCAAAGGTGTTTCTGTCTGTATTTTTTTACTCTTGGTGTGTGAATTTCACTTAATCCCTGTATGTATCTTTGTAGTTTGCTAGCTCAGTCTGCTGTGATATCACTTCATTTTTTTGTCACAGCTTGTAATCTAAAATATAGATGTGGTTGGGTAACTGAAGTCCATGCTTTCCCAAAGTCTGATGGAGAATCTTGACAGTTTTCTTCTGTTTGTTGGTTTCTGATTCACATTACAATCTGGTCCCAAATTAGAGATTTCATGGTCCTCCCAAAACATGTCTGACTGAACTGTCACTTCCTTAATAAAGCCTTCAAAAAATTCTCAGTTGGGTTTCTCATATGAATCTAGTAACTTTCAAAAGCAGCTTTCCTTAAAACATGATACTTTTCAAATAGATTACCCTGTTCTTCCTCATGAGCAATTTAAGTTAAACACTTCAGATCATACAATTTTACATCAAAACCAACAAAAAAGTCCAGCTATTCTTTTGATCCTTGAGGTTTTGCATATTTTTTTTGTTTGGGTTGGGTAGTTTTAGTGGTGTTTTTTAGTATTGTTTTATTAGTGTAATGAAGGTGAATGGAACTAGATTCTTATTTGAATCTCTCCTGTCCTAACTTCTAGGACAATTCTGGCTAGATCAGGTTCCCAAACTACTGTATTATCATCCCTCTCCCCTTTTTTAAAACTTTTCCCTCCCCTATTACAGTACACATCCTTCACATTCTTTTGTTTCTTCCTTTTCTTGTATTACCATAGAGAACTTTTTTGGAATAAACTGATTAGATAAAGGTTTGACAGGTTTTTTGAGTTGAAAAAGGGGAGGTGGTTTCTTTGTTTGCTCATCTGTTGTTCTAAACTCCTGTGGGATTACAAGGAGAGAAACATGTCTTGGTCTCTTAACTCTACCTCTACAAATGATTTTGTTAGTCATACGACAACATGCTGAAATATGGTGTGCCTAGAATTAGCTCAGTGTAAATGTTCCTTCACTAGGGACCTATTAGCCTAGTGATTATGGTATTCTTCCAAATATGAAATACTGAAGGACACTGAAATTCACTCTGATTCAGTGTCTTAATTTTAACCAAGAGCTTATATTTCTTACATATCCTCAAATAGGTCACTGAAGAGGCTGTGGAGGTATAGTTTGGCTGGGTTTTTTGACCTCCTGCCCTCTCATATCTCAGGCGTGGCTATGCATTTAAATAATCCATGAAAAAATAGAACAAATTCAGCATGAAATCAGAGGAAAAAACTCCACACAAACATGAAGATAACCTTTAATTTCAGGTGACCAGAACAGTTTCCTGGGAAGTGAAAGATGTGGCATAGAATGCAGATGATCTGTTTTCAAGTTCATCCACAGGGAGCATGAGCACTAAACTAATCTTGTGAGGCTGTACCAGTTTTTTTGTTTGTCTTTTCTTGTTGTAGTTTGTTTTAGGTTTTTTTCTATGCTACTACAAATGACTGGATAGCAACACATTATTTTTGAGTTGAGTATGTAATTCAACCTTCCCCCTGCTCCCTACCTATTGAGAGTGGAGTTTAATCTTGCCCAGCTTCTAAATGGGCAATGAAGGACAACGAAGCTGGTGAGGGGTCTGGAGAACAAGTCTTATGAGGCGAGGCTGAGGGAGCTGGGGTTGTTCAGTCTGGAGAAGAAGAAACTGAGGGGAGACCTTATCGTTCTCTACAACTACCTGAAAGGAGGTTGCAGAGAGGCGGGGGTCAGTCTCTTCTTCCAAGTCCCAGATGGCAGGACAAGAGGAAATGGCCTCAAGTTGTGCCAGGGGAGGTTCAGATTGGATATTAGGAAAAGCTTTTATATTGAAGGGTTATTAAGCATTGGAATGAGCTGCGCAGGGAAGTGGTTGAGGCACCATCCCTGGAGGTGTTCAAAAGACAGGTAGACATAGTGCTTTGTGATATGGTTTAGTGATGGTTTTTTATCAGAGTTAGGTTGATGGTTGAACTAGATGATCCTAATGTTCCCTTCCAACCTAAACGATTCTATGATTCTAAACTACAGAGCCACAGAGCTGTGATTTGGCGGGGGGGGTGGGGGTGGGTGGTGTGTGTATGTGCATGAGTGTGTTGGAGGGAAGTAAATGAAAGATCCTATCCATTTCACTCCTTACTTGGTCCCTTGATTGAACCTACTGATAAGTCATACAGGTCAATTTAGCTGAATTACCCAGGACTTACTTCCCAACGGAGAGGATTTTTTTTTCAGTGGGCCTAAGCTGGTAGTAAAGAGAGAGAAGACACTTTCCCAGCGTGGGTTTTAAAGTTAATGTGTTATTAAATGTGACAGCAGTCTTATCGGAAGCTGTGCCCTGTTTGCTTTGTAAAAAGGCTAGCCAAGAAGATGAATAAGGAACAGTGGAGTTATGCTCCATGTCGGAGACAAAGAAATAGGAGAAAACTCTGACTCAAGAAAGCAAATATACAAGAAAATAGCATGTTGCTGAGTACTCAGATGACTAGCTTTGAAACACATCTTTTGCAGAGGGAAGGTGACTTTGCAGAGGTGTTCCTTGGCATCTTTTGAGAGTTCAGGTACCACAGTGCCTATGAGAAAATCCACGTTTCCCCCTCCCCCCCCTAATTTTCCAAATAAAGGAAGAGATCCTGCTTATAACATGTGGCATCTGTTATAGATATAATAACAGTTTATGGACCCTGCACCTGTAGATGTCCAGTTTACTCTAAATTGTAAGATCTGAGATTTCAGAGTCTCCAGGGTGATACTTCTACATAAATCATGCTAAAGCTTTAAGAAGAAGTAAATAAAATGAAAGAAGATAAAACATACAACAGCAATGAGACTTGGAGTAATTTACAGAAGATGGTGATCTGAAAGACACTCTTCAAAACTGTTATAGGCACAGCATCTCATTCTTCTAAATGGAAGTGAGAAAAGCCACTTGCAGTGTAAGAATTTGGGGGAGAAAAGAAGAGAATTACATGGACTCCTAATTCTGAGTTAGTGGAAGGGGAAGCAAGATTGAGGAAGCCAGTTGGGTAAGATCCATTCCCTGTTTTATCAGGTCAGTCACAAGCCTCCAGAACAAAGACCAAATTCCTAATGTATTGTAGCAGATATGGCAAAATCCATGCATGAGAAGCAGTAGAGATGGAGAACGTGCCACGAATAATGGCCAAGTAAGCTTTGTCCAAATGTTTTGAAAGATAATAAAATCTCAGTAGAATAATAAATAGTGGGTTGCATGCTTGCCCTTGGTTTACCTGTTTACGCTCCTAGAAATATCAGGAATGGTACTTGTTTTCGGGACCAGTTGAAAGAGGAAGTTCCTTTTCACTGCCCTACTGATACATATTACAAAGAAAATCATCTGTCAAGTGACTACTGTAGTAGTTCTTAGTAATTATAGGTCTGCGGGGCAAAATAATAAATAAATCCTGCAGGGAATAATGTGGCTAGTGCTGCAACAGGTATATGAACAGACCTCAGAGTTCAGTAAACACAATGTGATGATTCCTGTGTAGAAACCTTCTCTTATTTGAACTTCTGGCTGACACAGTTCACTGAGCTGTTAATTTAACTGAACTCTAGGACTCTGAATTTTAAAAACAACACAAAGCTGCTCAAGAAAACTGCTTTAAGTAACTTACTTAAGATGGTTTCCTAAACATATATTTTTAGTAACTGTCAGTAACATGTCCATGGACAACTGTGTGGGTTTTTAAGCAGTTGCACCCTAAACTACTTTTTTCTTTTTTCTTTTTTTTTTTTTTTTCTGTTATCACATCTTCAGTTTCCTGGGTAGACTTTCAAAGCTTTCACTGACAACAAAATTGTCTTAAATATATCTCTGGCATCCTGCTCCAAGTCTGGAATTTGAATTTAAAATTGACCTGTTTTGTCCATTTGAGAAGTCTTAATAATGTGATTTCAGTCTTATATAAAAACACGGTAAAAATGAAAAAAAAAAAAATTAAAATCTCATCCCATTTTTCTTTTTGGGATACACAGGATTATTACTCACAGATCAGCATGTCTGAACTGCTAAGAGGTTTTTTTTCTGCCAAACCAATTTAGTTTCTAATAGAGTTGAAGTGTTCCGTGCCTTGTAAAGGATGCAGGATTTAGAGTTCTCAGGTATGTTGCATCATTTCTGGCAGAAGACTGGTCTTGATGACTCAAGTGGATTTTTCCAGTCCTGTGTTTCTATGGTAGGACTTTTCAATGGGATTGCATCCTAGAATGTATTGTATTTCTTCATCCTGTATGACTATCAAATAAACATTATTCCATATGTTATCTTGGAGAGAACTTGAGGTTTCCAAGTTTCAGTCCAGTTCCAGTCCAAGGTCTAATTTCAAAGCTTAATGGGATATGGAAATTTGAAAGTTAAACTGTATTATATCTTCCTTTTAAGCTAGATAATATTTTCAAAGCAATAGTATCTTAAAAAACATCGCTAATATGTAATCTTTGTGGCTTTCTAATATTTTTTTTTTCTTTGAATTTTTTCCATGTCGTTCACACACTACAGTGCTATTGGTTAAAATATTCTGGGTAACCTTTCTTCCTCTTCAGGGTGATTGCAGATTATGCCCTGGTAGTACTTCTGAAACGATGTTTGTCTTCATGTAATGCATAGTGAGTTTAGACAAATATATGTAGGAAAAGTGTGAATTTCTACATAAGGGGAAGTCTGGTGGAACACTGTTAAATAATCAATAGTGACAATCTTGAAAGAAAAAAGTTACTTGTAAATACCACATTTACTTGAATGTGTGCCTATTTTTAATTACTATAATGCCAGTCACATCCCTGTGGCAGAAGTAAGATGTTGGGGTTTTTTTTTGTTGATCACCCCATTGTATCTACAAGAAGTCATGATCTTAACTTCAAGAGCTGATATATATGGCTTAACAGAACCAAATGCCAAAGCTGTAAGCTTTTACTTTTTGTACTTTGATTTTTTTTATTTTTTTACTTTGAGTTTGGCTAAGGGAGAGTTAAAGTCTAAATGTTGGCACAATAGAAAGTATAAAACCAAAAGCAGGTGAAGAGATGCACAGAGGGACCTTTTGGTTAGCAAGCTCTTTGGAATTTGTGACGGCTGGCATAAAAAATAAAGTGGGGTAGGGTTTTTTTGTTTGTTTTCCTTTAGCATGTCTCTACAATTAAAATTGGGAAAACTTGATTTGCAAAAACATGACAAAGCAAATAAATTTGGAGAGGTGCATTTGTTCTTTTTCTTGTTTTTATATTTTATGAATAAGTGATATTTGTTTTCTTTCATTTGTACTGTATACAGAAACTAAACATGAGTAAGCCTAAATTAGTGTCTCTATTTTACCTGAAAAACAATGGGATAGAGAAGAACAAGCATCTCCATTGTCAGAACAGAGAAGAAGGCCTTGTATCTAATATGGAGGTAGTATAGTGCTTGTCCTTTACTTTTTTATCATTAAAGAACTCTTTATAATTGAAAAGTAAAGGACAAGAATTATGTTGTATGGTTTTGCAGACTGTGGTGGTTTTCTGGGTGTTTTCCCCTTCCATAACAATGAAGTCTCAAAATAAATACTGACAATGTAAAATAAAGAGATATGTACATTATGAAGTAAATATAGACTTTAGCTTTGTTGGAACTATATGATGAAGAATGATCTCTTTAACTAATCGCATTAACTGCTTCACAACACATCTTGACAGTGACAGAAGCTTAGTGACCAAGACACTATTTCCCCCCCCCCCGCCACGTTATTAGTGGTTTAAGTTGTATTTGTGGAGAAATGTAAAGACTAGTTGCTTCAGGTCAACAAATAACTCTAACATCACCTGCTTGTAGTAAACTGCAAGTTTTATCGTAGAAGTACTAAATTCTGTGTTTTGTAACTCCCTGGCTACAATTTGATATGTAAACTCCTATCTTTTTGAAGTTATCTTATTCCAGACTCCTTGCTTGCTTGTGAAGAAATTACTATATTGGTTTGTATCATATTTTGAAAGCTTAAAAAACCCCAAGGCTTAGAAATATAATTCAAAAGAGTAAGGGTAAGCTTATGAAATCATGGAACTTTCCCCCTTTATGTCCAGTCATGCAGGGTACTGAAACTTTTGAATTACCTGGTGGAAATTCTTGTTCTGCTGTGTTGAAACTGCTATTTGTACAATGCCAATCCACGTGAGCAGTGACAGTGAACAAGACTGCCAGATTCTGACTCTGGACGACTTCTGAACAATTCGTTCTGCTAAAACTTATTTTAAAAGGTGCCAAGTGAATGAACGCAACTGCTGAAAACCCCACCTTAAAACAAAAGGGAGAGGCTGCCTGGCAACGTGCTTCATTCTGTAACAGCAAGCAGATGACAGCAAGAAGGGAAAGAGTCAAGTATTGTCAGAAGTAAGACACGTTCTGGCTGCAAAGCCCTTAGTAGTAGCTTTCAGTTGCCTGAGTTTGTTTTGATGGTATAATAAATCCATCTTTCAAACACGCACCGCTAGATCAAAAAATCTGCAGCTACATAAAGCAAAGGGCTTATCTGGTGCAAAAAAACCCCCCAAATTGTACTATCATGTTGGTTTTGTTAAACAAAACCAACCACACACAACCAAAAGAACCAAATGTGAACCTACAATAATTTCATGCTAACTACAGAAGTATAGTCAATGTCAGATCTAGCATAAGGCTGGTCCAGACAAAATGTGTATTCCTGAGTGTTCTCAGGTGGCACAGTACTGGGATTATTCTTCAGAATCAGTCTCAGAGAAAGAATACAAAGAAAGAAGTCCTCAACACAGGAAGGACATGGATCTGTTGAAATGAGTCCAGTGGAGGGCCATGAAGATGATCAGAGGGATGGAACACCTCTCCTATGAAGACAGGCTGACAGAGCTGGGCTTGTTCAGCCTGGAGAAGAGAAGGCACCAGGGAGACCTTATAACGGCCTTTCAATATCTGAAGGGAGCCTACAGGAGAGCTGGGGAGGGACTCTGTCAGGAAGTGTAGTGAAAGGACAAGGGACAACGGTTTTAAATTGGAAGAGGGGAGATTTAGATTAGATAATAGAAAGAAACTCTTTCCAGTGAGGGTGGTGAGGCACTGGAACAGGTTGTCCAGGGAAGCCGTGGAAGCCCCATCCCTGGAAGTGTTCAAGGCCAGGCTGGATGGGGCTTTGGGCAACCTGCTCTAGTGGGAGGTGTCTCTGCCCATGGCAGGGGGTTGGAACTAGATGATCTCTAAGGTCCCTTCCAAACCATTCTATGAATACTAAATAAGAGTACCACACTCACCTTAAAAAAGGAAAAAGGCTTCCTCTGAGGACCAAACAAGAAGTGAAGACAGGGCTGTGAATAAGGACTGAACACTCGGCTCCCAATTCATGCCATTAACAGCCTCACAAGACGGAGACTTTGTATTTCAAGTGAAGAGAAAGAGCTTGGGTTTGTAGTTATTCCTTCTTGGCAACCCCTCATTACATTGTCAAACGCTATTGCTCATCACAAGGTGAAGCTCATGGAAGGGGGACTCTGCTTTGTGGACACTTAGCAAGATCCTCTCCAAAAGCAAAAAGACTTAGGATAAAAAGAGATGGGGAGTAGCAGTTGCAGCTTGCAAAGAACAGTGCTCACCACACTGTGTGTGGCTCTGTACAACACAAGCCCAGACAAATTCCAGAGTTTGGAGCAATATGCAAGAATTGCAATAAATTGCATCACTTTCACAAAAGTTTGCCAGCACTTAGCTTTTATGGCACACACATTAAGATGGCTACAACAGCATTAGTACAAAATAATAATTTTGAGATGTGGCACAGTATATTATGCCAGAAGATAACCCTTTTGTCAGGCAGCACCTGTTTGGTGAAGGAAAAATGACTGTTTGGATATAAAGTAGCAACTTACAACCAAGAACACAAAAATGACCTAAAAGGTGTGTGGGGTGGTGTTGTTTCCTTTTCTCAGTTCTTGCTTGTAGGAATAATTTTAGGTATTCCCTAGAAGAGGAACTGGAAGGACTTACTATTCAGATTCAAAGAGGGAACACAATTTGGAGGTGGTTAGCACCCTAAGATATAGCGCTGCTTTTATTTTCTTTTTTGTGGCTTCTTTTATCACTGCCAGATTATTCTTTGATTTTTCTTTTCCATTATGCAGTTAGTATTTGAAATACTTCTTGGATGGTCTTTGGTGCTTCTGACTGCATTCAAAAAGTAGCTTTTTCTTCAGCGAGGGCCCTAATCTGGCTGTCTTTCTACTACCCGGACAGCTACCTCTGAGAGAACCTGTATGAATTTATTGGGTTTGACATCCCCAGCTCTCTGTTTAAAGAAAAAAAAATAAAATTTGGCTTGAATGTTTAAGCATTGGTGGGCAATGCACAAGCTTAAGAAAGATGATAGTTGCGTAGTTCTCTTGTATTTGCTGGTATGCAGAAAAATATTTTTGTAAACAATTTCTTTCTGTATTCAGAATTGGTAGAATTCCTGGGTTTATTTAGGCCCTCTTGGAAGGGAGAATAAAAAAGAAGTAAACATGACAGCATGCACATTAGTTGGATGACCGTTTTCTGCAGACTGCATTCCAAACCACATTTGGTATGCAGAATTTTTTTTTTGTTGTTAGTAACATGTATTCTGGTTTGTACACCTGAAGTTGTCCACTGTATAAAGCGTAGAAAGTGCAGCAAAACTACAGGGGTACAATTCTAACAGATAAAAAAGCAACTATATCAAAAAGCAATCTGGGACGAAGGAGATAATACAAGAAGATATACTGTAAGAGTGCCTACTGCCATGCCTCTAAAAGCAGGCAAGATATCCTGGAACCAGCAAAGGTGATTTAAGGAAATCTTGGCCTAATGTGGCAATAGGACTTAATGAACTCTGCATTAAGTAGAAAGAGAGGGTATTTATTGCTCCTTGAAAGGATCCTGTCTGGTGTTACAGAGCACAGGAACAGGCACAGGACACTAGTACCCTGTGGCTCAGCTGCTGCAGTTGATCATGCCAGACTTCTTGCACCCAAGCCGTGTGCTGATGCTCTGGCACAGAGCCTCATGGCAATGTAGTGAGGCTGCAAGGGCTCTTCCCACTCAAAACGAGAGTTTCCTCATCTTGTGCAACTACAATTGGATACCTATCATACAATGCTTAGAGTTAGAGGAGACCTTAAAGATCATGAAGTTTCAACCCTCCTGCCATGGGCAGGGACACCTCCCACTAGAGCAGGTTGCTCAAAGCCCCATCCAGCCTGGCCTTGAACGCTTCCAGGGATGGGGCATCCACAACTTCTCTAGGCAACCCGTGCTGGTGTCTCACCACCTCATGGTAAAGAATATCTTCCTAATACCTAATCTAAATCTCCCCTCTTTTAGTTTAAAACCATTACTCCTTTTCCTATTGCAACACTTCCTGAGAAAGAGTCTCTCCCCATCTTTCCTTTAGGTACTGAAAAGCTGCTATAAGGTCCTCCTGGTGCCTTCTCATCTCCAGGCTGAGCAACCCCAACTCTGTCAGCCTGTCATCATAGCAGAGATGCTCCAGCCCTCTCATCATCTTCATGGTCCTCCTCTGGACTCGCTCTAACAAGTCAATATCCTTCTTATGTTGAAGGCTCCAGAGCTGGATGCAGTACTCCAGATGAGGTCTCACCAGAGTAGAGGGAGGGAGAATCACCTCCCACAAGCTGCTGGCCACAGTGCTTTTGATGCAGCCCAGGATGCAGTTGGCTTTCTGGCCTACCAACACCCATTGCCAGCTCATGTTGAGCTTCTTGTCCACCAGCACCCTCAAGTCCTTCTCTTCAGAGGTGCTTTCAATCCGTTCTCTGCCTAACCTCTATTTGTGCCTGGAATTGCTGTGCCCCAGGTGCAGGGTCTGGTTGAACTTCATGAGGTTTGCCCAGGCTTGAAGCTCCAGAGCCTGCCCAGGTCCCTCTGGCTGGCCTCCCTTCCTTCCAGCGTGTGGACCACCACCACACAGCTTGCAGAGGGTCCCACTGCCCATGTTGCCAACAAAGATGTTAAATGGTACCGGTCCTAATACCACCCCCTGAGGAACACCACTCGTCACCTCAACGAAGTATGACTGACAGACAGACAGACAGACATCCTCAGCGGGGTGTAAGCGAGGACCTACAGGCCCCGCCAAGCCCGACTCCAGGCGGGGCCCAGCGCCGGGTTTCTCCGCGGGTACCTGCGGGACGAGGCCGCTCCGCGCAGCAGGTGCGGGCCACCACCCACTCATTCCCCCCCCCCAATTTCCCAGGCCCCGCATTTCCCGGTGGGAAGGGGGGGGGGGGGGTGGCGGAGGGGCGGCGCATGCGCCCGGCGGCCGGGCTGGCGGCGGGAGGGAGGCGGGGCCGGGGCGGCTGCGCGGAGAGAGGGCGGTGGCGCCGCCGCCGCTGCTGAGGAGAAACTCCGGAGGGGAAGCGGCAGCCGCCGGCCCCCGCCCCTGTAGCGGGGAAGAGGGGAGCGCTAAGCGGCCAGGCCACCCCCTTACCCCGCCCCCGTCCCGGAGGCTACACGGTCCTGCCCAGAGCCCGGCGGCTGGCGCTGCGCCCCGCGGCGGAGGGCGAGGGGCAGGCGGGCAGCCGGGGGGGGGGGGCCCGAGGCAGCTGCTTGGGGGGAGGAGAGGGGTGTTCCCGCATCCTCCCCAGCCCCGGCCCAGGTGGATGAGACGCCTCCGGGAAGGCGGCGGTGGCGGCTTTTGCGGCCTCTCTATGGCTGGGCCCCGGCGGTGAAGGCAGCGGGAGCCGCCTGTGTCCGCGTCGCGCCGGGAGGCAGCGCAGCCACCAGGGGGCGGGCGGGGAGGGGGATGAGCGCCGCAGCCGCCGCCTCCTCTGCAGGAGCCGCCGCCGCCTGCACCGGGGCCGAGGGCGGCTTCTTCTTCTTTTCTAGCGGCTCAGGTCCGGCGGGGCCCATGGGGCCCGAAGAGGGCTCAGCCGGCGGGCTGGGGGCCTTGCCCGGCGCCCTGGCGCCGCCGTCCCTGGGTTGCCGGAGCCGCTACCAGCTGCTGCTCTCTGGGAAGGCCCTGGCCGACAGATACCGGAAGATTTACACGGCGGCGCTGAGCGACCGGGAGCTGGGGAGCCACCCGGGCAGGTAACGCGCACAGAGCCTCCCTGCCGGCACAGACCGGGTAGCCCCGGCGGCCGCCGCCACCCCCTCCCATCGCTGGCTGGGAGCGGCCCTTTTCCCCCGGCGGCTCCCCTTCCCCCCCGGGGCCCCGTGCGGTGCACCTTCCTCCCGGCGGCACGGCACGGCACGGCACGCCTCGCCTACCCTCCCCCGGCCGCCGCCGTCCTCCTCCTCCTCCTCCTCGCCCCCTTGTCGGGCCGCCCGGTCGCCCCCCGCCGCCTCTGCCATGTGCCCCCCCCCCCCCCCCCGGGGGGGGGGTGTTGTAACTCGGCGGCCGCCCAGGTGCCGCCCGGGCCCTGCCCGCTAAAGCTTGGCCGGCGTTACCGTGCAGATGGCGCTGCCACCTCCCCTTCCCGGGGAGCTGCTGGTGGTGGTGGTGGGGGAGGAGAGTTACCAGTCCCCGTTCCCCCTCCCCTACCCCAGCGCCGAGGCCGGGGGGCTCCGGCACGCCCTTGCGGCGGAGGGCAAAGCCCCCCTCCCCCGTTCCGCCCTGGCCTGCCCAGGGCGGGGGATGGAGGGTTTCCACGCGGTGTCCATGTTGGAGATCTCGGGCGGACCTGGGCTCCAGCCGGGGCCTTGTGGTGCCGCCGAAACAGGGAGAGGAACCCACCCCACACAACCCCCTCCCTCCCCCCCTCAACCCGGGCACGCGGGGATCCCCCTGTCGGGGTCGTCCGAGCGAGCGAGGGACACACACACACACACCTCCTCACACACCACACACCCCCCCCGCCAGTGCTTTGCCGCCTTGTTGGAGCAGCCTTTTAGCTGCCCTGCCTTATTTTTTTTTCATATTTTTTTTCATCCGCCTTCAGTAATCGCCTTGTCGGCGGCCGGGGTGTCCGGAGGGGGTGGGGGGGGGGGCGAAGCTGCATCCTAGGCAGGGCTTTCCAAGGGGGGAGGGGGGGGCCGGCAGGGTGGTGTGTGTTCCCGAGCCCCCAAGCCCCGCAGGGAGGATGGTGTCCCTCAGGGCTGCCGTTGCTGAAGAGGCAGGTCCTGCCCAGCCGGCTCTCGGCCTCGGCAGGGTGCCTGTTGCTGCTTGTCGCCCCGGGGTGCCTCGCCGCCCTCCCTTCCCCAGGCCCCGGTGGCCACAGGCCGGCGGACAGATGGGGCGGGGGGGGGGGAAGGGGGGGCTGCGATGAGGGACGGCGGGTGTCGGGTATTAACCATCCCAGCCCGGCCCCGGCGGTCCCTCCCGGAGCGGGGTGGGCGGCCGGACCCCCCGGTGTGAGGAGGTGGGAGGGCGGTGAGGGGCGGGTTCCCCCCCGTGGTCCCCGGGCGCTCCCCATTGTTCCCCTCCGGAGGTGGCTGAGGATGCGGAATGACAAGGAAAGCGGCACCTCTCCTGTGTTTCTGGGCCTCTGCTGGCCTGAAGCTGTGGTGTGGGTGGCCGGGTCGTGAGGAGAGCTTTTGAGTCATCCTCGTTTTAAGTTGGTAAACGGTTGTAAAAGCGCTGAGGCGGTTGGGCTGCTTCGGTTTGGGTGGTTTGTTTTTGTTTGTTTGGTTTTTTTTGTTTTTTTTTTTCATTCTTGATTGGAGCAGTAGGGCTTATTTCCCTCCACAGAAAGGCTGCATCTGGGAGTGGCATTAACGTAAGAAACTAAGAGAATAACATAACTTTCCCAGTTTGCTTACGGGAAATGTGGACTGTTAGAGTTGGCATTTGAGATCTTTGCAATTACGGAGCTTTTATCATATGGCAAGGAAACTATAGTGCCTCCTCCCTCCCCCCCCTAGACCTGTGAGAGTTTTCTTACCCCATGTGTTCCTTAATTCAGCGTTCGTGCTTTTTCCTTTAGATTTTCTCTTCCTGCTTTTGAGCTTTGTATCGTTTAATCCTCATACTTCAAGTGCTAAATGTTCGGGAACTACTAAATGTAGGGAAATGAGCAGTGCAGTTGCTCAATGGTGTTCAGATACTTGTATGAATTTTGCCTTAGTGTATCTGTATGTTTTAAAACTGTAGTTTTGAACTTGTTGTGTCCTCCCTTTTTTTTTTTTTTGTTTTAAGATAATTCAGCTGGTATCTCTTGTGTTTGCTATTGTAGAAAACACTAGTTTTAGATGGGTGTAAATGTCGATGTTTCTTCTGACATTTTTAAAATTATTACTTTTAATTCCAAGATACCATAGATTGCATTCTTTTGGGTTCTATTTCTTATTAACAGATTCTTACGAGAATGCCGGTTAAAAGAAACAGTGACAATTTGCAGTTACTGTATGTCTTTATTCTTAAAGGCTAGATTCAGTCAGGTGTCTTGGCTGGATGTTGTCATCTTAGAGCAAATCAAAGAAGCCAGCACAGAGGAAACAGGTTATATTAGACTATTGGCAAGTGAATGACAGCTGGTTAATACTGGTAAATATAGCCAATGTGTGTAGTAGGGTTTTTGAGAGGAGGAATATTTAATAATCAGCTAGTTGCTCGCTTTCTCTTTGTACTCACCTGCAACTTCTCGTGTATCAGACTGATGGCAGCCAAGGTACTGCTCATAATCTCCATCCTTTATCCATGCTCATATCAAAATATTCCAATTTAAGGTTTGAGAACCTCAGCCAGCTGGTAGTCTTAAACAAAAATGGTCAAAAATGCTTTTTTACAAAAAAAGTAACAGTCCCAAGCATTTTCTAAAGAGATACTTTAAAGTAATTTGTGACTACGTCTATCTGCCAGATAAATTAATTGGAGCTAAAGTTAATATAGTTTAAAACAAGTGTCTTAACTTGATTTTTATTTATGTGGAAAACCTGAAGGCCTTTAATCTGTCAGTAGGAGTGTTTGTGATGAGAAAAATATCTTGTAGTAGCTTAAAAAAACCTAAACAAATTGACTTACAAACATTAATAAAATTCTTCCTATGCTCAAGTAAGATTAATTTCCTATCTGCAAGGTGCTTGGGCTGGTTTGTCATCTGAAAGTGATGAATATCACATGTTGAGTAGGATGCGGTAATTGGCTTTGAAACAGAACAAGCAGTGCTGTGCATTTCCTTGTGTGATGCTGGCTGCGGTGTCGTGAACACCTCGGTCTCCAGAGGAGAAGGTTTGGTTGCTGTGCTTGTTCCCCCTGCCACGTTGACGTAATTATTTATATAGCCTCTTGTGGTAACAGATTAGAGAATCGGTCCGGGGTAAAATTAACTTGGCAAAAAATGGGTGGTTGTAATCCAGACTAATTCCCCGATCTGGCTCACCTTGTGATTGTGCTTGTGACAGCATGAGGTGAAGGGTTGCATGAAGATCTATGTACAGAGAGGCAGGAGCAGAGAAACGGCTGGTTTTGTCACTAGTGCCAGCCTAATACTTTCTTCTGTTTCCTTTTGTAAAATTATCTAATCCTGCAATTTACCGTACAGCCGTCTCTGCTCACGTAACAATGTTAAGAATCTGTTACAATACTACAAGCAGTGGGAAATCTACTTGTCAAATCAAGATTGGTTTGGAAGATAAATCTACTCTGTGCTTAATTTGTAGCCTCTGTGGTGACTGAAATATATGAAAATGACTCGTAATGGCATAATGGCTAGTGTATCCGTGAAACCCTTTAAAACACTACTAGAAAGCATGAGACTTTTTAGAGGGCAAGGAAAAAACTTCATTTTGGAGTGTTGTCTTCTGCGCTGGCTTCTGAGTGGGTGAAACTGGAAGTCTGCTCTCTCTTACTGAAGCAATGTAAGTTGTTAATTGCTTTCAGTCCTGAAGCTTTGTATTTGCAAACTTAGTTTAAAAGTATTTCTGAATTTTGCGGTTTTGCTGTCTTCAGGTACAGTTTTTCTGTTGTACCACACATCCCTATCGAGCTGAGTTGCTGTGATGATCTCTTATGCATCTCAGGGTTTTCCCTAAACTGTTAGTCCCCCTCTTTTTTTCTTTTTTTTTTTTTAACCTATATATGTACTACCAGAAGTATCAATTAGGCTCAGTGTGTTCTTTGAGACTTTTTGTCAGATATGAATAGATAAACAAATTTGTAATGGCTTCAGCATGGCCTGTTTTGTAATGAAGATGTTCGCTACATCATTTTGACTAACTAAAAATGTTAATATTACAGTGACGATATATGATAAAATGGCAGTAATTTCATATTCCCATCAAAGTGCTTTTCATCTGTTTTACTGTTCGTCAAGTGATCTTTACCAAAAAGTTCATCATGTTTTATTTTTGAGTGTGTGTGTGTCTGTAGGACATCAACTCAGCAACTGAAAAAGTAACATAGTGCAGATCCAATATTATTTCTGAATAAGTTCTTCTTTGGTTCCATTTGCACTTTAAATTCCTTGTGAGGAGTGTGTCTGGATTTCTGTAACATGAGGTATCAGAGGTGCAGCAGTATTTATTGAATAATATTCAATATTGAAAATTTCTTATGCTTCTTTCTTAAAGGGAAGGATCCTACCGAGCTTGTCAGGTGCCTAGTTTGTTTGCTTCATAAAGTTCAGTAGAAACATTCTATCAATTAATTTAAAAACATTGACCATTTGAAAATACAAAAGATTTTGGGGGGTTACTTATTTTGTTTATTATTTTGTTGCTAAAGTTGCCTCTTTCAACTTGGATCCTTCAGAGGAGAACTTTTTTGTTGTGGGGACAAAAACCCTAAAGAAGTCTAATGTTGTGAAAATCAAGGAATGTTTCAGTGATGATTGGAATGCAAGATTCTGCTATCAACCAGAAATCAAATGGCTGTTATTTCCATCTATTTTGGTTGAAGAAGAGGCAGCCAACTTTCTTTCATTTTATGGGGATTCTTTCTACCGGATGATAAAAGAGATTTTTGGAAGTGGGTAGGCCAGCTCACCCACACTCCTAAATTATACATTCAAGGTGGTGACCTTGATCATGAGGTTAATCCTTAGTCTTTTGCTCTTCAGTTAAAAGTTCAATTTCAGATCAAACTGGAATTGAACATAAGTTACAAAAAATTAAGCAATTTTTTGTAGCTATAAGATTGTGCTTGTCTGAGAGTGTGTCAAGTAGCAGCAGCTCCAGTGTGTGTACTGTTAAATAGTGACATTATGAATGTTCACCTGTGGAGATGATTGACATGTTCTCCACTTGATCATTTTGTTACTGCATCATTTATATTGGGTACCTAACTATTTAGCCATAATATTTCCATCATTACTGGTTATGCCTTTTCAGTGTTCATATGGTAATTGTCTCTCGGGTTGTCTTTTAGTAAGGTTAATAATAATGTCAGCAGATTGTCACTTCTTTCAATTCCAGTTACCTGCTCTTGGGTTTAGGTATTCTTGTAGATGCTTTCCAAATATAGGTAAGGCCTTGTGTCATATTCCTTTATTGCTAGTTTAATTATTGCTTGATGTTTGGCAATCTTTTGGTGATGTTGCTTCCTTTAAAGACCTTGGCTGCTCAGCTGTGTTCCAAAATACTGTACTTAATGTGTTTTAAGCTTTTAAAATAATTTGTCCATTCTGAGTGTTAGCTTGGGGATTACTGATGAGAATGTATGTGGGCACGTGGTTATAGGTTTTTGGTATCTATACAATGGCAAAGTTTTTAACAGTGGCAACATGTCCAGTTCAAGTATTATAATTTTAGTAATTAAATCCGTATGAGGTCATTGCATGAATTTTGGGGGAGTGTGTATATTATTTATTTATATAAGTAAATAAAACTCCTGAGTAGGACAAAGGAGGCATCATCATATTAGATTTGCAACAATTGTGGTTTATTCTGCATAATATTTTAACCAGTGACTGTTGGGGTTTTTTTCTAATTTATTTCAAAATAGTTGCAGCTGGAAATTTGAGAAATAATCACAGTTATTTCTGCTTAACTGAGATTGGACTTTGCTCCCATTTTTTAAGGGGATGTGAGTTCTTTTGACAATTTTCATGTAAGGTCTGATTTCCTGTTCTTGGTAATCTTCAAATTTTCTATACTCTGTGTCCCTGGGACTCTTACATGTACTAATTTGAAATTGCCTGTGTGTATGTGTGTTTTGTTTTTTTTTTTTTTTTCCTTTTATGTTGGTTCGCAGTGGGGGTTTTTGGGTGGTTTTTTTTTGTTTTGTTTTTAAACTGAGAGGAAATGCCAGTTAAAGTTTACCCTGCTGTTGCATGCTGATGGTCTGTTAGATGGCAAATATAAGGAGTTAAAGTTAGCCTGGAGCTGGTGCAGTTTCAGAAGTTACCATTCCTCACTGCTAGCTGTGTTAACTGTAGTACATGTGCTTCCTGCATACTTAACTTGATGTTGAATTTGTGTTCCTGCTATGTTAACCGTCAGTTGTGGGGCTTTGGTTTTGGTTTTCCTCCCATATTATCATTTTCCTCCTGGCCAAAGTGTTTCTTTAGTAAATTCTTTTCCTGACATGTGACTAGGTACGTTTCACCAAACCCATAATTTGAAGGCTATTTGTGTCTTTACAGAAAGCATATAGGACATATCAATAATGCAGTCTTTGGTACTGAAGTCCTTCATGCAAACTGTTTTCCAAGTCCTCTGTTTACTTTGGAAACTTGATCCTGTGCGGCATCTCTTAAATACATGGTTGCGTTTTTTGACATTTTCTTTCTTACCTTGCTTGCCGTCAACACTGCTTCACACCAACGTGCTGGTTGGAATAGTAGTTTTGGAATTAGCTGAAGTTTTTTTATATTGGAAATGTAGTATTTTTTGCAGCTAATCTTTCCTAGTGGTCTTTCACAGCTAATTCCTAATGCTGTGCCCCTCCAAAAGATGAATACTAGAAATTGGCAGAGGAGAATGGGCTCCTTGTGCCCTAAGTGGCTACATTAAGGTATATGATTTCTGTGCACTTAGATTGTTTCATATCCTAGGAAGTATATTAATATACTTAATAAGGTTTTTTTTTTTTAACTATGAATAGTAAATGAATACTACTATTTACTATTTCATAGTAAATAGCATGTTATAACTCATTGCTTTCTTTCAGACTAATGAAAGTGTTGATGGACTTAATTAGTTTTTATTGTTATAACTGAATACTTCTCTCTTTGCATCTAGTGTATCTATGACTACTTTGGCCTGAGAATTCTGTGAGGATTTTCCTTTTGTTATTCATTTAATAAATCTAGATCTATACCAGTTGTACACCTTAGAAAAGAAACAGAAATTCAGCTTCCTTGTCTCCACATAAAAACTGGAGCCATGTCCCTGGATTAGTGCCATTCCTTATTTTCATTTTCTTCCCTTAGCTTTCCTTGACTTGTGTCTCCAAGCATAATTGTCTCCGGTAGTGGTTTTTGAACTCTTGGAAAATACTTTATGGGTTCTCTGAAAAGGTGTTGTGGTTTAACCCCAGCAGAATAAGCACCACACAGCCGCTTACTCGCTCCCCCTGCAGTGGGATGGGGGAGACAGTTGGAGGGATAGAAGTGCAAGAACTCTTGGGCTGAGATAAAGATTGTTTAATAGCTAAAGCAAAAGCTGTGTGCATAAGCAAAGCAAAATAAGGAATTAATTTACTGCTTCCCATCAGCAGGCCAAGGTTTAGCCATCACCAGGAAAGCAGGGCTGCATCGTGCCTAATGGTTTCTTGGGAAGACAAGGCCCATAACTGTTGATGTCCCTCCCGCTTCCTCCTCCTTCCCTCTAGCTTTTTTTTTTTGTTGAGCATGACATCATATGGTATGGGATTCTGCTGAGTCTATGTAAGATAGCTTCGTGTGCACTTTGATTTTGGTGGTTGTTTTTAGATAGGAAAAGTGGCCAAAGGTGCAGATATTGTCATCTTTTCTGTGGTTGAATGACTTTTTTTATTAAAAATTAAAATGCTCAATCCTAAAGTGCTTGTTAAGGGCAAGAGACAGAGAAGTACTTTCTTCTACACAACTAGAGGAATAGAATATTTTCTTTGCATGTGTTGTTACAGATCTAATTTCATAGATGGCATTGCAGCAAGTAAAGAAAAATCAGATAATTACAAAAAAGAAAGGGCAACTTTTGGTGGTTTACTAAGAGCCCATTCTCTTTGTGTGGAGAACACTTTGTAGGGATGCTTTCTTGTGTGTTCTCTTTGTTTATATGAGATAGATATATGCTGCTTCAGAAGCCTTTTTAGTTACGAAAAGGATCCAGATACTGTTTTGTACTTTTGCACTTCTGTTAAGTGAAAATCAGGTTAAAAAAAAAAAAGCTGGTTGTTTAAAAATCTAATGTTGTAGTAAAAATAATGTAGATTGATGTTATAGGCTTGAAAAATAGTTCTGAGTTATGAAACTGAAGTGACAATTAAAAAAATTTCAGCTCACAAGCAGTAACACATTAAACTGAACAGTCAAGCAGTAAGATGTTTTTTTTTTTTGTTCTTGATTAGAGTGTGCAGGGAGGAGTTCCAGATCATACTAATGTGGTGGTTAGTCTTACCCATCTTCCACAGGTTTGATGGCTTAACTATATGTAGCTCTGTATTCCTCCCCAGGCAATGTTCTCTCAAATCCATCAGTCTCCTTTTGGTTTGAGTTTCCTTAACCTTTTCTTTTCAGATGCCTTACAAGCCCAATATTGCCTGTCCTACTGGTCTGCTGCTGTTTTCCTCTAACCCTGTCTTAATTGGATTGCGGGTGATGTTCCTTACTCTGATTTACGGATTTAGATGATGGGATTTTAATGATTTTTCCATTTGTGGATATACTTCTTAAGTTCTGACTTTCCTTTTATATTGGCATAGATGAAAATTCACATCAGAATGCTTGATTAATAATGCAAAGAAGATAGCACATATGCTGGGAATGGTTTGGGGGGTATACACATAGCTGTTAGAATGACAGTTGGGCTGTTGCCCACCTTACTAAAAATTTGAGTTCCTGAAGCGTTAGATTTTAGGCTTACTAAATGAAGATGACAGTAACAATTTTAAATAACTCAGGTCAATTGAGGATAACATTGTTGCTGACAATCAAAAATACCAGGCTTTTATTATGTGGGGCAAAAAATTGATTGTCATCTCTAGTGTTGTTTTGAGATCTGCCTGTCAAGCTGAGCAGTTTTCTTCTTCAGTAATTCTCACTGCTGAGTTCATTAAAAAATTCTGTAGCCCTTGATGAAAAATGATAGTACTCCCAGTAGTTTTCAGTAACAGTAAGTAATCTACAGGTACCTTCAGGTCAGGTAGAGCAGAGACAGAATACCGCCCCAGCAAGATCATAGGTGGTACAAAACTCTTGAGGAGTTGCTCGTACATCTCATGGTTATGTTGCCATTCGCAGGGACCTGGACAGGATGGAGAATTGGGCCGAGAGGAATCTTACAATGTGCAACAAGGGGAAATGCAGTATCCTGCATTATTCCGGGGAGGCATAATTCCAGGGGTCTGACCAGCTGGAAGGTGGCTTTCCAGAGGCGTACTGGTAGACAACAAGCTGACCGTGAGCCAGCTTGACTGCTGTGGCAAAGAATGCAGGCAGCCTTCTGGACTGGGTTAGGAAGAGTGTAGCTAGCATGTTGAAGGAAGTGCTCTCTACTCAACACTCATGAGGCTGCATCTAGGCTTCCCAGTACAAGACAAGGACATAGTGGAGAGAATCCAGTTCAGCGCCACAAAGGTCATTAAGGGTCTGGAGCATTTCTTCTATGAGGAACAGCTGAGAGAGCTGGGACTGTTCACCCTGGAGAAAAGAAGGCTCAGAGGGGATCTTATCAATGTAGGCAGGGAATGAAGAAGAGGGAGCCAGACTCTTCTCAGTAGTGCCCATCAATGTGGGGGGGGATGGGGGAAGGTAATGGGCACAAATTACAAATACTGAAATTCAGTCTGAGCACAGGAAACACTTCTTTACTGCAAGAGTGATCAAGCATTGGAACAGGTTGTTCAGGGAAGTTGTGAAGTCTCCATCCTTGGAGATAGTCAAAATTCAACAGCATGTGGTACTAGGTGATCTACTGTGGCTGGCCCTGCTTGAGCTTGAGGGTTCATAGAATCAGACAATTACAGAATTCAAACCAATTACAGGTTGGAAGGGACTTCTGGAAGTCATCCAGTCCCCTCCTTTCTGCTCAAGTAAGGTCTCCTAGAGCTGGTTTCCCAGGACCATGTCTAGATGAATTCTGAATATCACAAAGGATGGAAACTCCATAACCACTCTGGGCAACTCTCACAGTATAAAAAGTGTTACCTCAAGAGAGATTCCATGATTTATTTTTTTTAATTCTTAGGAAAGTAGACCATGAAGAGAAGGGATGTGTATGAGGTTTGCCTGTTTGTTTTCTGACAGGAGGTGTCACAGGGAGCAAATACATGGAATGCTGAACAATCAGCTCTTGCAGTAGAGCTGTGTTGTAAGATGTGGTCATGTTACTGGAGACAGGTATTGGACCTCCATGCTATCGCTCTGTAGAAGTAAAGGAAGTATGAGAGGAACTGAAAAGGCTACAACAGTTGCAGTTTAAAATAAATTAAAGCTATGTGTTTGTCCTAATGTTCTTGTAGGTAGAAGTGGATGGTAACAAGATCCAAATGTAACTCCTTTGTTACTTAGAGGATTTAAAAATGTTTTAAGGTCTTTTGTGTATTAGTCTTGCTGAAGTAGTGGGTGGGTGTCTAGTGGCAATTAGCCCCCAGATTGGGGATATTACTTCAAAAATTCTAGCTTTCCTATTCCGTAACCTGTCTTCAAATTTATTTTTTTTTTGTTTTGCTAGCAGCTCTCATATTCAAACTTCCAATGTATCCCAACAGGCAAAAATACTGTCTGTGAGCCAACTGCCATGCAAGTGAGCTACTTTGGCTGTGATTTTTCGCAGAAGCAGTAACTTATTTTTGCTACCTTGCCTGCAATCTGCAAAGAGGAAGGGAAGGTCAAGTAACTGCCTCATGGAGGTATTTTTCATGAAGTAGTTCAAAGAGCAAGTGTTCTCTTGTCAGAGATATCCTAAAACCTAGGAATATTAACCCGTGGTCACTGAATTTTGCTTGCAAAAGGCATTTTGTCTACAGAGTTCTGTAGATTTTGTTGCCAAGTTACGCTGAAAGGATTTAGATGAGTGTATTTATTTCTTCAGAAATGTATGGGGTTTTATTTTTTTTTTTTCTATTTCTACTTGTGATTTACAAGGTGAAATTTTGGGTCAGTTTGTGATGGAAGTATAGGTTGTAATGTATACTCTGTGTCTGAACGTGTATTTTATAAAGCTTGCTAAGACTTAGTTTTGCATTACACTGAGAGAGTTTATGTGTATTTGTAAAACAGTTTCAGTTTGTGTATGTGTATTTTGTTCCCTGTCAACTATTATTATGGCGAGTCCTTTTGCAAACTTGACCAGTATTCTTGTAGGTAATACAAAGAATGAAGCATCAAAAAGCTTTTGGAATATTGTTTGTAAGCAGACCTTTGGTTTATCAAGACAAGAACAGATTTGGTTTGTTGTGTGGCATTTGTTTTCCTTCTTTATTTTTGTAGTCTACTGACACCATCCCCATAGTTGAAAGCATGTTGAATATTTCAGTGGTAGAAGAAATGATGAACTGTGGCTACTTAGTCATCAAAGGGAGGTATCTGAAAAGACAAAAAGTAAAGCATGGGAAGTCTTAGTAAAGTTCATTTGTAGGGTATTTTAGGACAACCCTTAAACACGATGAAACATCTGCTGTGTCCAATTGACTTGAAGCACTTTTCAAGGTAATTGAGAGTTGTGTTGGAGTGAGATGGATTAACCCACAAGCAAACTAAGGACAGAATTAGGAGTTAAGTGATGTAGATTGGATTTAGTACTTGAGCCATTTTCTGAGCATCTCATTTAACAGTTACAGATGTAATCTTAAAGCACCTACCCTTAATTGACACATTCTCTATGCCAACTTTGTAAAAGGCATATAGCATTTTGATTATGTGAGTTGTTTACTTTGAGTTGCTTTATGGGGCATGTTGTAAGGCAGTTTCACATTGTAGACACAGGATTTTTGGCAGCTGAAATAACAGTAGTGCAGAGATCACGTTGGAGAAATCAAAGGAGATTTTTGTTGGAAGGACACAATGCTTAGATAAATATGGGAAGCTTTATACAAGGAGGATTTTAAAGGAAGTAGTTGCTTTCAGGTGGAATTAAGGCTGCTGAAGATTGTAGCTTGTGTAAATGCGGGGATGTACCAAAATCAAGAGTATGAAAGGGAAGCAGCATCTTTGGTATGTTTTACAACAATATTCAGTGTTTGCATTGTCAATGGTACCTCTTTATGTCCTTGCCGACATCCAGACTCCACATGCTTTTCTTGCTATTTAGTTTTCTGGTCCATAAAACCTCTTTTCCATCTATTTATTGATTAGGCCATTAAAGCTCTGTCCACTTTGGTTTGTTTAACATTGTCAGCTCCCTCATGTGAGCTATTGCTTGTTTGTCTCAAGCTTTAGTTGAACTTTCTCTTTGCATTTGTTTTTCCTTTGGCTGTATGTTTACCAGATGCTTTTCAGTTGTTAACAGCAAGTCTGGATGTGCTGTAAAATAAGATTAAAAAGCAACTTATTTCTTGCAATAAGGCAGGAAATACGGTCCCACAATTTTCAGATCTTTTCAGATCTTCTGATCAGCCTTGAGAACCCTTTTTTCTTTATTATTCTCTTTTCTATATTTTGAAGCCCTTATAGTTGAACTTGGGTAGCAGTGAGACAGTGAATACTAAGTTTCCTGCTGACAGGTGCACTGGTATTTATCAGCTGTAGTTCTCCATTATTGTATTTGATATTAAGATGCCTTGAAGCTAGATTACAAATTTAACAGCTGTTTCAGAGTGCTTTGGAGGATGGAGTAAATGGCATGGGAGATAGGGAAGCCCAACAGAGGCGGTGATTGTTTTAATGTCTCTCCATAATGGCTCTGCCCTTCATCTGTGTGATCACGTCAGATAGACTATCTGCTTACAGAAGCTAAGGAAAAAAAAAAAAAATCTTAAAATGTGTGTTCTTGTAGCTCATCAGAAGAGTACCTCTGTGGCTGAAAACTCTGATGCAGATCTGATAGCAGAGCTATTTTTTCTATTTGTTAAAACAATATCAATCAGTGATGAAGGCAGTAATAGAGAAAGGATGGGCTAGAAAGTAATCAGGTATTTTCACAGTTCTGTTGAAATTCCTCCTTAGAGTGGTTGGAAAAGCTGGCTGAGGCAATTTCAGAGCTATGGGGAATTACCTTGGAGAATTCATAGAAGATACAGGAGGTTCTAGGAGACTAGTATAACGCAAATTGGTAAACAGTGCCTGACTAACAAATGGATCAAGAAGAACTCAAGGTACTTTACAACAGTTTCTGTTGACTACGTTTCTAAAAGTACTCAGTACTCTAAAGGAAAAATTATGTGTTATATAAATGAAGGTGATAAATTAGACACAAAAAGGGGTTTATGATGAGCCCTGTCTGGGAAATTTAATATTTAGTTAATGTCAACAGTTGTCCAAAACTCATTTTTCAAAAAAATACGGAAAATAATTCAAAAAATATGGAAAAAAGTTAGAATTTCACCCGAAGATATTTAATTTAAATGCTAAGCTTATTCTAAAATCAGATGATGATTGTGTTTGGACCCAGTCCCAATTTACTCTGTTCTTCAACTCGGAGCTTGCTCAGAACTGAACCAGACCTTAGAATATCTTGTTGTAGCAGATCAGCTAGGTGTAAACCAGAGCTCTACTTTGACCTGCACCAAGAAGCATATGAAGAAGCATATGCTGATCTTCAAGCAGATGCAAGTGAGAAAAGCAGCTACAGTTGCCCCTGTTATCTCATTGGCTGGACTGTAGCCTTCCTCAAGAGGAATTTTGGGGTGTGTTGCCTTCCACCTGTCAATTTGGCTGTCCTTGTTCTAGATGGAACTACTGTAAGGCGGGTTTAAAACTACACAGAAGAAGACCGCCCTGGAGAGGTGCTGGGGAATGTCTGGTTGTCAAGGTGGGAAGCAGGGGAGAAGAGGTGGTTCTGCGTCTGGATCTGTCCTAGGTCCTGAACGGGTCAGTCTCGTCACTGACAATTTCGGTGTTGGAATTGAGATTGTAGATGGAAGAGCTCATAGGGGACACACAGCTGGGAAAGATTACAGCTGTACTGAAGATAATAACCTCAAAAAATGCTTAGCATCAAGAAAAAAAGTCAGTAAGCACAAATGTAAAAACAAGAGTGAATAAAAGCAAAGGTAGAAGTTCCTAATGACAGGTTCTACCTGTTGTATGGAATTATAAAGTGAATATGATGCAGCAGTGTCATGCTGTTGGAATATTTCTGTCTGGTTGTTTTTCTCCTCTTCAAAATGCATGAGAGATTCTTTTGTGTAGGAAAACTGAAGTAATTTTTCACCTTTTCTTTGCATTTCAGGATCGTGGGACTTATCTTGTCTCTTTGTTTTTGTTTTGGTTTGGCTTTCTTCTCTCAAAGAGGACTAGTTTAGAGTATGAGGGAAGAGTGAAGTTAGATGTCAGTGATGTAAATGATTCGTGGTTTAGGCTGAAGGAACTGAGACTTCTTAATTGACAGATAACTCTTATTTCTTCTCAGACTTGAAAGAAATTCAAGCTAACGGCAGAAAAAGAGGAAAATAAACTGATTTTTCTACTATGAAGATGTAAAAAAAAAAAAAAAGGCATTTAATTGCCATAAGGGCGGTTTAGAAAATACCTCACAAAGAGCTTTATAGTAGGAGTACTTAAGACATGGTGGAAGTTTGAATATTAGGAATGTTTAATATCTTCATGGAGAAAATACCTGCCTGGAATAAAGTGGAATTTGACTATTCCCATGCTGGACCAGGGAATGGAAAGACTGATGTTTTGGAGTCCTGTCCAGAGACTGTTTTTAATAATTCTTTCATTTGTCAAACTGTATTTTAGATTGCCTGGGAACATGCGCAAGTTTTCTGTACTGAAGTTTGGAAAAAAGTCTTTTTAAGGATTCTGTACGTAGTGTCCATGTTGATTCATATGCACAGAGAAATGCTCTATTGTTGCATGTAAGCATGTTCTTTGTCAGGTGCGTCTTAGTATACCCTTGGGCATCAGTTATATTCAAGAAAGTGGATATCAATTCAAGTGACTGTCTTGTCTTAATACAGGTATATATTTCAAGTGTGGTAGGGTGGTTTTCATAATTGTTCTCTTGTTACTTTTGCACGGTATTGTAGGTTTGATTATGCTGACTAATTCCCATAGAAGTCTGCTCTTATGCCTGAATTTACTGTATGTTTGCTGTTCCAGATGGTGAACAGATGAAAAGCTCAGTATGTCTCTACTTGGAAGCGTAATCAGAAACATGGCATGGCACCAGGAAAAATGCTAAACTCGGAATGAGGAAAAAAATGTACTCTTTTCACAATGTACAAGCAGATTTATTGTGCAGTCAAATTTTACTTTGGTATGTAAACAAACAGTGAGGAACACAGAATAGTTGAGATGGGAAGGAACCTCTGGAGACTGTCTAGTCCAACTTTCCTGTTCAAAGTAGGATCAACCAAAGCGGATTTCTCTGAACTTGTCCAGTTCAACTTGTCCAGTTGAATTTTGAATATCTTCAAGAATAGAGAGTCTATAACCTCTCAGGATGACCTGTTCCAGTGTTTGACCACTCTTACAGTTCTTATGTTTAAATGGAACTACCTGTATTTCACTTCCCCATTGTCTCTCTGCTTGTCACTGGATATTGCTCAGTGGAGTCTGGCTACATCGTCGTTGTTCTCTCCCATCAGTACACTTCCTGTTTGTCAGGAAGTGTAGTGAAAGGACAAGGGGCAACAATTTCAAATTGGAAGGGGGAGATTTAGATACTAGAAAGAAATTCTTTACAGTGAGGGTGGTGAGGCTGGAACTGGACAGGTTGCCTAGGGAAATTGTGGATGCCTCATCCCTGGAGGTATTCAAGGCCAGGCTGGATGGGGCTTTGAGCAACCTGGTCTAGTGGGAGGTGTCCCTGCCCATGGCTGGAGGGTTGGAACTTGATGATCTTTAAGGTCCCTTCCATTCCAAACCATTCTATGATTCTATGAATATTTATCCAGTTGAGAATATCTCCATACACACATTGCCCTGCCATGTTTTCTCTTTTTCCGGCTAAACAATCTCTGCTTGCTCATTTTTTTGTCATATGACAGATGCTCCAGTCTCTTAAGCATCTTAGCAGCCCTTCTTAAGACTTGGTCTGGTAAGTGAGGAGCCTTAAACTGATCAGACCAGTGCTGTGTAGAGTGGAAGCGCCAACTCCCCCTACCTTCCAGCAACACCGTTCCTAACCCAGCCCAGCAGGCTGTGTGCTTTCTTTGCTTCAGGGGACAGTGTTACTGGCTCATGTTCAGTACGTCCACCATGAGGACTCACAGGTCTTTTTCTGTAAATCTACTTTCCAGTCAGTTGGCTGACAGTGTGTTCAAGTACCTGAGGGTATTCCTCCCCAGCTGCAGGACTTTCAATTTCCCTTTGTTAAAGTTGTTGAGATTACTGGTGGCCCATTTCTTCAGTTTGTTGAGGTACCTCTGAATGGTGGCACAATTCTCTGGTTTATCAACCACTCCAGGTTTTGTACTATCTGCAAACTGGCTTGAAGGTGCACTCTATCCCATCATTCACAACTCTTCGATCAAGCAAAGAGCAATTTGGCCCATTTTCAGTCTACGTTTATCTAGCTTGTACTTCATCAGTTTGTGTATGGGGATGTTATGACTGACAGTATCAAAAGCCACACTAAAAGTTGAGATAAGTATAATCAGCTGTTCTCCAGTCACGCACTAAGCCAGCCTTCTCATTGTAGAAGGCTACCAGGTTGGTCAAGCATGATTTCCTCTTCATAAATTCAAGTTGAATGTTCGCTGTCACCATCTTGTCCATTGTATGTTTGGATCCCCCAATCTTCCCTCTTGCCCTTCTTGAAGATAGGAGTGGCATTTCTTTTCTTCCAGTTCTCAGGGACATGGGCTAATCGCTGTGACCTTTGAAAGTCTGAGAGTGGCCTTGCAGTATCATCAGCCGCCTCCCTCGCACTTGTGGGTGCTTGCTGTCAGGTCCTGTTGACTTATTTAAATGTTCCCTGACCTGAACTTTGTTCACTGAGGGTAAGTCATCATTACTCAGACTTACCCTCTGGTCTTGGGGACACGGCATTGCTGAAGGCTAGTTTTACCAGTAAACATGTAGGTGACCCATGTCCCTTGTGACCGGGCCCTTGCCTCATTTAGCATAGGGCTCAAGCTTTTCCCTAGCCTTCATTTTGGTACTGATACACCTATAGAAGCCAATCTTGTCCTTAATGTCCCTTCCCAGATTAAACTCCAGGAGGGTTTGGCTTTTATAACCTCATTCCTGAATACTCATACAAGTGTCTCTGTGTTTCTCCTGGGTGAGGCGACCCTGCTTCCACCTCTTGTATGTTTCCTTTTTATGCTTGAGTTTTGAGCTCCTTGTTCATCCATGCAGGCCTCCTGTCTCCTTTGCTTTACTTCCTACATGTGTGAACAGACCATTCTTGAGCTTGGATGTGTTCCTTGAAAATCAGTCAGCTCTCCTGCACCCGTTTGTCTCCAGAGGACTGTATACTATGAGAACTCTTCAAAGTAGGTCACTGAACAGGCCAAAGTCTGTTCTTCTGAAGTTTAGGACTGTGATCCTCCTTTAGCCTTGCTCCCTTCTTTCGAGTTCCTGAACTTAACCTGCACTGTCACTGCATCCATGACTGCCCACAGCCTTCATGCACCTGACCAGTCCTTCCTTAAGTGTTAAGTCCAGCAAAGTGCCTTCTTCTGTTGACTACTTTGATCACCTCTGTCATGAGATCATCATCGATGTGCTTCAGAAAGCTCCTGCATTGGTTGTGTTCTGCTGTGTTCCCTTCGAGCAGATTTTGGGAAAGTTAACATCCCCCATAAGGACCAGGGCTTGTGAATGTAAGGTGTCCTGCAGGCCTCGTCTACTTTTTCCTGATCAGACTGTGTGTAGCAGACACCCGAAACAATACTGAAAACAATACTGGTCATATTGTCCTGCTCTCCAGTCTGAACCCTTAAGCTCTCAAATTGGCTCACCATCAACTGTTCTATATTCTGTCTGAATCTCAAAAAAGACAGGGACAATCCAGTTGGTGTTCTGCAACAGCTATGATAAATGTTCTGGGGAAGTTTGGATGTGGGAGGATAAAAGAAAACTGTCAAACTGGATGGTAGAAAGTGAAAATTACTGTCTTTGCTACTTTCTTCGAAGTATAAATTATATCTCTCAGAGCCTAAAAGAAGAGTCATCGTGTCTTCTGGGAAGACATTCTGTGTTGATATGGCTTTGTTTACTCAAAACAATTTTTTCTCCTCATCTCTTTTTTTGTAGAAAAGTCTTGAAGAAAAAAAAAAGTAGCAATCAGATATTGTAATACGCTTATTCAAATCTAAAAATCTCAAAGGCATGTAGACTTATGCAAATCAAATACTGCCCAGTTTGCTGAGTAGGACCTAGGGTGTGTAAAATGAGGCATTGTGGCTGATGTCTAACTGCTTTGGAACAATTAATCTTCCTGTAGTCCTGCTATCTTTATGGCAAACATGATATTCCATCATATAGTGACAGCTTCTGGATAATGTGTTTTGTAGTTTGCAGATCTTTTATAGCAGTAATGTACCTGCACAAAGAAAGTTGCTGAACAGCACTAGTTGTTACGTGATTTCTGCATGTGAAAAACGAGTATTGCTGATTTTTTCATTATTATTCAGTATGGGGCAGCTGAGGAAAACAATGGAGGAAACATCAGTTTGTTACTTTTCAGCCAACGTCTACTTGCGTTTCACTGCCCTTTAGTAAAGCCTGCTGGCAGATTTAGAGCTTTTTAAGGAACCCGATGCTGTGAGCAAAGACCCTGAAACACGGTGACTACATGAGTGATAATAGCTTCCAGCTGCAGGCTGCTCGACAGTTTCAGCTTGGGGTTTCACATTGGGCTGTTAAGAAGCAAATGCTTGCTGCTTCTTGTCCAACCAAATTGACCACCAGCAGCAATAATTCACCAAGGGGAGGGAACAAAAGAATTATTTGATATCACAAATCTGACAGTGTTTCATTTCACTGTCGCTGAGTGGTTGGTGCCTCTCAAGAGCATTTCTACTAGTCCTTGAATGCTTAAGGTAACTGTGCAAAGTAAGCACCTATGGAAACAAAATAGTGCAGTGTATTTGTCATTTGTCTGGACGCAGCATGACTTTGATAGACCTCTCCTGTCAATGTGTCGGCAGCATACTTCTTCCTGAAGGTGCTTAGCCATCAAACCAGAGCAGGCAAGTTTAGGCAAAAAGACCAAGACAAAGTCAGTTGGAAGATTTTAAAATTTTAGCAGGTGCTAGTATGCAGCTTAATGAATTCACTAGTTTTTCAAAAACGTACTCAAAGACTTAATGAACAGTAGAATGACTGGGTCTAACGCCGTACTGCCTACTGTGACCTTTGGTTACGCATTTCAGATGGAAGCAAAGGTTTTAGGTCAGACAGTAGGTAACACATCTGTGGCTCCTATTGCGCCTCAGCAGCGGAGACAGAGAAATGATCTTTCCACTTGTAGGTGACACTTTGAGTATAACATACAGCTTAGAAGAGCTATTAAGGTTGACATAATGTTAACCCATAATGAGTAATTCAGTAACAACACTGGGGGAGTGGGGGTGGGGGAGGAAACACTCAACGCATAAAGCTTTCTTCTCAAATTTAAGCTTCTGAATTGCAGTTCAGGACTATCGTGACTTTAAGGAAAGAACGCTCTGTTTGCGTTTCCGCAGCTCTTTTGAACAGAGTGAGAGCAATGATGTTGGAAACAACTGAGGAGCATCCCTCCAGCAAAGCAGCAAATATTGCAAGTACTAGCTAATGCTGTTTCTGGTTTGAAAACAAAAGAACCTAAGCGTGCTTTTATTTCCTTCTACTGTAGGTACCACAAAGCTGAACAGAAGTTGCAATCATGATATTTAACATCTATTTTAATCCAGCAATCAGTTGCTGCCCCTCTCCCTGCTTTGGTTTGAGGCAATTGTTCTGTATTCCAGGGTTGAAAATTGTAGGTCTTTGCTTTTATTCTCAACGGATTTTTTTTCTGTGAAGGCTGTTATAGCACCATTCATTCTTTCTTTGGGTCCAATTGCCACAAGTATGTTCTTGTCAAGGTATTTTCATGTTCTGTGCTCATTTGACTTACATTTCCTTTGTGGTCCAATTCAAAACTGCTAACTTAGTCTCAAATGGCTTGAAGCAGTTTGCAGAAAACCTGCCTAAGATTTGCTGATAAATCAATGTTCAGTTTGCGGGAACGAAATGGTATCAACAGCCAAGTTAAAAGGTAAAGGCTTAAGGCTTTCTGCCACTAGAAGCAGATTGTCAGCGTAGAGTTTCAGGACCTCTACAAATCATGGCTTACAGCAATTTACAGTTGTTAACCAAAACCATAATTAATAATTTAGTTAAAAAGTCCAACCAAGCCATATCAGGTCTTGCTAATCTTCAGGCTGTATAATTAAGACATGTGGTTTTCAACAGGAAATTACTCATAATCTGCTTAACGTTGTTTTTCATGAATATACTTGCTCATATTTTATCCTTTTTATCTGAATATTAAAACCTCCTTTGATAATGATATGTAACAGTAGAACAACGGATAATAACATATATCTTTTTATGCTATATGCAGATACGTTTTAAACATATTAGTATTAGAATTTTGCATTGTAATGATCAGAACTGTTTATAAAACTAGTGTTGATGAAAGTTTTTTATTTTTTAATTAATCACTTACTAGTTCTGAACTTCCTTTTGGATACAGGGGCAAAGTATACTTCCCAACAAAAATGTTGGTATTTCAAGATCCTTGAGATTTTAAGAAAAAATGGGGAGATACATGTGAATTCTCAGGATAGCATTTCTATACCCAAGTTGTTTCCATGTGAAAAAATTGCTTGTCTAAAACTTGCTGATGATAATGTTTGCTACAGTGGAGTGCTGGGAAAAGTTTATCTGTGGCAGCACTTTTAGTGGTTGATGTATGAATAAGGGAGAGCATAGCATCACCAGTTGGAATCTGCAAGAGGAAGTAAGCCCACTGATGATCTTTCCTGCTTGCTAATTGGAGACAACGTTACCTAGATATCATTGACAAATGATATTAGTCTGCAAAATGGTGGGGGTTTTGTCACTTTGGAAAGGACCCTAATCTTAGTAAGGGGAAAAACAGGCTGTATATTATATATATGTGTGTATATATGTATATATATACACGCACACTCAGAGAAATACATACAAAAATACAGGAGTTGGTCCTGTGAAATATTTACAAGATGAAAAAGTGACTGTAAAAAATTTGGAAGGTTCGCAAGGATTTTGGCAGACAGGATTACATTTGAAATGTCTTGGCGACTTGAGTTCGTGGCGTTTAAAAAAAAAAAAAGGCAATGCTTATCAAATTGTCTCCAGTGAAGTGCAAATTGTACTATGTTTAAAAGGCATAATTAACAGTGAACTATATAAAGAGTATTGGAAACTTAGTTTGGAGGCTTGCAGGAAAATGTTTTCAAGTTACTCTGGGTTACGTAGATCTGTCATGCCATATTGCTGTGAAGCTGCCAAATAATACCTGGAATACAGTTAAAAGTGACCTTGGAGGCATATGAGGCAATTCTTCTAGACAATTCTTCTTCCTCTTCTCAACAGCAAATAATAAGTACTGTTTTCAGTTTTGGTTAATGTGGTTTACTTGTGGCATGGACTGAGAGCGCCCAGAAGAAGTCCAAAATAAATTGGGACTTCTACATTTAAAATTAGAGTGAAAGTTTCATAAAAGGTTAATTTGTCTAGAGAAGAAGATGGAGTGGCTACGGAATGGAAGCGATTGCATTGTTCTTTGTATTTGACCATAGAATAAGAATTAACTACATTAAAGATTAATAAGGAAGAAAAACTTGTCCAATGTAAGAATAAATTCTGTGAAACTGACTATGGGGTTTAATTATAGAAATTATAGAATCATAATTTAATCATAGAATTATAGAAATTTGGACATTAAAGGTTGTATGAAGTTTCTTTCTCCCATCTTAAATAGGTTGTCTACTGTTACATATTGAAACTTTCCTGTTGAAGGAACCTTAGGGGGTTACCCCATATGGGAATCTTAGGGTTATCTAGGTTCTCTTTATAAGCTTTAATGTACTGGGGAGGGTGATGGGAGGGTTCCCCCTCACTGAAACATTTCCCTTAACTGCAGGAAAATGGTGGTGGTTCCTTGTAAGAAAGGTGGTGTGAGTTGATTTGTTCCTGCAGGAAGTGTCTTGATAAGGCACGTAGCTCCCTCTTTGTTAATAGGTGAAGATGGAAAACTGATGAAATTTCTAGTAGGCAGATTTCTTGGGATACTCTGCAGATATTCTTTGTTTGAGCTTGTTTTCTGACTGGTGGCCATGGGTCAAACTTTAGTTTCCAGCTTTTGACTGCTGAGCCACTTATATACTCTTGCAGTCTGAATGCTGTACCAGAGAGAATAGTAAGCAATATGGTTTTAGTTCCTCAAAACGTGTATTTATAACAAAGTCGTGTGACTAAAATACTAAGATTCTACTGATTCTTAGTCTCCTACCAGTCTGTTACCTGGAAGTGCAATTTCTTACTGTGTGTGATTTTTCAGGTTCCATAGTTTTATTTATCCAACTAATCTGAACAGTAAACTATTTGAGTAATTTGTAACTGGCACAGAGGAACATTAGTAGCTGTTGCTTAAAGTCCTGTACAGTATGAGCTGTATGGTGCACAGATAACATCTGCCTTTTTTTGTGGAGGGTTTGTAATCTGGACAGACCAGAGAAATGTAGAGGAGGCTAAAAAGCATGCATCTAAAATGCAGTAATCTCATTGATGGTGACAAAACAATTATGTGTGTGTATGGTGTCTTTTTTTTTTAAGTTTTTTTGTTTGTTTGTTTGTTTGGTTTTTTTTACTGGATAGTAAAATAGAGGAGAAAAAGAATGTGATAGCAACAAGGTGTGGGCAGAAGAGGATTGGAGGATGTGTGTTAGCTAGACCTGTATGTAAAGGGATGTAAACAAAGTCTGTAAACTGAGGGTGGGAAAAGTCCAGACAAAATTAAAAAAAAAAAAAAAGTTGTGTTCAAAAGTTGCAGTTTCTTCCACCAACTGAATTTTCTGCCAAATGATACAGTTTTAAAGCTTCCTTTTTGGCTTAGGAGGCTTGACTGTGTTAAAGACTTCACAAAACATACATGCTCTTTAGTAATGGATTGTATAACTGAGAATTGTCAATAACTTGATTCTAGCACTAGTATGGCATTAATGGATTTGTAATGGAAACATTAGGATAAACCACTATAAAATATAGGGTGGGGTTTTTTTGTCTGTCATACCATATATTCTGCTTGAAATGGTGAGAGTAAAGGCCCTTAATTGTGGAGCATTAGGAAAGCATCATTTTAAGTCCTTTGTATGCTGGTTTATACTCTGAAATTCCCTTTGCTTAGGTGAAAAAATTTTAGAGGGCTTCAGATTTTTTCCTCTGCTGGTGCTGCTTTTTACCATGGGGTATGGAAGGGAGTTTAATTCTTTTATTCTTTTCTGCTCTTTTTCAGAAGTAAGAAACTTTTTAGCAAGAAAAAATTGAAAAGAAAACAGAAGACTAAATTGAAAGTAAAAACGCGCAACAAGGTAAGTCTGTAACTAACTTGACAAAGTTCTGGCTCAGAAACCAAAATAATTTCAATTGAGAGAAATATAAGAAAAATAAACGTAACTAGCAATGGATTTATTTAGAAAATATAATACTAGGCCATTATTGATTGTCAGTTTATTGTATTGTGCGTTACTGTGATACCAATATTAACTTTATTCAACCGTGTTTGCTACTAATGTTTAGCATGAAATAATACAAACAACATTTTTGGTTCTCCAGTTCCTAAAACGTAAGTGTAGCTAAACATGCTGGTATTTTAGTATAAATTTAAGAGATACATGCACAGAGTTCTAAACATATTGGCTAAAGGAAAAAGAGAGCATTCAATGTCTAAGGAATCCAAAGTTAGTTTTGAAAATTCTTCCATAATGGAATAGATGATATTTATCTGTTTTTATTGATATTTTCTCCCTGTGTAACCCCTGTCCTCATCACTTTAAATGTGTGGGAACAGTCTAGTGGACTTCATAAAAAAATATTAACATGTTCAATTGTTGCAGAGAAGAAATCTAGAAAGAATCAACAGAATTTTAAAATTCTACATTCATTCTGTATTAGAGAATAGTTATTTCTCTGTTTAAGCTAGAGCCTTAGAGGGATTTTCATGAAAGCTCACTGCAGGCACAGAGGTTTTTTCCTAGGTTCCCATTGTAGTCAGTAAAGAGAAAGTAGCTCACTTCTGCAATGGTTCTGAGGACAGAACCACTGAAATATCCAGTGAAAACCCTTTCTAGTCAGTTGAATGCCCTTATAATACAAATACACTGTAGATCAAATTGGCCATCTTATCCTTATTTGCCAAACCTCATGTAGTTACTCTATCTGAAGACATATGACTTCGGGAGGGAGAAGCAAGCCTTATATCTCTTCATTTGGTATTGCCTTTTTGGATACTTACCAGATGGTTCTGCTTATCTAAAGTAGTGCAGCTCCAGACTATGGTATAGAAGGGGGTTGGTTATCTTCACTTCTGTTCTCAGTACTGTACAGTGAAATACTTTCTGGTCCAAACTGTTTTTTTCAGTCCTTTCTTCAGTTGCTATGGTATTAGAAGTTTTAGCCCTGTTCCCTTCATGATTTTATCAGATTCACTGTGTGCAGAAAACCAAGTTAGACATTTGAAGAAATTTTGCAGGATGTAGTTAGTCTTTGCGTGTTCTGTCTGGTGACATACTCTTGTGCTTTTAAAATAAGATAACTCTTCAGCTTTGACCATTGTTATATAAAGAGAACGATTTCTTTCTGGATAGTGGTGCCTTAGGTTCCTACTTGGCAGTTCGACTAATTCAGAGCTTCCTGTTCTTCCCAAGCTTGACAGTCAAATGTGCTCCTTGCGTTTAGCTACGTTGGATAAGTGGATTGGCAGGATCCCTTCTGAATGGCCAAAGGCCACATGAGCATAATAAAGGCTGGTTCTTGTCATTAGTTATAGTTTTGGCACTAACTGATGATCTCTGTACCTCATGCCTGTGCAGGGTTGTTTTCAAGATTTTTCTTGGATTTTAAACAGCTTCTGCTTGAGGTGTTGAGACTTATGTGCCTTTGAAAGGCATAATGGGTATTTGCACGTCTTCTACTGATGCCTGTATTCTAGACAGTTTTTGAGGCAGACCAGGTTTGACCAGTGGAGCACTGGTGTTTGTTCCGAGTCACTGAGGTACTGAAAGGCACCCCAGCCTATTCCTACATGGTAGCAGGACATTGTGTATTTCCTAAAAAATGTAGCTGAAGAAGGAAATATAAAATCAGCTTCATATCTTTAGGTTATCAGACTTTGTTTACAGACAAAATGGGAAGGGTTTTGGTTTTGTTTGTTTCCTTGATGGTTTTTTGTTGGTTTGTTGGATTTTTTTTCCCCATATGCTTTTCAATTAATCCCCATGTTTACCAGTGCAGAATAAGCACAATGATCATTTTTCCACTGGAATGTCTGAAAATAGATGTGTGTATTATTGTCAGGAAAATGTGAGTTTCCATTATAATAGAGCAGTTTGAAAAGACTATCACTACTGCACATTCTGAGGAGGAGAGCTTGGGTGCATCAGTTCTGTTTTTTTTTGTTTTTTTTTTAAATCCAAGGTATTTTAGTCTGAATGGCCACGGGGGCTTTCTCTTAATATGCTTGATAGAGGCAGGGAGGGCCTTAAATGAAGAATAACCTGAAGATGTTAGATTAGGTGTTGGTTTAGCACCTTGGATTCCTTCCCCTGCCACCCTGACAACCCTCTTTTCTAGTGAGTTGCCAAAAAAAATAATAAATTGTAGAATGTGTAACTTAGCTGTATGAATATTGCTGCTTTCCCTCCCTCCCCCCTTTTCAGCCCTTAGAGTTTTCCCACTTTCCCGTTAACTCATAAAAGTGCTGCTTAGGACAGTTTGCTGAGAGGCTGGATGGAAAGCCAGAGTTCATCATCTTCCGTTCCCATAAAGTTACTTGAAGAACACTGAAAAATTGGAGTCTGCCAGAGGCAGAGAATGATTGACATGATCCTGTGATCCAGTAATTGACGTCCACCTGTTTAGTTTATGCAGAAGTTTTAAGCTATGACTTATTTAGCTTTGTACAAATGGAAGGAATAAAGCGTTAGGAAAGGACAAGTCACGTAGCAGATGCACTTATTGTAAGCTAATGATTAAATGTACATGGTGGATCAACTGGGATAAATATTTGTCTCATTAAAAACACGTGTAGCTTCTCAAATAATTTGGCAGTGTTTTCAGAGGCTTTTGTATTATTTGGTGTTTCAACCTCAAGAGGGCATCACTTTCTAAGAGATGTTTGAACTCTTCAAAGAATTTGGTGAGGTTCTATGCTCCGTTATGCACAGGTTAGGTCAGATGGTTATTATAGCCTTACCTATCTAACAACAGATTAACTTTCCTCTCATCGATTGTAGTCTATTTCCATCACATTTGAGAATAAACCATTATTGCAGTCATCTGGTTCAAGAGGAAGGAAATACATTGGTCAGAAAATAAGCTATGCATGGATTTCATCTTTTGGGAAAACAGTTTGAGGTGTGAGACAACTGTAAAGGAGACCAGGTTTTGTTTTTCCCCGCTTCTTTCCTTGACTTTACTGGAACATTACAAACGGCTAAGAAGAGCTCTTGTGAGTCTGGTTGCTCTATTTTATGAACCAAACCTGTATTGTTTAACCTCCTACATAATGCATCCTTCCATTTAGCAAGGACTATATCTTTATGTGGACAAATCACATATCAGGGTATGGACATCTGCACTTCATTCTGTCTCTCATAAGTACATTCAGCCTTCCAGTACCTGAGAGGCGCCTACAGGCAGGCTGGGGAGAGTCTGTTTACAAAGGCCTGCAGTGACAGGACGAGGGGCAATGGCTTTAATTTGGGAAAGGGCAGATTTAGATTGAATATTAAGAAAAAGTTCTTTACTATGAGGGTGGTGGAACACTGGAACAGGTTGCCCAGGGAGGTGATTGAGGCCCCTTCCCTGGAGATATTCAGGGTGAGGCTCAACGAGGCCCTGGGAAACCTGGTCTAGTTGGGGGTGTCCCTGCTGACTGTGGGGAGGCCAGACTAGATGACCTTTGGAGGTCCATTCCAGCCTGGACCATTCTATGATTCTATGATAAGGTAGCCTCTTACCTTTTAGGAAAAAAAAAAAATAACGCCCAAGAAATAAAATTTTATCTACATGTATTAAAGCTATGATTATGATTATTCATTTACATTGTTATTGCAATTTCTCAGACTTACATTTAGATTTCGTTATTCAATAGTTCAGGATTGAATTATTCTTCTTCAGTATATTTTAAAACTTCAAGAGAAGGGTTTTTCTAATTTTATCTTAACTGTTTGGAGAACATCATCTGCTTCTGTTTTGTCTATCTAAACTACAGAAAACTTTTGTGAGGAATTTAATTAGGTTTATTGCCTTTACAGATTTTTTTCTCTGTGTTCCTCTGAAAAAGATGCCCTAATCTTTCTGACTGCTGAAATGACCTTTCATCACTGTTACCTCACCTTGTATGGTTTCAGTTGAGAATCTCCGTTTTGAAGTTTAGTATTGCACATTTTTTAAGAATGACATCATGTTTAAAAATTGCTCTTCCTTTGCACTGAAATTTAATTTTAGATGTTCTCTCTAGCACAAATAAATTTGTCCAGCACTCAAGACAGAAAATATGATGAATACTGGGTATCTGTTAAATTTTAAGATGTATGTTTCATCACGTATCTTGATTTGAGAAGGTGCGTTTTCAATTTATGATGATACCAAGTGAAACAACAAAGATAAAGACTTCTGAATGTCCCACTTTCTTACAGCTTATTTGAAAAACACTTAAGCAAAAGGCATAATGCTGTTTTTCCAGTCTTGAAGATCTACTTTTTTGGAAAGTGATAGCAATTTCATATTCCAAGAAACTGAATGAATCACAAGCTTTGGGAGAAAAAAATTGTAGACTCTATCATCTCATCTTCTACTCAGACATCCTAGAAGCTGGACTTCTAGTCATTGTTATACTTAGTGCTTTGCATTGCAATATTGCAGTAGGAGATTTATTGGAGTAGGACATTTAGAGGTGCAGAAAAAGTGGTTGTTGCTCTTCACCTTACCCACAGTGCCACAAAAAGATGTTTCATACGTCTGCGAGTCTTGATGCACTTAACACCAAGGAAACAAGCTATTAGGGTGAGATTTTTTTCTTGAAATAATGTATCCCATAGCTCAAGAGAGCAAGATTATTAACAACCCTAGATTTACGCGAAATTAAGAATTCTGAATTCTTAGAATTCTTAGAAGTTGACTACCATTTTGGCTCTCAAGTTCCTCTGTTTTCCGTGGCAACGTAGAATTATTTTGTGTCAACATGAAATGCTGCATTACTATTTGTTGTATCTTAAAAAAGACTTAGTAGTTTGATATAAGAATTACCAAGTGGAGTTCTGTAACTGTAGTTAGTGGTTAGATTGTCATAACAATCTGTTCTACCTCAAAATCTGTGAGCCATTAGCAAGATTATAGAGGTGGTAGCACGAATCTCACGCTATCGTGAGTCATATTTGTATGGCTGTGTAGAAAAGCAACTCAATGCCATGGCTCTCATTAGTTGCAGGAAAGGAAACTTCCAGTTGATGATGGGATGTGAACCTAAATTCCTAGTTTCCTAACTTGATTAGTGCATCTGACCTCAGTGAAGTTAGGAATCTGTTGTAATCTGAAAAGGAAAAAACTCGCCTCGTACAGAAAAGTACTTTTGATGTCTGTTTTGAATGCTTTCTGGTACCACTGTTGAAGAAAACTAACAACAAAAAAAGTAAAAAAAAAAAAAATGGGGAAGCTGCTGATTGAATGAGCATTTGCATTAAAGGAGCAGAAGGTTTTCCTGTCTTCTTATTTATTTATTTATTAAATCAGCTCCATCTCTGCTTTTTGTAAAAGAAATCTAAGAAAGTGATTTTTATTCAACCTGTTCATATAGCTCCACTTTTGAACAGATGTTTGTTTTGACATCTGTTTTTGATGTTATGGAAGACATGGAAAGTCTTTTTTGACTTTGAAGACATGGAAACTATAAATATTATAGTTAAAGCCCCTCAGAGACTTGATGAACAAATTGATCCCAAATAAATTGTCATTGGTTTTCACCTAAGTTTGTGGGAGGAGAGAGAGAGACAAACTGATGTGATGATTGGAAGTTCCCTTCCTGCTCTCTAACCAGAAATGAGTCTTGTCATTCTATACCTTATTTCTACCTTGAGAAATTGCTAAGCATTTGTATGTTTATACATTCAATGGTAATTCCATTGAGGGTTTGTTTCCCCTCAAATGAAAATCAGTAAGCAGTGAAAATCATAATTACTTTAAGTTTTAACTTGTTGTTACAACCCAACAACTTATTGTTCAAAAAGGGCTTTATTTAGTACAGTCGTAAGGGCAGTGTTTTTAAACTGACAAAACCAGGTGATGAACTTAAAAATTATTTTTAAGGGACATTGTTAGGATTGCTACTATATTTGTCATGTGTGTAACAATGGAATCATAAGATGCTTTTAGTTTCAAAGAATTTACAATTCTCAGAGATAAGGTATTGTGAAGGGAAAGTGGAGGTACAAACTAAGAAACATAAACAGTGCGCTAACATGCATCTAGGAATTAAATTCTAGTTCTGAGCGGTGTATTCTAGTGCTACACTGTTCAGATAGAGCAGGGTTTCCTGGAGAATGTTATTCTGGAGAATGCTATGCTGGATTGAAGTCTGGATAGGAGATTATTGTCTATGACTAGTTTGGGCACGGTTGTGCTGTTGTAGAACAGAAAGATAAAACGAAGTGCTTACTGTTTTAAAGCTAAAGCATTAGGTAAGGGATGTTTTAATAGTTGTAAAGCATTGAGAATAAGGAAGGAGTTTATTTCTGAAAATTAGTCAGCTTATTATTAATAGGCAAGGAAATGTACATTGATATTTTATCTAGCACTGTAATGTCTAAAATTATCTGTGCTGGTTAAACAATTTGGCTAACCTATTTCAAAAGAGGATGTGAGCTACAGAACTTGGGCTCTTCTGGAACAAAGACTAAGCTGAACTCCTGACAAAAAAAAGAGCTGGAATGGAAACTTCACTGAAGTTATAATTACAATACATTATACTAATTAGATAAGTGAACTTCAGATAGAGATATTTCAGAGGATCCAGACATTTTTCTCTTCCTGTAATTGTTACTAGGTTAGGAAATACATAGTAAACTCGCTGAATAATTTTTTTTAGCCTGTGTAGTTCAACTGTGTTAACTTTAAAGCTGAAAGCTGATATTGTGTGTTTGCCTTAACAGCAGCTGCAAAAACTCTGTGGGTATGTGTATGGATATTTTACATACAGAAGAGTCATATGTTATAACCGTTTAGTTTTCTGGTGCCAAATACAGTTTGAAGTATGTAGTAGCTCATTATCATTGGTGTCAGTCCAAATCTATTTTGATGTGGTTTGATACTAGAATAACACAGGAGGTTGTGTCTTGTGTTCTAGCATTGATTGATCTTGTGGGTTTTCAACAGCAGCTTTATTGTTTTGAAGATACTCATGTTGTCTTTCAATCCCTAGCAGCAGAAGTTCTGTTATGCTAAAAAAAAAAAAGGGGGGGGGAAACCTGAACAAACCAGCCAACCTTTCAGTATGTATGTAGGGAGCTTTTTCCACCTTTAAAAAAAAATAATTTCTCTGTTATCTTTGTTTATGTGCTTACTGTTAACATTGACACAGGTAAGAAAAGTTAACATGCTGTCTGTGTAGGATAAAATAAGCTACAAAGTAAACCATTGCTTCTTAATGTTTTAGATTGCAATAATCTTGCAAGGAAGGATATATAAACATGTACCAGTACCATTAGAATAATACTATAGCCTAATACTACGTGATATCTCCAGAGATGGAGGTGGTGGAGTCCCTGTCTCTGGAGACATTCAAAACCTGCCTGGACACATTCCTGTGCGGCCTGCCCTAGGTGGACCTGCTTTGGCAGGGAGGTTGGACTATATGTTCTCCAGACGTCCCTTCCAATCCCATATCATTCTGTCATACTGTGATAGCCAAAAATAAAAGGAGATATGCAAACTATGAAATATTTTGGTGTTATTTTAAATTTTTTGTTAAGTTTTGGATGATATGGTGTTAAATGGTCTAATTTTGAAGCCTGTGTTATTTCTGGTAATAATGAAAACATAATTGCAGATAAAAACATCCTGTGAACCGTTGCTGTGTTTTGATATGCAAAGTTGGGGATACCGTATTGTAGAAAAATTCATCACCCCATTAAAACATTATCCAGTTCACTGGTTCTCAAACTTCTTTTCCCCTGTTCTCTGCTAGATTCAAGTCCTCTTTTCCATTGCTGTTCTCAGTTGTATGCGTGTTTCCACTCCGATCTGTTCTAAATCACCATAATATAATTCACTGTATACTTTCCTTCCAAGTGAACATGCTCTTTCATAGTATCTATCCCCCTTAAATAAAAAAGAAAGAAAAAGACAAAAAGCCTCCACCTTGCGTGTTCAAGCAAATTTACTGCACTCTTAAACTAGACCTTCTCTCCTTACATAGTGCCTGTGCCCTGTGTCTATACCGAGGTGTTATAGGGAATGGTTTCCTCCCATGTGCCTGAAGTCCAGGTTTTCATAGCCTGTGCTCAAACCAGCCCACTCCACGTAGCGTGAAACTTAAGAGGAAATATTTCTTATTTGATTGTGGGGTCTTGTTTATTTAAGCCTACCGTTCCTCCTGTTCCATCTTACTGTTGAAGAAAAGAGAGAGTATGGGGCAGAATGAAAAAGATGTTTTTCAAAAAATGTTTTTTCTTAACGTTTTTCCAAGTCTGGTGACAGCCTCGTGAAAGCTTCTCTATGTCTTGACAGTACTATACTGGTAGTAGATGCCAAGGAGAGGGTGGGGTAGGGTGTGGGTTGTGGTAGCTTCTCAGTTTCCCAACTCTTACTTTGTGGCTCAGGGCTTCTGAAAACAAGATAGGGTCCTATTACTTCATAGGCCTTCATAGACTTTTTTTTCTAAAAAAAGAATTCAGTAGTTTGTCCATTTATTTCTTTTATAGTTATACAAAATTACTGTCTCAAGATCCTCTCATGGGGGTTTTTGAATTTGCCATCTGTTTACATTTAATGACAAAATAACAGTATTTTTAATTTCTAATATACATTTAGAAAACAGCTTAATCTTTTACTATTTACCAATAGATTAAAGCTAAGAACTGAAAAAAAGAAATACTGCATTTTAAATTCAATAATAATAATTTAAAAACCCTAAACAAACTGACCCCTGTAAAGAAGATGAAACCTGAATTCTGCCAGTCTTTTGGC
Organism: Gallinago jamesoni; assembly: GCA_025769975.1. NCBI lineage: Eukaryota > Metazoa > Chordata > Aves > Charadriiformes > Scolopacidae > Gallinago > Gallinago jamesoni. The sequence continues at coordinate 162,226,960 of JAOQGH010000001.1, forward strand.
TGTGGCACAGATTTGAACACCAGTAAAACAGTAGACTGTACTGCTTTCTTTTTCCATCCCAGAGTCCTCATCAAATTAGGAAAGGTAGAGACTAGAGCCAGAAATATAAGTGTTATTTCAACAGGAAATTTCAGTCTCCAGTTTGAGGATGATTTGGTTAGCCAAAATTACTGAGACTTTTGAAATCACTTGTATTGAGCAACTCTTGAAACTTCTAATAAACTTAAATTAATTTTGTTTTTCAGACTGAAAACCTAGAGAGTACAATAACCATACCAGATATCAGATTACATAGCAATCCTTCAGCTTTTAATGTTTACTGCAATGTTCGCCATTGTGTGTTGGAGTGGCAAAAAAAGGAAGCATCTGTGTCACTGGCTTCAAAGAACAGTGTACAGAGCGGGGATTCGGACAGTGATGAAGAGGAGGAATCCAAAGAGCCACCTATTAAACTTCCAAAGGCAAGTAACTCGATATTGTTTATAAAGTATGCCGTGTATGTGATCTAAAGACGGTATATTCCTTATGGGGAATAAAGAATAGGGTTATAAACCAGCTGCTCAGAAAATAGCTATAATTTTATTTGATGTCCGTCTAGTCCAGAATCATCTGATTTGATGAATTTGGAAGATCTATGTACCTGCCCAGTAATTAATTTTAAAGTCAATTAAATGTTAGGTAAACATTCAACTTGTACTCTTCTATAAGTACTGGTACTTGAAAATAATCTATAGCCTCAAAAGTCTACACAGAATGCAAATAAGGCAGCTCTTATATCTGTCAGAGGCTACTAGCTGGTATGATAAAGAGTGCTTTCTCTTGCTTTACCGCCAAGAAAGAATAAATCTTTCTGCTATTGGAATTCAGTTAGTGGAGTGTTTTCCGAGACGATTGGCAGGTATACATGTAATTGCAGTAACTGTCAATTATTTTTACTGCCTTATTTTTTTAATCTTTACCCTTTTTTGGCTTTAGTATCTTTTGGCACTGGTAACTGTAGATAGTTAATAATGCACAATAAGGTTTTGGATGCTGTAGTTCAACAGTTAGGGTAGCTTTTTTACTGTTTACTACTTCTATACTTGCATCAGAATTAACGGTGGAAAGTCAGAAATAATCTATATAGGAGTTACTGATATTTTTCTTAATTTTTAAAAATTTGCTGATTCACTTGTTTTCTATTATGTAAATTCTCTGCATTTAGTTTTGTTCATAACTATCTTATTAATACTGTGAGTCCTGCTCTTCTGAGACTAAAAAGCTTATTCAGAGTAACTTTCCTTGTTTGTGTTTGCTCTAAAAGCAACACAAACACTGAATTAAGAAGAGTGTTGCAGCAGTGATTATGTAGAATGTTCTAGTTGCTTAGAAAAATTAGAATTTTATAGGTTTAGTATTATCTGAAGGGAAAGCTGGTGTTCTGGAAATCGTGGTGAAGAATTGTAGAGGAACATATCCAAGTCAAGTAACTGCAACTTGATAACTCAAATTTCACGGTTGATAGTTGTGAAATAATGTGCAGTCAGTAGGAATAAATTTAGCATTGTTTATGAACTGCATCTGACTCCTTGTGAAGAGTGAATTAAATGAATCAGCAAGTGCTTGTAGATGCTTAATTTGAAATATTAAGTAAAAGGCAATATAGCTATTAGCATTCATAAAGAGTGGAATGGAGTTTTACAGAGATTTTGTTAATAAAAGAGGTTCGGAGAAGGATGAGATTTACCAGCGATATGGACAGAACACTCGCAAGTTGAAACTAAAACATTGGTGGTGTTAAAGATGTTGGAGAGTTTAATCAAAAAAAGACATGGAAAAGTTGTGCCATTTAAAAAAGACAGTGGCTTAGAAAAAATGGTACAGAAACCGTAGGTAGGAAGCTTTTCTTTTCCATTGTCAAAACAGAAAATCAGTGAGCTATTTTGTTACATTTGATACAGCAAATACAAAATTAAAAATCAGTACGCTTTCAAACTATTCATGCAAAGTCTATAATAAGATTGAGAACAACTGTTTTTAATAAATGTTAAGAGACACAGAGACGCAATTTGCTGGTCTTCATCTATTAGTACAGTATGTTTTATTTTGGTTGTTTGGTCAGTTTAGTAACTTGCTGTAATAACTTTAAATTTTTGGAATAACATGAAATATTTGCCTTTGCTTGACTTATTTCTTTAGTACCTTTGCCAGTGATGTGGAGTTCTTTCTGCTCGAAATAAGGCAGATTCAATTCTGCTGATTTCATCTGATTTGCAGTTGCTTCCCCCTCCAATTAAAATTAACACTGAGTTATGGATGATCCACAAAAGCCCTGTTCTAAAAGGAAAAAGTCCTGCATTAAGGGGGAATTAACTGACTAAACGTTCATTGTTCTGCAGTGGGATACATTTTGCTGTTTAGGTAATGGACTTAAACAAAATTGAAAATTTTGAAGTTCTAACAAAAAATACAAGAAAAATACTTGCTCTCTTTAGAAACTGACTTTAAGTCTTTTAAAATTTATTAGGACAATGCATTACCTGTGTATTTTTTGTATGCATATAAATTAACGTAGAGAATTAAATATACAGAGTATTATGTATTCTTAAATAAACATAGAAGTGTGGGTATCGGGCAATTATGAGAGAGAGAGGACCAAGGAAATAAGACAATAGTGTAGATAAGACTTCTTGAAGAAATAGACTTTTTGGTGGAATTAATTATGGGTCGTTTATATCTGCATCCAGGTTAGAATTTTGTCTATCCTCTGTAAGATCGGTTTATGCTTTTTGATCCGAAGTCTCAAAGATGCAGTTGCAAAGGGAACGAGAGGATGGCTGCGTGGAGAGAGAGCATCAGTATGAGCTGGCAGGCTGTGACACACTGCAGGAGTAGTGCTGGTTTTGGCTCAGAGCCCCTTCAGAGAGAAGTGAGAACAAGCTTAGGATGTCTTGAAAAGATCTTTTGCTTATTCTGTCCTTCAGTGCACAGTTTGGAGGAGTTGAGAGACAGAGAGATACCCACATTATGCATCTATATATATATATATGTATGCACGGATAATACAAATTTTTATTTATTTATTTGAAGGTGAAGCCCTGTTTTAAGAAGTCTGCCTGGTCTGTTGCTCTCAGTGGGGGGGGAAAAAAAACCACAACAACAACACAAACCCAACCCAAACACCTGTGCAGATCAGGCAAAATCCCAGCAGAACTATCCATTGTTGATTCCTACTCTAGTGGAAGTTCACCAGATTGTTTTCTCCATTGTGTTAGGTTCTCTACTTTCTCCAGCTGCCTGTCAGCTGCTGTCTGAAGATTGATTGGGAAGAATAGAATAAACTTCTCAGTTTCTCCCAGAGATACTGTCACTGAAAAGGAAGAGTGTTTCTGAAAATTTACTACAGCGTATTTTAGCCTGCAAGATGATACTGAGTTTTTGATCCTGGAAAAAAACATCTGTGCTGTTATTTTGTTGACAGGCTTTTTTCCCCTGTAGATTCCATGCATGTGTTTTCCCTGACTCCACTGAAGATATGAAATGTAAGGTGCAATTCACAGGAAAAATGCTTTTGCACTTTGAAGACTTGATTTGGTTATGTTTCTGTTCTTCCTCCAAAAATCAATCAGGTTGTAAAAAAACTTCTGAAAGACAGAAATTGAAATAAATGGAATGACAGCAAAGACAGTTAAAAGACATCCTGTAGAACTTAGAGCTCTCAGAATAGACCTGTTTTGAGCATGAGTGGCAGTTCCATTAACAATTTTATTTTCATCGTGCAGTCTTTTCCCTTAGATTTTACTCCGGTGAATCTATGTTAAATATGCTAAACGTTGGGGCTGTGCTTCTAACAGTAGCACGTAGTGAAGTTTTGAAGATCTGGCTGCTTATTTGTAATGAGTTAACCATGTTCATTTTTCTTTCATCCTCCTCATTGTCACATACTGAGTTTGAGAAGGAAGTGACAGGGAACAGTCAGTGAAGAGAAGCATAATTGTAATCTCAGAATATTCAGGAATGCTAAAAGGGAGAGTTAGGAGTAGCTGTAACAGCACTCTTACAAATGTTATGTTGCTTGGCATAATTCATGTCTGTGATGAGTACATATGGAGTTCTAGTGACAAGTAATTAATCTTTATTTTTTTTTAATATTGTCACAAGAGCAATCTCAGAGACTTTGGAGGGGAAAGTACTAGTGCTGCCAGTATTAGCTGTCAAACGTATCATTACTCAAGTTGGGAAGTCAGGTTGCAAGCCAATTCTAGCTTGCTGGTTCACGCTAATGAGCAAGTAAAAGTGAAAAAGAGGTCTGTCAAATGAAGTGTGAACTCCAGTAGAAATTACAAGGGCTCAGAGGCACAGTTTGTCTTGTACAGTCCAAAAAAAATTAAGTTTTCTTACATTTCCAGGGAACTATTACGCTGCTTTGATAACACCCGTATAATGATACTACTTCTGTGTAATATTTGCTAGCACAGTTGCGTAGGTGGGTTCTTGATTCTGATTCTCTTTCGAATTACCATTGCATTCTGTACTACATTTATTCAAATAACTGTCTTGTTCTTTTATACCTTTATTGGTGAAGACCCAAAAATATTATATTAACAGATATTCTGAAATATCTGTACTTCTTTAGATCATTGAAGTTGGATTATGTGAAGTCTTTGAACTGATAAAGGAGACGAGATTTTCGCATCCATCCTTGTGTCTCAGGAGCCTACAAGCCCTACTTAATGTCCTCCAGGGCCAGCAACCAGAAGGCCTGCAATCAGAGCCTCCTGAAGTCTTAGGTAATATCTCATTTGTTACTGTATTTGTATTAATATACATCTGTTACTGCATTGGACAGAAGATGATGGTTCCTAGCAAGTATTTGTGAGATCGTAACACGATTGTTCTCAGCAGACTGGCTTTATTCTGGAGTGTGATCTCCTTATGGTGTATGTGTAACCAGTACTGTTTCAGCATCAATCTTTCGTAGAACAGGAATGTTGGCATGTAAAGGCATATATATATATATTTTTTTTTTTAAATCATATTTTGTTGATGTGTAATGCAGGGTTTCATTGAAACATAGTAAAGCTTACAAATTGCCATTTGTCTTACTGAAGCTGTAGAATACCTGGTCTTACTGGAAAGAAGGTAGTTCTACAGTGAACTTCTCTTGCGATCTGCTGTTGAAATCTGTAGTTCAGCTATTTTTGTCATTTGTATAAAGCTGCTAGATGAAGTGTGAGAATTCTTTCTTTTATTTCCTCTGGCCATCCGAAAGTTTCCCTGAAAATTCATTTTGCATTTAATGATAATGAAAATAAAAGTTGAACTCCTGATGGCTTTGAATGTATGATTTATTATGTCCTTACAGTTAAAATTCAATTATCTCTTGTTAATTCATATTTTTTAAAGGTTTATATAACTGCGAGGAAGGCTAGGCTGTAGTATCTGTTGTTTAAAAACAAAAATAAAATAAAATTTATCTTAAGACTGTATATTTTCCTTGTTACGGCTCAACAGTATTATATTTGCAAAGTTGATAATAATTTGCTACAGAAAGCTTTTATTTTGTATTGATGTGCAGAGTATTAAAAAGCTACAAAGAAGGCTTTGTTTTCAGTACTGCCTTAGTGATTATTTTTATTCACTATAAAAAATTGAGGTGGATTTCTGTTCACGCCTTGATTGTTACAGATTTTTCAACTGCTAAACAGTGCTTGAAAAGAGACATACGATCAAAATAATTTTCAAGCTTTGATTTGAAAAGCTCATTTCTGAGAAATGGGATGTGCTTCAACATGGGTAATGGTCATAAAGATTAGACAAGGTTGGTCAAGACCTACACATGATCTCAGTGATGAGGTAGACTGAATAGGCAGGTAAAGTAACTCCTTCTGGACCATTTCTTATTAATATGTTCCATTGTAACAGAAGGACTTAGTTTTTCTTGTTCTCTGGCCATTGTGTTTATCAAGAGTCGGTGTTTTCTGGCTGAAGAATGAAAAGTTAAGGATGGTGTAGGCCTATTTAAATGGGATGCTTTTTTTTTCTGTCGAAATAGGGCTGAACTTAATGGCTGAGGAAAGATGTATCGTGTATTTTGTAAGTTTAATTTCCCACTTACTGGCAAATTGCTTGGTATGATTTTGCGATTTATCTATGTAATTTCTGTGATTTATCTGCAGAATCCCTGTTCCAGCTTCTTCTGGAGATAACTGTCCGTAGCACAGGAATGAATGACAGCACGGGACAGTCCCTGACAGCACTTTCCTGCGCTTGCCTCTTCAGTTTGGTAGCTGCGTGGGGAGAGACGGGAAGAACGTTGCAAGCAATCTCTGCTATCCTCACCAATAATGGCAGCCATGCTTGTCAGACTATTCAGGTCTTGCACTAAAACTTCTCTGTATCTGGGAATTTATGTAAATCATGTGTACATGAGTTTTGAGAAGATCTATTGTGTAAATTCAGTTAACTTTTTTTTCCCCTCACTATTTTTGAGAAAAGAGTAGATATTTCTTTGCCTCTCTTGAGTTGGAGAGAGAACAAAAAAATACAACATTTAAAAAACAATCTTTTTTTTTTTTACTCATTCACTATTTGTTTTACTGCTTAGGTGCCAACCATTTTAAATTCTCTTCAGCGGAGTGTACAGGCAGTTCTGGTGGGCAAAATCCAAATCCAGGACTGGTTCAGTAATGGGATAAAGAAGGCAGCCTTGATGCACAAATGGCCATTGAAAGAAATATCTGTGGATGAAGATGACCAGTGCCTTCTTCAGAGTGATGGTTTTTTCCTCTATCTCTTATGTAAAGATGGACTTTACAAAATCGGCTCTGGATATAGTGGGACAGTGAGGGTAATGTGATTTCTTCTTGTCTGATGAAGATAGTCAATATTTTAACTTAACTTTTATGATGTCCTGTTTCCATTAAAAGTGTTTTGTAGCTTACTAATGTTCAGTTCTCTTACGGCTTATCAAAATTTTTCTGATGATTTCTATGAGAATTTTACAGCATTTATTTACAGTTTTTACTTCTCAGTATGGTTGAAGACGTTAATTATATGGTAAATGATTATGTGTAAAATTGTCACTGATATTTGTTAAAAGATTGGAGTTTTTTGCCTTTCAGGGCCACATATACAATTCTACATCCCGCATCAAAAACAGAAAGGAAAAAAAGTCTTGGTTAGGCTATGCTCAGGTAGGTGAATAATTAAAACATAAAACGTACACCCCACCCCTCATCCCTCATGAGTAATTGAAGTAGAATTTGGCTTAGAGTAAGCTTGCATGGATATTATATTGTTCCTTTGGCTTCAGTTATAAAAATAAATTTTTTGGTACTGACTTCAATTGTGGAAGATGAGGGATGTGTGATGATGGTACTGGCATATAGAAAGGAGTAATGAAGAGTGTCATTGACTTGTGTAAAGACTTTAAGAAGTGCCCATCAGTTGACTGCACAATTCATAAATATGGTGGTTTAACACATAAATTTATTAATTGTACAGTCAATTGTTGATATTACCACTGCAAAGTTAACTATATTTGGATGTTTTGTTTTTTTTATTTAAAGTTAGCTGGAATATCAACCACCCTTTCTTATACCTTTTGCCATACGTTATAAAAATAGTGTGTTTTTTTCAGAATCCCGTTACTACCACTGAGTGCACTCTCTCTCAAAAAACAAAAAGAAAACAAAAAATCGAATACAAACTGAAAAATCATATTTCAGAAAACAGTTAATTTTGCTTCATTTTTTAACTACTGAGCAATTTTTATTGTATATTTACTATTAACCGTGATCTCATTGTCCCAGCGTGAAGTTTAGTGTATTCTTTGCCATGCTTTTGAAGTGAAATTGTTAATTACAAATATTTATCCTATTATTACTGCTAATTTTTTATAGCTATATGAAATCTGGGTTTGTTTGGTATTAAAAACAGATTACCAAAAGGTCTATTGGCCCAATAGGAAAGTGTGCGGATGCATTCATTCAGGAGCCTGTTTTATCAGTTTGGAAAGGGATAGGATCCGTACAGTTTCACGATACAGAGTTACACATTCTGTACATAGCTATAAATATATTTGATATGCTTCTTTGAGTGCTTGTACAGGTATATGAACTCACATAGTGACTGTACCAAAAGGCACTGCTATTTGGAAAAATCACTCGGGCTGTATTGATAGGCAGATATATAAGTTGCACTTATTGCTATGTATGTCTGTAGAACAGGTAAGATGTCCCCTCAGTTTCATTTCACTTCACGTGCTTAATTAAATCAGCTCAAATTCAAGGGATTTTTCTTACTTTATTGTATATGGTATTCTAGATTGCAACTTGTCTATCTGGTTTAACGCTCGTTACTTTTTCTAGTTTGCGTAGGTTTTGTTTTTTTTCCTCATTTCACAGATTGATTCATCCAGGAAAATTCAAGTAGTTTAGATGGAAGGAAAAGGGTTGGTTGTATTTTTCTGTTGTTGTTAGATGATTGTAATTAGGGTCTCTGACTCTTTGACAAATGAAGATATTCTGAGGTTAAGCCTTAGTGTCCTCCCTGTGAAATGCATCCATTCTTAGACATATAGAATGCCCATCTGAGGCCAGACACGGTTCAAGCAAGTGCACGCCAGTGTCATATCTCCTGCTATGACATTGTGTTGTCAGAATCATTACTTAGTCATTATTCATGTTGGCCTCTGCAACCCTCCTGTCAGTGAATGCTACTTTCCTTGGCCTCAGTCACCTTGAATATGTTCCTGAATGCCCTGAAGTAATCTTTTTCCTTTCCTGTAGCTGCTTTTTTAGCAGAAGGGCTTTCGAAGTGTAAATTCCCTATGATTCTACCCTGCTCCCTCAAAAATCTTTGAAGGATTCACAGGCATTGTAAGACAGAAAAAGACGTAAGAGCAAAGTTGCCATATTGCCTCTCTTATGGATCTGCACACAGGGGCTTATGCAACCTATCTGGTTTAAGCTAAAGCAAAAGTTACTTGACTGTGTTTAAAAGTTATAAGTGTAAACAATAAACCTTAAAGGTGAGTTTCAGGTAGGCAAATCTTTTTACTGAGAAACCTTCTAAACTGGTGACTGAATCAAACCTTTAACAAAAAGTCAAGTCAAGCTAGTTAATTAACTTTTTTGGAAAATTTTCTCATTTTAAATGCACATAGTATTTATTAATTATCACTCTTGTGTATAGGGCAATATATTCATCTCCTTCCTGAAAATCCTGTGAATCTTTTGTTGATTTGGGGACAGGAACATTGGTGTTGCTGTGGCTTTTAACTGTAATTTTATACATATTAGAACAGAATTACTACATATGGCTTTAAAAGCTGTATACGAGCTTCAGCATGCTTATCTACAGCATGTAGAAAGTGTGGAAGAAAGGGGTAAAATTTCCAGTTTTTGTTGCAGGTTTCCAATTTTTTAGACAATGCCTAAAATAGTGATTGCATTTTTTTCACTTTTGACAATATCCTTTCATGTATTTAGGAATATATTCATACCTGTATATATATATTCTTCCTTTATCAGGGTTATTTATTATATAGAGATGCGAATAATCACAGTATGACAGCCATAAGAATAAACCCTGAAACTTTGGAACAAGACGGTACAGTTGCTTTGCCAGGTATGAACCTTCAGATATGAGAAGATGGTTATAGTTTGTTTACATGCTATGTATTTTCAGGTAAGCAGAGGAGAAATTGAGGCAGATTTTGAGATCACAAAGAGACTGCTCTTTTATGACTTTGGTTTGCTGCATTAGGGCAGCTGCAGTATTTCATTCAGAGATCTTGCATCTTACTCCAACTACTGGAATAATATTGCAACACTTTAGAATTTATGGTGATCTTAATTTAAAGATTCCTTCTTCCTTCTTAAAGAAGTTTTTTTTTTTTCTTTTGAACTTTGAGCATTTGGCTCAGATAGGACTTTGTTTCTAGTGTCTCCTATATGTAGGTAGTCACAAACTATGACCAAAACTATTTGGTTTTTAATATAGATACAAATGTATCCAAAAAACAAAGGAGGCTAACGAACACTGATGGACTATGCTTCTGATGTTTACATTGGTGGTGTTTTTTTGTTTATTTCTTTTGGGATTTATTTTTTTTGTAGTTTTGTTTTCATTTGGGTTTTTCACAGAGGAGCCTTGTAGTTTTGGTCTCTAGAAAATTAAGATGTTTCTGGAACATACTTTAATGGCCTCCTGGTGAAACACATCTTTTCTTAGCTGCTTGTGTAAACAGAAGTGCGTAAGAATACTTTTCGATCAAACAATGATAGGCTTATTCTATAGATCAGAAGAAAGATTTTGTGTTGCATCCTGACACAAATAAGAAGGCACTAACTGAACCCTCAGAATAATTCTCTAGGCTTTTTTTATTTCAAACACAAACATTTATTTTTGAAACAAACTATGACTGTAAAATCTAGTCTATGCAGCTTTCTACAAGCCCTTTAAATATGGGTGTCTGTTTAAGCTGCTTAGTCTTTGTGGAGCTGTATGAGAAATGTGAGTGAGAGCACATTCAAGGACCTGACAAATTACCTCCTAGGATTGTTTTTCCACTTTCTTCACCTTAGGGCAGCTTCTTCAACCAGTAGGGTCCTTTGAGGCCCTTAATTATGTTGCCATTAGTAAACAAATCAGTACTCTGCATGCAAGTCTTGAGAAGACACTAAGGCATTTTTAAAGTCTACACCTCTGAGCTGTTAGTTTTCTTTTGCAAATTTCTATGAGAAGTGTCATTCTGCAAGACAGCCTTGTGTTTCTACTATAAAAAGGCACAGATTAAACAAGCGTATGACTTCTAAACAAAAAATAAATTTATCTTTCAGTGCAAAAGCAAATCTTATTATCTATGGGAATACCTATTCAGAAATCCCTCAAAACTGTCTCACACAAATGCGAGTTGTGCTGGTGTCAAAGCGGGTGCTACATATTCTTCATAACATTTTGTATTTCAGCCCTTGAACTTTCCTGGTTTGTTTTCTGCACTTCTACCCATTTATCTCAGTGTTACATTGTGAGCAGATACAGCCTTTAGCTAGGACAAATTCAAATGGGTTCACTTCTTGTTCTTTCCATTTCTCATTAGAAGGAAAGAAATTAAAGCCGGGGGAGGGCGTGTGACCTATCCTGAGAAAACCTGAGTAGGTACATAACTCTAAATAGCAGTTGCTGCCCTACTGTAATCTTAATAATGATTTGCAACATGTTGAAGTTCTGAAAAACCACACCGGATAGAGCTAGAGGGCAGTAACCTTGCTAACAGCTGAACACTGATAGGACTGCAGCTATTTCCTCCAAGTTGGTATGGTATTCAGATGTGGCTCTCTCTGGAGTTAATCTCTTTCGAATGCCTGGATTGGTGATAATGCATTTAAATAAGGTATTCGTATTTATTCCTACAGAGATATGTAGGAGATTAGGAGTTCATTAGGAGATGTGATTAGGAGCTGATCCCAGTTAGAAGTCATGTGACCTTAGAAAACTCAGTGGACTATGGAAGATTATCTTCTCCTTTCTCAGACAGTAGGATCCACCAGCTTCTTGAAACTGTAAATGTCCATTCCAAAGGGCAATCTTTCCTTCCTGATAAATGATCCAGCAAATCTGACAATGTATCTGGAACTACCAGATTGTGTGTCAACATTCTTGTATCTAATGCCTTTGCCAGGCTTTATACACTGTCCTTGAGCTGTGGATCTGTTTCCTAGTCTAAATATCGTAAAAGAATACCAGAGTTCTATGAGATTTTCTAAGTGATTGGACCTGAATTTACAGAGTAGATGTTCATCTTGACTGTTTCTTTAACAGTACTACTTACTGCATAACTTAAAAAAAGCTCGCTATGTTCAGCTGAAGTGGTTGAAGTTACATGGTATATGGTTTCATTGTTCTTTGAAATGACATGTATATCTTGCAGACCAGGACTATTCCCTTAGCCTGAGAAGTATTGCCAACTGAGGGTAGCCTGGATGAGCTCAAGAGTACTTATTAGCTGGCATAGGTTTTACTGTAGAAATACAGAAGGTGATGCTTGACAGTCATCTTCACTTGAATGCTCTAAGGAGGCTGTGATTAACAGGTGGCTGTAGTTTTGTCCTTTAACTAAAACATAAGCCCTTTCTGTTATAGTACTCTCCAGACAGAAGTCTTGGCTATCTTTGTTCCCAGACTAATTTTCCAAAGTCAGATTGAATAAGACTGCACTTGATCCAGTAGCTGAAATGGTCCTACAGGAAGGATGGGGAGGGACTCTTTATCAGGGAATGTAGTGATAGGACAAGGGGTAATGGTTTTAAACTGAAAGAGGGGAGATTTAGATCAGATACTAGAAAGAAATTGTTTCCTGTGAGGGTGGTGAGGCACTGGAACAGGTTGCCCAGGGAAGTTGTGGATGCCTCATCCCAGGAAGTGTTCAAGGCCAGGCTGGATGGGGCTTTGAGCAACCTGCTCTAGTGGGAGGTGTCTCTCCCCATGGCAGTGGGGTTGGAACTAGATGATCTCTAAGGTCCTTTCCAATCCAAACCATTCTATGATTCTGTGATCACAAGAGTTCCTTGCTAGCCGAGACTATCTTACTTTTTGCAGATATTCCATTTTCTACTCTCCCCGTTAATTTGGTATTTAATGCTGGGCCTGGATGTTATCTAATCAAGTGTTAGTTTTCAGGAAAAAAGAAAATCATTCCTGTTCCAGATTTCCTCTGTGAACAGACCTATCAAACATAAACAACCCCGAAAATGTTTAATGGGAGGCTCACGTCCTCTTGAAATTACTCAAGAAATAGGCCAAACAATGTAATATGGACCCAGTGGTTGCCAGAATATCCTGTTTCCTTGACTGTTATGCTTATGTGAGCATTCAAGGGATCCTAATACTTACCAACTTCCTGTAAACTTTCTGAAATGTAATTTAGATAATTTTTGGACCTTCTCTTCAAGTTATTGTCAAGTCTTTTGTTTTATCACCAATATCACTTTGTAGCATAGAGAATTAATAGCATGAGCTCGACTTTGATCGTTAAATCTGAGATTGTTTTTGAGAGTACAGTATTTCAAACTTGAGTTTATCTGCCCTTCTGCATGCAGCTTCCTGCCTACCCTCTTTGTGATTCATACCTGTATCTGCTCTAAGGGGGAGGTTGTCTACTGTAGGTCTATTAATTCAGGATGTGAGAATTAGAGAAGGCCACCTAATTCCTGTTCTGTTTCTGGTGAGATACTGTATTGGACCAGGCAGTGTAGCAGGAAAAAGAAAACCACTTTACGGGTTTGTGAACACTGTGGGGTTTTTATGTTCTGTTATTTTTAATAAAACACTCCAGCTAGCAAAAAGTAGCGAACTTGCTGGTTATGCTAGAAGGGTATTATGCGTGCTTCATTTAGCATTAAATTTGTTAGATAAAGTGGCTGATACTGGATCTTTGTTCAGGTTATGAAGCAGATACTTTAGAGTGTGAAGTAGCTGTCCTGCAGTATTTTTGGAACAGGTCTCTTTCCTGTGTATAATCAATGGAACAAGCACCTTTCAAGCCATATACTGTCAATCTCTCTGTTAGTAGCTCCATGAGCGGAGCAGGAAGGGAAGAAGAGGTGGGTAGGTACATACTTTTAAACTTGTAGAGAAAGTGATTATCTTCTTTTTTCCCTTATATGGGCAGAATTCTTTCACTGCCTTTTTTTTTTTTTCTTGGCAATAGCTGGGCTGTTTTCAATAAATGAGTGATGCATTCTAGTATATGGTTTATAATTTTCCAAACCCCCCAGATTTTCAGTTAATAGTTTGGGGAAATTTATAAACAATGGAAAAATGAGATGAATAATGAAAGGTTTGATTCCGTTTCATTTATTTCTGTAGGTTTTGTATGCTGGACTTTTCTTTAAAAGAAGTGGCACTCTTTTTTTTCTTTTTTTTTTTTTATTTAAGAAAAATCTTTGAGGAAGGAGAAATAGCACAACTAAATTCTTATTTTCTGGGAATGTTTGTCTAATAGTTTACTTCTCACAGGTGAATATTAAATGGTTTTGCAATTAAATATTGGGGTAAACCCTTACATTTCATAGAATCAAAAGTGCTTTAATAACTTTTCAAGGGACAAAAGAGTATTATATGATTTTGGTGAGAGAGGAGATTGTAGCATAAAATAACGTGTCACCAGAATAGTATGGTCTCTCTCTTGAGACAAACTAGAACTGGTTATAGTGAGAATTAATTAGATAAGCAGAGAACAGTGTATGTATGTTAATATAAACTGATGCAGTGTACTTCATCTTTCACAGATTGTCATACTGAAGGGCAGAATATCCTTTTCACTGATGGAGAATATATTAATCAAATAGCAGCATCTAGAGATGTAAGTGTTATGTGTGATGGATAAACTATTTTTCTCCCAACTGAACTGTTTTATTTTACAATACTTACAACTTCCTTTTTGCTTAATTTTTTGGCTTTTTCTTTGCTAACACAACTAAGGAAGAATTCTGTGCAGCTAGCGATAATGAGAAATGGCTCTATTTGTACGTAAAGGAGCAGTATTTTGGTATTTACCCACACAACTTTGATTTGTGATGGATTTTTTGAATAAGTTTTAAGAATAAGTTAGTTGTTTGTTCTGAGGAAAAAATCTTATACATGGAATAATGGCTTTTTAACATGTTGTTCTACAGGGTCTCTGTGGGGTAAGCTTCTTAGAGCTTAATTATAATTTTTTTTCTAATTTAATTTCCTGTAATTGCTTTGGTACTTGTTGGGGAATTTCCACCAGATTTAATACAAGAGGTATGAAAGATACTATATTACAATAGACTTTTATATGAAAATTGCCTCTTGGCCAAAGCTGTGGAAACCCAAATAAGTGCTTCTGTTAGGGGCAAAACAGTTACAGCTGTTCTATGTTTTGTTCGGCAGACAGTTAATACATTTTAATTCTGGACTGATCAGTTTTTTTGACAGTGAGAAAGTTCTAAAACAGGGATGGGTCAAGGGTGGGATAAGACAGGACTCGCAAGACATGACAGACATACAACTAGAAGAAAATCAGGATTAATCAATTTCCCTACTAACGGAACAACTTTTTTTTAACATGGCCAGATGAAGATACTTCATTTGCATTTGTAAAAAGAATCCTGTTTTAGCTACTTTTTAAAGCTGTCACTCTTAAACTGCATGCAGAATTTTTGATTCTGAATCAGCACAAGTTGAGGGCGTAAAAGATGTAAATTATTATAAAAGTAAGATTTCTACAGTAAGATTCAGACTTAATTATTTCTGTAGCAATCCACTATTTTCATAATGTTCATAGTGTTTTCATAGAACACAATATAAGCTTATGGTCATTCAGATGCTTATCCTCAGTTCATACTTTTTGGCACTTTCTTATTTTCTCTTCTGTAACAAATTTTAATTTATCAACGTGTCCTTTTCTAATTTACCCAGAAATAGTATTATACTGATACTTTTTGTGGCCTAGGTGTAACTAATGCATTTATTATGCAGTATGAAGAAGATATATATCTATTTTTTTATTACAGGATGGCTTTGTAGTGCGAATATTTGCAACAAGTACTGAGCCAGTACTGCAACAGGAATTGCAGCTTAAGCTTGCACGAAAATGCTTACATGCCTGTGGCATCTCATTGTTTGATCTGGAGAAAGACTTGCACATTATCAGTAAGTCCTCTTCTGTGAAGGTTAATAACTAGTCATTCAAATAATAAAAGTGAGACACTGCTTTTTCCCTTTGTTTGCTTTTATTATGTGCAGGATGGTATAGATCCACGTGGAGAAGTACAAGGGTTTTGAAACTGCTTGTGTTATTTGACTCATAGTAATCCATGCATTCATTTTGAACTACCTGTTTACAGCACTGGCTGCAGTTTTCCAGTATTGTCCTGTAGTTGTATAATAAATGTTTAATGTATAATAATTGTTAGAAGCTTGGACTTCATAATAGGGCTCATATAACACATCGTTAAACTATAGAACTCCTTTCTGTGAATCAGTTAACAAAAGTTAAAAGGATCACTGGCTGGGTTAATGCAAAAGAAATCCATTGAACAATACTAAGTATGTGGAAACCACCTTTGCATCAGAATTTGAGATGCAGAATCGTTGGTGTCTACGAAGGTGTTTTGGAGAAATATGCCTTGGGTTTTGCTTTGGGTTTTTTTTCTCTGTCTGCTTTTGGCACTGTTGGAACAAAAACATATTTGGGTCCTCTTCTCTGACCAAGTGCAGTTGCTCTTATGCTAGTGCTTTTCTCTTCTTTGAATAACTCTGCCAGGTCTAGCCCAGTAAACATTCGTGTGGCAGAAAAACTTTTGTTGTCCTGTTGTACACTTTTTCAGAAACTTTTTTAATGAAAAAACTCTCCCTGGCAGAATTGGGTCCGTCAACTGCGTTTTGGAACTGCCTGGTTAAACTGTGGTGTTAACAAACAGTTACCTTCCTCACAGGTACAGGGTTTGACGAGGAATCAGCTGTTCTTGGTGCTGGAAGAGAGTTTGCACTAATGAAAACTGCCAGTGGCAAGGTACCGAAAATATTCTCTTTTAAATAGCAAATTGCATCCATTTATTTCTATTTTTTTTTAATTTAATTATTATTTTCTGCACTTCCTTTGTGCCTTTTTAGCATGTTGGAACGAAAATTTATATGACCGTATTTAAATATCTCAGAGCCCACTTAAAGGGGAAAAAGGCAAATGGTTATTTGAAAACAGAAACAGGCAGTGCTGGAACAGTTGAGAAATCAGGCACTTGAATTTATAGGAATTTCTACAGTCAATCTTAGAGACAGCACGGTGCTTTTTAGAGTTGAGGGACAAAATTACCTTTTGTCTACAAATTCCACCAAATTTTGCAAAATTTCTTACCTTATAACTTTCCATAAACAGTATGACCATACCCATTTACTTAAATCCCATCGTGATTTTTTTCTGATCCTTTGGAGAATTACTGACTTCCCATATGCAAAGTTTTCAATTGATTTCTTTAAACCTATTCTTAATGATTTGATATGTTGGTTCTGCTCAAGTGGAGACTGTTTTTCAGAGACATTTGCATACTCATTGCAACTTAGACATAATTGTGCTTACTGTCACTATGGCTTTTTATATTATTTTATGTTTATATAAGTATAAATATATTTATATAAATATAATATAAATATAATATATTTATATTTACTGTCTTTCAGTTTGGGAAACTAATGTTCTTTTACTTGTATAAGCATAGTTCTTTGTTTCCCTGCATACAGAATTGTGTCTCTTTACTGGAACGAATGCTTTGCTCTGTTTCTGTCAAAACAGTGAAATTGGTGAAAATGTTCACAATAAACTTAGCTGTTTTTTCCTGATAAAATTTAGTAGTATGAAACACAATTTGATCAAGCAAACCTCTTCAGACATTAGAGGAGACAGATTAAATTGATCTTCAGGCTAACAAATGCCTCTTCAGTGTAGAATTAACAGATTTCCTAGTTTGGATCTCTATAAAGTTGTGTGTTTAGGTATGAAATATACTTTATGAGACAATTAAAGATGGCTTTAGGTGCCCAAATAGGTTAACACACCCATTTTATAGTACTGTTGAGCAGCACGGTTCTAGAGGAAACTTTTTAATGCATGTCAGTAGTTTTGTATTTGTTCATGTGAAACATTTTAGTCTGTCTTACTTTTTATGTATGCAGTGTCTGCTGTGCATTTATTGAAAATAAGTTTCAAACATATGTTGAAGCATATTAAATTTTTTACTAATTTGGTATTTTTAATTATTTTTATTGTTGTAATACCATCTTGTTTTTACAAAGACCAGACATTTTTCTGAAGTGCTTTAAATGCTTCATTTCCTCTAAATAGTTTCTTCTGAACAGCTCTTTCTTGTGAGTTCTACTCATCTAACCAAACAATTACATATGAAAACTAAACCGTGGCACAGAAGAAAGCATATCTCAAAACAAGCAGAATCTAATCAACATCTTCCCCCCATGTCCTTGTTTCAGCTGGGATAGAGTTAATTTTCATTCTATAGCTGCTTTGTTTTGGATATAGTATGAGAAGAGTGTTGATAACACATATTGTTTATGTTGTTGATGAGATGTTTACATTAGTCAAGGACTTTTCCAGCTTCCCATAGAAGCTGCAAGGGAGCATAGACAGGAGAAGCAAGTTTAAAATGCGATGGCATAACTGAAAATGATAAACTGTTTTCTTCTAGGTTTATTATACTGGCAAATATCAGAGCCTCGGAATCAAACAAGGTGGACCTTCAGCAGGAAAATGGGTTGAACTCCCAATCACAAAATCTCCAAAGATTATTCAGTTCTCTGTTGGACACGATGGCTCGCATGCCTTACTTGTTGCTGAAGATGGAAGCATATTCTTCACAGGCTCTGCTAGTAAAGGAGAGGATGGTGAATCAAGTATGTGTTGTGCTTGCTTGATCGGTGGTTGATAAAAGCATATTAGCCACCTTTTAATTTAAGGGGTTTAACCTTTTCCAAGAACGTGTAAGCATGCCATTGGGTTTGAATTTTATGGCAGCCACAGTGCCACTGCCTGTCCCAGCTAGAGACGTTAATTTCAGGTTTGGCATAGTTTGGATTGCGTGGTGGGAGCACTATTTTACAGTTGTTGTGAGAAAGAATAGTCATAAGTCAAGAGGTCATGCTGTCTGCCTTGGACTTTTGCTGAAAAAATGAAGAGCCAAACTTTTGCCTCTTAACTGTTGTTTTAGAGAACTTTGGAAATGGGTGTTTTGCCAGCACATGCCTCTCTGTAATGGAGACGTACATTGGTTAGAAATTGTAGAAGCATAGTCTTCTGTGCTTGATCAACCACAGCTCTTCAGACATTAAAGAAGACAGATTAATTTGATCTTCAGACTAACAAATGCCTTTTCAATATAAAATTAACAGATTTCCTAGCTTGCATCTCTAAAGTTGTGTGTTTAGGTAGAAATAGACTTTATAAGACAATGAAAGATGGCTAAAGGTAAAAAAGCTGTGATGCGCTGTGATATTTAATTATATACTTCACTTTAGGAAACAGACTGTTGTGTTATGTTGTGTTAGATTAATGAGAGGGGAAAAAAAAAGGTAAAGAATGTGTTTTGATAAATAACTAGCTCCTGAGCATCTTAAAAGGTGAAACTTTTGAGTTTTTAGCCTGATGATGTGTACTTTTTAATAGCATATTATAATGTATATCCCAGATAGCATTTTCATACAGTATTGAAGCCTAATCTAAATTCAAATTAATCTCTAAATGATGCTCTAATAGTGCAGTCTGATGTTACTATTAAAATTAATGTATTTCTCACAAAGCAGGTTTGTGGAAAAGTTTGATCTGCTAGCCATAGAATTTAAACAGAGTTTTAGTAAGACTGAATTTTTTCTGCCTCAGTGCAGTCAGCTAGAAATCTGATCTAACAACTTTCAAATGTTATTATAAAATTCAAGTCTATAGGTAGTAGTAGATGGTTAGAATTTAATAATTTATTTAAAACGAAATTTAAAAATAGATTTTAAAATATGGATAAACAGCAGTAATAGAGCCCAGCTATGTCTCAGTCAACTGTGTAAGAATTTTACCTTTCTAGGACATTGTCAACAAAAACTTAGTGGACTGATTATGTGAGGTATGGCAGAACTCATGCAGAAACGAAGGATATTTACCTTGTTGTTCCCATGAAAGATTAACTACACTGACAGCAGTCCCCAAGAATGTCTGGGTTTTCCCATGTAATATAACAAAAATACAAGCAAGAACATATTTTAAGGTTTGATAACGCTTAGGGAGTGGATTCTTGAATGTGTTCATGTGAGAGGAAGTTAATAGTTGTACTCCTGTGTAAAAAATCTGGATGGCTTCTTCTAACTCATTTGGTTCCCTTCCTTATTCTCTAATTTGGCTCAGAGTGAATGTATACAAGTTTGGCGTCTTTTGATTTCTTTTAAAACTGGGCAGAGAGGGTGGTTTTCTGTCAGCAAGGTGTCTGTGTGTCTTCTCTGTAGAAAGTTGGTAATTATCGGCAAGTGAAAGTAGCTGGCAGTTCTCTGACTTGGGGGAAAATTCAGAGGCAGCAACAGTAGCTGTTGGTTGGTTTAGCCAGTCTTTAGCTATGTTGGTACCCTTTTGTTTGAGGCCAGATTGCAAACAATGACTTTTGGGTGGTTTTTTTTGGTTTTTTGTTTTTTTTTGTTTTGTTTTGGTTTTTTTTAAGTACTTCTCTTTTTCCTTTTGTGGGAATCTATTGTGCTCAAAGGTTTTCTGAACAGGGTTTTAATAAATAGAGAATTTAATATTTTTCCTTAAAAAAAAATAAACTGGTGTAATATTTCTCTGTGAACTTACTGTGCACATGTTATCATGTATATTCTTCTGAGATAGCAATAAGGACTTATTTTACTATGTGCTGCTTTGTAAAGTTAATAAATTTAGTTCAGTATATATATATGTAAAAGAACACTTGAAGTGTCTTTACTGAAAGATACCTATCTCATAATGACTTGCTTGCCATTGAATTTTATGACAGAATAGAGTGTAATCCAATAAAAATTAGACCATGAGATCATATGGATGAATTTTTATATTTTTTTTTTTTTAAGAAGACCCCTAATTATAAAACAAATGTTATTGTGCATTTGAAGGTTTTTGGTACAATTACTTGCTATTTATTTATTTATTTAAAGCGAAAAGCAGACGGCAGTCAAAACCATATAAGCCTAAAAAAATTATTAAATTGGAAGGCAAGATTGTCATATCTACAGCGTGCAATAATGGAAGCAGTTCTGTAATTTCGAAGGATGGAGAACTCTACATGTTTGGAAAAGATGCCATTTACTCTGATAGTACAAGTAAGTTAAATATTTGTCTTTTGAATGATTTCTCAATTAAAGTAATTGGAATCAGTCTGGAAGTTGTTAGCATGTGGAAATGATTTTTGTGTGTTTTTTATTCTCCTAATAGATTTCTGAATTTATGCTGATTCGGCCAAATTTGACAGAAGGATCGAAATAGAAAACAGTTTCCTTAACGTACTGTAAAAAATATATAGCAGCACTGGTTACAAATACTGAATTAATAATTCCCCCCAAAATTAAATCATTTGTTGAGTTAATCTGACACTAGGCAACCACACAGGGAAAAGTCACAGAAATGAGAAATGTTTTATTACAAACAAAGGCTTCAAGAAACTGGGCCTTATATGTTTCTCTGCTCACAAGATAGCCTGTTTTGAATTTGCAATGATCCAGTACATCTCAATTTAAATAAAATATTAAATAAATAAACTCCAGTGGTATTATGACTATTTTATAATTGTTTTTCAGAACAAGTGATTTGCAGCAGGGTTTGATTTGGTTTTGGCTTCCCTTCCTTTGCAGGAGGGATGGCCTAGGCCTAGTTCTGCTTTCACTCCTTATTCTAGCACTTGTTTTCTATACCTGCTACTTTTTTCCCCTCCTTGTTAATTTAAAAATTTTCAGTATCCGCTAACAATTTCATTACATCGCTGAAGTTTCCTTCTCAGGTATAAAGTGCAATTTACCACTCAACTGTTTTATGTCTTGCAGGTTTAGTAACAGATTTGAAAGGCCATTTTGTGACTCAGGTAGCCATGGGCAAAGCTCACACCTGTGTGTTAATGAAGAATGGAGAAGTTTGGACATTTGGCGTAAATAATAAGGGGCAGTGTGGACGGGACACGGGCTCCATGAGCCAGGGAGGAAAAGGTGAGGGACTTAGGTGGTTTGGTTTTTTTACCTTTCATTTTGTGTGCTCAAAGATATCACAAGTGAAAACATAGCTAAGCATTTTATTGTAAAATGTAATTCCAATGCTAAAGTTTAAGTATGTTAAGTTAAGCATGTTAAGTTTAACATGCTTAAAAAGAATAACAGGTATGGGTACTTTCACTTCAACTGTCAGGTATTTGGTGTTCTGCACATACTAATAAGCTTAGTTATGCTAAGAAAATAAATATCTCAATTTTCTGTTGGAGAAGAAGTTTTTCTTTAAAACAAATGAACAAACCTGAACCTCATTACTCCTTGTCTTACTATGTGCCGTTGTGCTAGCAAGAAAAGTTTTTATACGTTTCATTGTTTGCGTTCGGTCTTGAGGCTGTTGTTTGCCTAAACAGGGCATGAATGCAAGTCTACCTTTCTCCAAGCAACTGAATATTTCCATTACTCCTAAATATAGGTATGAAAAATCATACTTATTGACCTTTGCTGGATTGGAGTATTTTATTTGTGACAAGTAAACGACCTGTTACGTGTATACTGAATAGAAATGTTTCATTTCCTTTTCAGTTATGAAATCTAGATATTTAGAATCATAGAACGGTTCAGGTTGGAAGGGACCTTAAAAATGAATGAGTTCCAATCCCCATGCCCCAGCTCATGCTGAGAGAGGTTTCCAAAGTGCTGGAATGTGTGCTGGATGAGTGTGCAAATCAGGCGTGCCTAGTCATTTGAGTTTTCATCAGGACTTCCTTAGTACCACTATCGGCCTCAGAAAACAGCTATTTCTTGTTTCAATATCTTCATTAGGTTTTGGAGTTGAGAACATGGCAACAGCAATGGATGAAGACCTAGAAGAGGAACTGGATGATAAAGATGAGAAGTCCATGATGTGTCCTCCAGGCATGCATAAGTGGAAGCTTGAGCAGTGTATGGTGTGCACTGTATGTGGAGATTGCACAGGCTATGGAGCTAGCTGTGTTAGCAGCGGGCGTCCTGACAGAGTACCTGGAGGGTAAGCAAACATAGGGAAACACACTTGTTATAGGGTGTTGAATGGTGAAGGCATGTGTTGAATGTAAACTGGGTTGATCTGTTCTTAAACTTCAATCTAAGGTAACGTTATATCTAAAAGGTGTCTGTGCTTGTAAAATCAGAAGTAGGTTAAAATTTTCGTAAATACCTTGTGATGGCTGCAGGTGATATAGTTTTAAATGCTTTTTTTATCTTGCTGTTCCAGTTGCTTTTATCTGTTACTTCAGGGTTGACCTGCATAAAGGGTCACTGCTTTACCTATTGCCATTACTATTTCTTCAGTATTGCATGAGTGAGCTCAGTGTTTCCTTGTTGGTGTTTTCATGGGGTATGTGTCCAATTAAACGAAGAAGAGTTGGTGCTGAGAAGTCAGTTCAGATATCTATGGTCTTTGTGTGCTCCCTGGCACCACCCAACCGCACCTAGGATTTAAATTAGCTATACTTTCTGTTAATGTCAGTAAATATTACATACTCACAGATAGAACAAACTAATGATGTGTGTTTTCATTACCAAGGCATCAGTAATGCATGAAAACAAAAGGTAGTGATAAAGCAACTCTGTTTGCTGCAGAATCTGTGGCTGTGGCTCAGGTGAGTCGGGCTGCGCTGTATGTGGCTGCTGCAAGGCATGTGCTAGAGAACTGGATGGCCAGGAAGCAAGGCAAAGAGGAATCCTTGATGCTGTAAAAGAGATGATACCTTTAGATCTCTTGCTGGGTAAGTGATACGAAATTAGCAAGACGGCTTTTATTTTTCTTTTTTGTTGCACTTTTTTTTTTTTCTTCCTCAAAACATTTGTTTGCACTTTTTAATAAACTCAGTCCCACTGCTGACTTTTGAAACTTGGAAGTGGAATAACAGGTTAGTTTTGAAATAGGTTTGTTCTTTTCAGTTAATATTTCAGTTAGTATTTTGATTCTTCTGTATGATAAACTTCTTATGTTAAGTAATGCAGTTCTTTCTTTCCAATCAAACTACTGAACTTTTAAACTTGCAGTTTTAGTTTAATATTGTTAAAAGGGATAAAATGTTGCATATATAGCAAAGTGGGTAAGTGAAATATTTTCCTATAAATGTGTGCCATTTTGACCTGTGCAATTATGATACTAATGCTGAGACTTCAAAGTTCTTCTTGTCCTTTTTTGATAGCTTTAAAATTTTTCTATAATCTTTTTATTTGGGTTTTTTGCAGTCATATTAAAGACAGGGAGTACTGTTTCTTGAAAACTCTTTTCTTTTATCTCTTAAAAATTTTCAGAGAGAAACTGCTGCCAGGAATGTGGAATTTACTTTAAAAAAACCAAAACCAACAAAACACCCCCCTCCCCAAAAATACAAAAAAAATGTTGACTGGTATGATAATTTGATAATTGGAAAATACAGTTTGGGATTTTAGAATCATAGAATCATTTGGGTTGGAAGGGACCTTAAAGATAATCTAGTTCCAACCCCCCTGCCATGGGCAGGGACACCTCCCACTAGAGCAGGTTGCTCAAAGCCCCATCCAGCCTGG
>JAOQGH010000001.1:162251350-162380190 GCA_025769975.1 Gallinago jamesoni
ACTTCCCTGGGCAACCTGTTCCAGTGCCTCACCACCCTCACAGGAAAGAATTTCTTTCTGGTGTCTAATCTAAATCTTCCCTCTTCCAATTTGAAACCATTGCCCCTTGTCCTGTCACTACACTTCCTTGTAAAGAGTCCCTCTCCGACTTGTAAGATCTGTTGTCACAGCATGTTTAATATTGTATTATCCGTATTTCTAACTGGGTTACTACAGGGTTTTGGAGATCAGACTTTCTTTTTTTTTTTTTTCCCTTCTTTTTTTTCTATACTTAGTTTTACATAGAGCCTTTAATCCTGCATGGATGTATGTATATAGTATCTGGTATAGAAAAGGACCATAAAATAATCAGATGCATGACTTAAAATATTTATAAATCTCACAAATTTTCTGAGTGTGGAGGGAGTAGTAATAATAGAAAATTATATCCTATACTTTGAGTGTGGGAATTTTTTTCCCCCAAGCAAAAGTTAAATAGAAACTAGAAGTGGTTCTCTTGGTAAGTTAACTCTAAGGATTCCAAATAACCTCACTGCGCAGTCCTGATACTTCCATATAGATATTTCTAAATGTAATATTCTATCACAGACCCGGGTTTATACTGATGTTGAACATGGCACTAGCAGCTCTGCTTTTTTTTAATGTTGTTGCAATTTGCTGAAAAAAAAATTGGGAAAAGGTTGTGCTTATAGTAGTTGTATTGTTGCATTCATCAAGTCATGTTTCCTGTTTAAAGAAGTGCTTACCAGTTTGTTTCAAATTCCTATTAAACTAGTTTGGTAAATACGTCAGATTTACGTCCAGATGTATAC
Source organism: Gallinago jamesoni (assembly GCA_025769975.1). Classification (NCBI taxonomy): domain Eukaryota; kingdom Metazoa; phylum Chordata; class Aves; order Charadriiformes; family Scolopacidae; genus Gallinago; species Gallinago jamesoni. The sequence continues at coordinate 162,252,163 of JAOQGH010000001.1, forward strand.
ATGCATTAAAAGTAATTTCATGCTTCTCAGTAAGCATGAAACATATAGTGGTAAAGCATTCTTAAACTAGAAAGTATCTGACCTACTTAAAACATTTATAAAATTTAAGCAATTTTGAGCTTGTTCTAATAATAATCCTTTCTGAAACTTTTTTTTGGGAAAAAAAAGGAGATAACCATGACAACACATAATCAGATATAAATATGTATAGCCCTCACAAAGTAAGTTCTAAATGGTATTCAGTGATGTTGGTGTTGTGGCATATTAATGAAAACTGGGAAATTCAGAAATAAAGCCTAAAACTCTTCTGCAAGTTTAATCAACTCCTTTATTTCTATAAATAAAAGGAGTGGAGCCATGGAAGAGCAGGTAATAAGTAGGCTTCATTCTTCATTTACTTACCTTCTTCTAGGGTTTATTACCATCATAACAATTTTAAAGGTAGTTTTACATATTTTATTAATCTATGTAGCTGTCCCTGTTCCTGGAGTTAATATTGAAGAACACCTTCAGTTACGGCAAGAAGAAAAGCGGCAACGTGTAAATAGGAGACATAGATTGGAAGAAGGAAGAGGTAAGTGACTTTCTTATTGATGAGAGGCTTGTAAGCAAACTTCTTTGTCTGTTTTTTAAGAACGGAAGTTAATTAATTTTGCTCCACTGAGCTGAGACAGTAACCAAACAAAAATCAGAACCTAAATACCTAGCTAAATACCGCATTAGTTAGCATGCTTTTGGAAAGCTGTGAAAAATCTGCATATTTAACAAGGTCTACTCATAAGAATCAGAATTTTAATGGTAAAGAGTAGCATTTTATATCACTTTCATATAGTTCATTTTTATTTTTTGCTGTTTCTTAGTTGAATAATAGCTTTTCAAAATGTATATCCTAAAACTTCTTTTATATGAAGAGTTTATATGCCTTTCATATAAAATGTTGAAATGACTACAAGCCTATCCAATCCTATTTACCTATAATATGAATTATTTAATTGTTATAAATTATTGAATGACTGTTGTATAATAGTAAGCAGAAATTCTTGTTTTATAAAATGAGCATTTCTACATTTGAATACATGAAAAACATTCATATACTGACTGAATTAAAAAACAAAATCAAACACTGAATCATTTCAAAATTTTATTGCCTTATATATTATCTAACTTAGAAATTATTGTTGATTTTCCACGCAACCAATATGCATTGTAACAGGTTTTCAGTACTCTTCTTGTTTTAAAATACCTTATTGTCTTAATCTGTTAAATAATTAAAGTTGAGAGGTTTAGACTGATGTAAATCATAATATTTTAGTGAAGCATGATGATGTAGTTGGTAAGATTGTGTGTTGAGAAGAGGAACAACTTTATTGGAATATTATGCTCTTTAAGTTCCTGGTGTGTTAGTAAATACCATTTTGATTCTCGTTTTAGGAATTGGATACTGTTTTTACTCAGATACAAAAAGTGCAGTGTGATCAAACTTTGTTTCTAGACTCTGTGCCTGTGAACCTTGTGGGGCAAATTGTGGCTTTATTTCACTTCCATGTAAGAAATTACTGGTCTTACCAGAAATAATGAGCAACATGGAAGAGAAAGCTTATTGTTTCCTATACATGTGGAAAAGGATGAAATATTTATTTTTCTTTGGCTCTTTGTGGTTAATTTTATCTGTGAGGTGGAGAGGGGGAGTCTGTTTTCTTCCTTTCTCTAGGTCCTGTTGGAGCTACATTGCATGCTGCTGGCAAATATTGGGTACAGCTAACAATTGTGTTTTTCTTAAGCTCTAATTGAATGTCTGGGTTTTATTGAAAACTTCTGCTGTTCAGCCCAGAAAGGTAATGATGACAGAACGGGGAGGTAAATTTTACTTGGGGAGGGAAAGAAAAAAAAGAGCAGCAGAGAAGCATTTCAGTTTGCTTCCATTTTTGTGGTTAGAAATAGAGCCAGAGCAGCTTATCCCTTTGGTATGCCATCTGTTCTTTTAGGGAGAAACAAAAAAAAAAAAAAAACCCAACCCCAGTTTTGGACCTAACTCAGATGATCAGTATCAGGAATGTGTTCTTATTGTTGGTTTGATAGCTGTATAGGAGCTGTGGCTAAAAAGATATTGCTGGCCAGCTTGTTGCATGCATCCATTCTGTATCAAAAGAACGTTGAAATTCTGTACTGCTGTCACTACTGGAGGTAGTGGTTATGTTGAAGCTGGAAGGCTTGGAGGTTTGTCTCATGTTCATTCAGTTCAGAATGACTTACGTGATAAAGCTGCGAATAGTGTTTCACAAATACTTGGAGATCTTGATTTACATAATGAGGTATGAAAGGGTGATTTGATAATCAATTGTGATGTATGTAATCAGATTAAAAAGGTGGAGTTTTGTTGTTTCTCCATCCATATGTTGCAGTTTTCCATTTGATGGAAAGAATAGCACCATTCTGGAGAACTCTCATGATGTTCTTTTTCATGACACAGACTAAGAACATTTAAATTATCTACTAGACTTTCATTTTGCTGTGCAAAAGGTTTTGCAGCCTGAAAAAACTTAGTTATACTAATATTAAAAAGAATAGGCAGACTGCTTAGTTTTCCCCAAATGTTCTAGTATTTGTGTATATGTAACTGAACAAATCCTTGCTAATAAAATAGCTATTTAGAGATCTAAAGAAAGGTTTCAACTTTTCACGTCTCTGAAAACATTGCTTAGTAAAAGGCCAGATTAGCTCTGCTAAGATCTTTCCTTCAGGTACACAGCGTTTTGTTTGTCAGGAATTATGATTTCTGGGTTGTAGTGTGTTAATGTGTGCCTTCTTGTTCTTTTGTGCCCAATCGGTGAGAAACAAAGCATGTGTAGTTTTGACAGTCAATAATAGAATACATCACTGAATGTTGCTGGTCACCCTTTAGTTACAATTAATTGGTGACCTTTATTCAATTAACAGATATTTTCAGTAGATCTTCAATGTCTTATATAAACAAGAGGACTCTGAAAGCTTTTTAAGTAAATGTAGGATTTACTAGGGTGATCTGTTAGATAACTGTTTTTCTATATTAGTGGTTTGCCTCCATATTTTAGTATTTCAAAAAAAAACAACCAAACAAACAAAACCCAGTCCTGCACCTGCCTGCTTTTTCTCTTACAAGTATTCCAGAAGCAAAAACTGGGGTTTTACAACATAAAGTGCCATCCAATCTAGGACTTTTTCTGTGTAACCTTAATTTATACTGCTTCTGTATGTTCCTTGTGATACAATCGTAAGTTGTGTGGCCATGTACTATTTTTTCGGGTAGCTTGCTACATATAGTGCACTAGTGTAGAAGTCACCATTTGAGATCATTGATTTCAGCCTTCTATAATCACAGCTTGCAAAATAGCATTTGTTTAGGGAAAGGTACTAGAAGAAATCAAATTATGTGTAATATAAATTCAAATCAAATAATAAATTCTTTGATAATTCTGTTGAAGTGCTTAGATGGCCAAGAATGCAAAAGCACATAAGTGCATGTTGGGATAATATTAATTGGGTATAATTTGCTGTAATCCACTGCATTATTTAACAAATGCATTCTATTTTGCTAGAAAATGAAATTGTTTTTGTGGATAAATGTGTTTGTTCTTTTTTTCTTTATGCTCTTTATTCACTACCAGATAAAGTCCATCTTGAAAGGCCTGTATCCTGCAGACCAAGACAGAAAAGCTAGTCTTGACATTTCCTAGGGATACTTGACCTTGCATTTTATCTATGGAAAAACATTCTATAAAAAAAATAGAGGAGAATGAATATCATATATCATCTGATTTAAAATAGCAGCCCTGTAGTTTACCAGTGACTCTCCTTCGCTTATCTCTGTAACTTGAGATACTAAAATAACTGGGAATAGTAATTATTCCCCAAGTAGATCTATGCTGGAGGCTTCTAGAAGAGTTTTTAAAATAATACTCTGCAGTATTAATTCCTTTTAATTTTTAAGGAAATTAAGGAATTGTGTAATGCATCACTGAATTGTTCCACCAGAATAATTCATAGTACCTAGACTCTGCTCCCTTTGTACAGGCACCCTCTGATCTAAGTAGAGAGCAGGTATGGTCTCTGTGAGTTGTTCTAGTGTTGTATTTTCTGTGGAGTTATTTTGGAGGGAGAGGAGATAGTCATGGGCTGGCACAAAGTAAACTGAACATACAGGCATCATAATGTAATCAAAATGTAGATATTTCCTACCATATTATGATTTTGTTACAGATTTAGCATGCATAAAAAGCCAAAGAGTGTGACAGACTTGCACACTCTGTTACATGGATTGGATACAAATTATTATGAAATGGATATACATTACATTTAACTTTATTTTGGGTTCAAGTTCTTTTACATAATGGGTGGGAATGTAAAGTTTATAGGAATGTCCAGAAGGAAGATAAATCCTTCTTTGGTCAGAAGGTTAGATACTGTTACAGAGTTGTCATTTTGACTAGGAAAGTATAATTCAGATGAGTGGCTTGGCAACTAAAGACAGCCGTGTGCTAGCACTGTGCTGGAGCCAACAGCCTTTTGTGCTTCCTAAACATGCTCTGTTTCCCAAATCTTTTGTAGTTCTTTAACTCACCCTAATGTACTTCACTTCCTTCTGTCCTCCTGAAATTCTCCCTCTTTTTGCTATCTGTGCTCTGAGCGCTAAAATGCCAAAGGCATGTGCAAAGGCTGCCTTCAGGGCTGTGTCTCATTCCTTGGACTGTTTGTTGTGCAGGTGTCTTCTGGAATTTCAGAATTTCTTGCCAAAGTTATCTAGAGATCACATCTTCTGTTTGAGCACCCACAAATATCTTAGATCCACAGATCCACACGCTTCAAGCAGCAGTCCTTGCATATGTTCTTGCAACTTTTCTCATCTGCGCTTCACTTTTGTCATATTGCCATGTCCATTCTCTATTTCATGGGCTTTTCATTTCATTAGGAACTTCCCCAGTAAGCAAGCCCCATTAATTTATTCCCCCCCTCTCCCCCCCCCTTTTATGCTCTTCATTCAGCTTTCCCCTGTATCTTTTGTCCTTCAAACATTTTTAGTTTTCATAACCTGCTTATCTTTCATGTCTCTCTCCTTTCTTGCCTCTTCCTGTTCTGCCCCATTATATTCCTCCATATATCCCTTCCAACTTGAAAAGAGGGAAAGTGTGGTATTGTTTTTTGTGCAAGTCTAAACACTGGGAAGTAGTTTATTAAGCACAGCAAGTGGCCTGGCAGAAAGTAAGCTTTACCAAAGATATATCTATTAAATGGAAGCTCCAATTGAGAGGAGACTGTGAAAAGTGGGAGCCAGTAGCAAGACAACTAAAGGAAGTCTGCAAGACGAAAGTGAAGCAATAGTAAATAAAGATCCTTGATCATCAGAAGGAGTGTTTAATTAAAAAGAACATCTCTTCCGGGATAAAGAGTGTCCAGATAAATGCAGTAGAACTAAAACAAAACAAAAAAAAAATCTGTGCTGTGTTTAGAAACATACATGATTAAGAAGATTTTTTTTGCCAATATATTAGCTAACTCAGGTATGAATCTCAAAGCTAGGGGGAATGGCAGTTGTGGATTTAAAAACATTTTTAATTTTTCCTTTTTTAACTCAACACTAAAATTTTGGAACATCTTTGTGTGAAGACATGTTTCTTCATCTGAAGGTTCTACAGCTAGATAGACTTAACCTAACTTCCACTTAAATTGCTATCCATACTGTTTACTATTAGGCCTAAAGTTGACTGAAGGAAACCTGAGACGATGGATGTTCATGAAAAGTTTAGCCTACATTAACTTGTCAATAAAGTTTAGCTAAGGAAATAGAGTGTCAATTATTTTGGGAAGGACGAGGACTACTTGTTCTAGAAGTTTCACATAAGCTGTTAAAAACATGACACAAAGCCTGATTTGGAGGGTTTTTTGAGCTTTTTTGGTTGTTGTTGGATTGTATGTTGGTTGGTTTTTGTTGGTGGTGTTTTTTTGGTTTTCGTTTGGTTGGTTTTTGGTAGTGGTTTTTTGGGGTTTTTTTTTGAAAGTCCATGTAAGAACTTGGTCTGTGAATGTGTGGAATGGCAAGAGTGACACTTGGCAGAATTAGCAGCTCCTGATTCATGGGTTCCATTAAATGTGAGACTTCTAGAAGGAGATACCTCCACAGAAATTCTTGGTGGTGTGCTTAGCCTTTAAAATAGAGGAAAAAAGCATTTTTAAGGAACAGATTGCTGGTCTGTGATCTACATGTAATCAGCCTCAATTAAACTTAATATAGCACGGCTTGGGTCTAGATTTTAAAAAGAAAAAGTAGTCTGGAGAAAATTTTAAATACATCCATCATTGCTTTCTTCAAATGCAAATCTTCTGTTGAAGGCCTTTACATAGATGGGAATTATTTTTAAAATAACTTTAAAAGATTTCAGAATTAGTAAGTAGATAAGAAAAAAATCATATGATTTGAATAATTTTCTTCATGGAACAGGTGTTTTGGATAGCTATTTTCTTTATAAGTGATAACTCTGAATTTTAAATATGGTAATTATGAGCACTTGTAGAGTTATGGCTTTTTAAAATTTAGCATTGATGCTGTTCCAAATGAGTACTTTGTACGTAATGTTGTAGGATGTAAGCTATGATAATTAATTTTTTTAACTATTAAAGACAGTAATAGGTATTTGCTATCAAATTTTACTCCAGTGTGAGTCTGTTTTATTTCTATTGGTTGGAGTACGGTTGCATACTTATAAGTTCAAGTGAAAGTGTCACTGTGGGACATGTATTGCTGCTTTGCATAATATTTTTGTCTTGTCATTGAAAAAATGGCAACTTCCTTTTTATTTAGGGCCTTTTGAATTTAGGAAAACAAGAATATTATTTAATTGTGATTCATTTTTTTCCTTGCTTTTAATTTGAATTTTGTTTAACATATTGTTTCCATTTTGTGAGCTTTCCTATGCATGTGCAAAATGTTTCTCCTCAGGCCCCCTTGTATTTCCTGGTCCTATTTTTATGAACCATCGAGAGCAGGCTCTAGCCAGAATCAGACCCCATCCAGCACAGCTAAAGCATAAACGGGACAAGCACAAAGGTATTTGGTCTTCCTTCCTGGCTGGGGTGGAAATAAGCCCATCCTCCAAGCCACTTCTTCTGTGCGCTGAATCTGTCCTTTCAAAGAATTGCACAAAATGGGTTCTGCCTTTCTTCTTGTTAATATCTTGCTACCTGAGGAGAAAGAAAACGCATTTATATGTTGACCTTTTTTTTTTTTTAAGTCTGAATGTTTAGTAGTCTGTATCATCTTTGGTTTCTTTTCTTTTCTTTTTTTTTTACTTTAATAAAGTATGCATTGACTTTCTGTATGTCTCTTCTCATTTCTACTGCTGTCTCATTCCTAAGGTTCTTTAATTTTACAATAGGAATGGAGCACCTTCCAGTGACTCAGACTGTTGTGTTGTATTTGTGTTGGTTTTTTGAACCTTTATGTTTTATATCTGGAGTGATTGTTTTTGCATATCATTTTCAGACTTGTTATTCTAGCCTAAAATTTTTCATAGATATATTTTAACAAGCTTTGTTTTAGACATGAAATATTTAAAATAATGTAAACAACACTTTTTTAAGTAGCTTTGAATAGGGAGAATACAAATCAAAGCACAGGCTTTATGTTGCGATATTCTTGAGTTAAACGTTCTTTTGCAGAGTGTAAGTAGGGAAGCATCTTTGATATTTCTGACCTTTTTGTATGTTCAGAAGGCCAATTTGTTATACCTTGAATTTCTAAATATGTATTTTGTTCAGATATAAGTGATATTTTATTTTTTTTTTAGGAAGAGATAGTGTATTACTAAAAATTTAAATATATTAAAGTTCAACTGTATCAAATCTGATTGCAATTTGTGTATATATGTATCTAGATGTCTATGTACATATATATTTATATATAAAGAATAAATATGTAAAAGGTGGATTGCAGAACTGATCAAAGTAAGTAGAAAACTCCTAAAATGGTTAAGGCCCAAACTATTTTTTAAAGAATAGTGCAATATGAATAGAATTGGTAGAATGGCATTTCAGTTGAATCAATGAAAGTTAGTGATGGTATTTGGCATGCTTGAAGCCTTTTGGGGTATAATCTCAGAGTGTGTAGGTGATAGGCCAGCTTTTTAAGGAAATGAAAGCGGAATCTGATCCTTCGTATTTGCATTACATATACTCATTCTATTGAAAAACATATCATCTGAGCTTTAAGTCTTTATGGGTTAAATAGAATAACCTGTCATAATCTTCCTCGGAGAGACTAGATGCTGAAAGACAAAATATACAGGACCTAAATGCTGTCATTTGAGTAACAGTTTGCTGATGACTGGTACTCTCGAGCTGCACAGTACTGCTAGTTGTAATGCTTGAAAACCCTTGACCTCATAAGCAAGTGCATAAAGGAGTATGCTCATCCTACCTACATCTGTACGTTTCCAGCAGGTATATTAAGCAGGTGGAGCTCACTTCAGCTCAAGTATCTCCTTACAAAGAGGTATATTCATTAGTGTGAGTTTGAGGCTTCCGTTGCTTCTTGAAGTTGTAAGAATAATGCAAATGTCTGTATTGTGGTTTAAGATTTTGTCAGATATTCTCTGTAGAACTGAACGTTTTCCTTGAGGTAAGCGGTATGTGAAGAAATACTTAGTTTCTTGTAGTTCTTTGTGTCTCATGCTAAACAGATAAGGAAGATTGTAACATCTTTGAGTAAGTAAACTTTCAGACCCTTCCCTGCCTCAGAAGATTGTTTCACAAAAGATGACCATAAATTCTACTGGAAACTATCAATGCCCCTTAACTTCTGGAAGAGCTTCCAAGGGAAAAATAAAAACTAGTGAAGTGGTTTGTTATCAAAGCAATGGTGAAGGTGAGAATCAAGAAAAAGATAAGAAGTATACCTCATCTTAAAAGACATGCCTCTTTTACTGTACATAGAATGTAAAAGCAAAACCTGAGGCAGGGCTTTTGACTTAAGGAAAATGACACTATAACGTGGAAATCAACATGTTCTTTTGTTTTACTTTTGAACGTGATCTTTTCGAATCTGGCATTCTTATATCAGAGGTTTCTTCTAAAGTAGTCTTGTAACTCTTCACACCAACTAAACCTTCAAGATCTTCCTCACTGGGAATCTGAGTAAAAAATATTAATGAAAATCCATAGAAGTTTCTCAACTGTAGAGATGAACTGAGTAACAAAAACAAAGTAAGCTCCTTGAGTCAGTTAAGATTCTGCAAGCAAATGCCACCTTTTTTCTGTATTCAGCAGTAGTGCCAATGGAAAAAATTGAATGAAACCAAATACCCTCAAAAGGACAAAGGTTAGATGAAGGTGAACCTGCACTGATGAAACAAGCTATATATCAGCCATTTTGCAAATGCAAGTACCAAATTATCAGATGCTCAAGAAAATTTACTTGCAGTCTACTTGGTAAAGTAGTTTGAGGCACTCATTGTAGAAAGACAGCTGGCAATGAAAACCTGCATCTAAGACGATAGAAGTGAATGATACTGGAGTCTTTGTGTTTCATATTGACATTTCCATAGTCTTGTTTTCATGTTAATTTTCCTAAAGAAGTTAAAAACCCAACTGAAGATGTGTTGCTTAAGACTTTTGCTCTTTGCTTAAGAAGATAAAAGTTTCACCAGAACTGTCAGAGACACTTTTTTTCCCCACTATGTTTTTACACACTGACATCAATAAGGAGACACTTTAGACAGGAACTTCTTTGGAATTTGAGGCTTAAAGAATGCGAGAGTATGTCAAACCTCACAAGCATACATAATCGGCTGTTGTCATGTTTTATCATGAAACAAGAAATATTTGTTAATAACAATTAATAACAACAAAGTTGACTTTCTTTATACACACCAGTTTTGCTATTATGTGCTGTCTCTCTATTCAGACTTCCTTGTCTTTCATACCAGCCCCTCTCTTCCCCATAATAAGAATGAGGTGACTCATAAATGTATGCCTTTTTGACCACTTGTGAATTAAAACTGAATCCCTAATTTAAGAAACAGCATTGAAAGTAGCTTTCCTGGTTTCTGTCCTCTGTTAGACACGTGTATCTAGTTGGCAGTTTGTCCAGGTGACAGAAAATACCTAAGAATTCACACTGTCAGTCAAATACACTTCCTTCGATTTGTATTCATACAGCATAGAAAAATAAGAACATGGAGATAATGGATGTGCTTTGCCATTGTTCCAGTAATTCACTTTTACTTGCATCCAGGTCAGATAATGGAATAAAGGGTTTGGCCAGTAAATTCCTGTTTGCATTTGCATTCTTTGCTAGAGCTGAAGAGGTACAAAACTTCAGGATACAGTTATTACCTATTTTGTAATTAGAATTAGAGTTTATTGTCATATTGTCATAAGCATTATGCATTTGTGATTCTGCATATCAGATTTCACTTAAAAGCTCAAGTAAGCTCTCTGACAACTTCTCAAGCATCCAACAGACCTACTTTTTTTTTTTTCTGCCCTCATAGGATGGGTGATTTTCACAACCAGAAGTAGGTTTCTTTCCCCCCTGCACTGTAGCTGTAATACTGGTTACAGATATTTCAGCTGAAGCCTGTGTTGGGCAGCCAAGAAACTGCAGTTCTAGGCTGATATTTCAATTAATGTTGTTGTGTATAAAGCCTATATATGATATAAAGCCTATAAATGATACTAAGTCATTCAGAACATCCTGTGGAGCTGAACACCACAGACACTAACCAGCAACTTGACTGATATGCAGTATTTGGATGCTCAGTGCTAAACAGATCAAGGATTTGTTGGCAAATGATATGGTATAAATTCTTTTTCTAAGAATTTTTTGTGTATGGTCATATTGCATTAAAGTTTTTCCTCTGTGGGGAAAAGAAACATATTTAATACCTTCAGAAGTGCTCTTTCCTTCCTCCAAAGATGGTGAGAAATGAAATATCACCCTTATTGCAGCTGAGGAACGTTTAACAGAATGTTTTTCCTCAGGTCTGAACCAAGGGCCTGAAACTCCATTCTGTAACAATGATGGGTTTTATTTTGCCAGCAAAACTCTTATTTATAGGTTATGACTTCGCTTGCTATTGGGACTGAATGAGCTTTTCCTTTGTTCCTGAAAAGCAGCACACTACTTTTTTTTTCCTGGTGGTAGCAAAATCGGCCAAGAAAACTTCTGAGTGTGTTTCACAAAGTGAAAAATTTTCTTCGGGAGTTAAAAATTTTCTAATGGAGTGGTGGGAGGGGGTTGGTTGGCTGTGTTTCCACTTATCTTGCTTTCCATCCCCAAATGTATAAGATAACCAAGATGAAAACCCATCATTGTGAAGGTGTTCATGGAGCCCACCCCTCAGTGGTAACAGCAGGAAGCACTTCAGAACTTTTCCTTGGTGCTTTCCTCTCTCTCAGAGAGATATAAAAGAGTCAAAGTTCCAGTTCAGAGGTAGTACATACGGTTGGGTAACACTTGAAGTGCTAACTTGCTCTGTTTAGAAGTTTCCATTCATTTAACCAGAAGAGTCTATGCTACTGTAGTCTGTCTTTCTATGCTTCCCTTTTAAAAACAGTTGTTTTGATATTTTTTCCTAATGAAATTAATATATGCACAATTGTTTGAGGAAAAGTAGGTGTGTATCTCTATAGTTACAATTATTCCTTGCAAATAAGGTTTCTGCATCCAATTTTCGTTCATGTATCTAAGAAAATTTTGACTCGCTGAAAGGAATGGGGGCGACCCAGTTTATTTGCAGCCTTATCTTTAAGTGTAAGAGCTTGTAGAACTTGGTTCTTCTGATAAGTGCTGCTAGAAAAATGTGATATGCATTGGCCATATAATGGAGTATACAGATAAACAGTGTAACCCCAAAGTATGCTCTAAAGGTAAGTAGTTGATAATTCTGTTTAGTTTAGTGATAATTTTAGTTGGAAGACCTTATTTTTCCTCATAAAGAAGAATAGTCGAACCTTACATTTTTTAGCTACAAGGATACTTAGTGCATGTAAATTATTTTAAGAGTGCTTATCGAGTTCTGAAAATCCAGCTGATTGAACACTCATGAGACAGCTACTAACCATTCAAAGGAGGCCGGGAGGAGTTCCATTTTCAGATTTCCATCCAGTTTGCAGACTTCACACTTGAGCAAAGGAAGATATATGTGGAAGACGTCATTGTTTCCATTTTTCCATTCTTAAAGGCTTTGAGGAGTTAGCTCTGGAATTTGAAAATGCCAGCTCTTTTTCCTTTGAAATAAATACATTTTAAAAGGAAAGGAATTGCAAAATTTCTTTCATGTGAATGTACTTGTCTCTACGTCTTGCACAATAGTATTTAGTGTTTGCTTAAGTGTAATACAGTGTTATGCTTTCATTTGCAAGTTTGGAAAAAAATGGGACTATATCTAGAATCATCTTTTCTTTTAAGATGGTATCACATATTTATCATTTGAGAAAAATCAGCAATTGTTTATTAGCAATTGTTGAAACTCTTAAGGGCAGTGTGTTATTCTTACGATGAGGCAGGAAATGCACGTGTACCTCACGTGTACCAGGTGCCACCGGTACATGTCCAGAATACAGCAACCACATCAATCATATTAACAAAATCTAGCAGAAGTTGTATGTCAAGTTTGTTTCATTGTAGAACGCGCGTGCAGCCATGAGATGTGCTTACAGGACGTGTGCATTCCCAGCAGATGACTGTTTGAGTGCATTTGCACAGTGGGAGAGCTAACATTTTTTTGCTACAGTCATCAATGATTGAGGGAGGAGGGGAGACAGGCGCCACACATAGGCTTCCAGAAAAACTAGCTTTTTCCTGCTTCTGTCCGAAAAACTTGTGTGAAAGAGGGAAGCAATAAATAGGCGGCTTGCTGAATAAATACTTCTGGTGGCAATGTTAGCTCTTAGAACCATCTCTTGATTGCTTTTGCATGTAGAGTTTAATGCAGAAGGAGGCATAAAAAGTTCAAAGATAGTGTATTTGAGAAATAACTGAATTGTTAAATAAAATACTAGAAGCATATTATTGCAAAATTCTGTGTTTTCAGAGGGTTTTGTTGTTGTTAAATGGTGATTCTATCTCTTTGTATTTGCTTTTGTTGTTAACAAAAAAAAAAAAAAGCTGCACACAGACCTTCAGAAACAATTCTTCTAATGTGCATGCAGTCTGTACACAACTGGTGCTGTTGGAAAAACCTCAAAAATTCCATGGCAATTCTTAGAGCCAGGCTGTTCCTTCATTGTGTCTCCATTTCACACATATCCAACATGTAGTGCAAGTGTAATTCTTTTTGATGAAGGGCACCCACGTTTTCAAAGGGATTCTTTACTTGTGCTATTAAACTTATTCTTCAAAGCATTACTTAATATTTCTATGCACTGTTCCTTTACTGATGTAAACTACATGGATATTCATATGGTTTCTGTACTAAGTCATCACTAGAAAAAAGATTTATTTGCAGACAGTAAGATTTGCTAAAACTGGTTAATAATAGAAGCGCTGAAATGACTTTATGAGCAGTTTCCATGCAATAAAAATGAAATAAAGCTTGATCAATATGTATGAAAACAGAACTGTATTTTAAGTCTAAAATATTTGTAAATCTGTAAGTGTAACTCAAGAGTTCAGACTTCCACTAATGATCATTCAGGAAAATGTGTAGAAGTTATAAATACAGATCTAAATTAACAAGACCTTGAGTTCTTTGAGCAGAAATTGTTTCTCTCTGTCAATTTTATTAATAAAGAAGTAATCTGTCAGAATTACCACGGAAAGAATACGCAATCTCCTTTGTGCAGTTATTTTTTGCGTAATATATTTTCTGTCATTTCTCTGTGCTAAGAGACAGTGTGACTGAAGTCATGTTCGAAATTTTTCATTGTGAAAATGCACTTTCCTTATAGCTTTCATTGCCCTCTTTCTGCACAGTTGTAGGTGTTTTAATGGTGATGGGCATGTTGTCTTTTTCTCTGTCATGTTGGTTTCCTGCTAATATTGTGAAACTGCCTCCCTTTCTGACACTGTGACGATATAGTTTAATTACAGTGTAATTGTTAGATGCCGTACACATTCTGATTTCTGGAGAAGATAGTGTCTTTCGATGAGTTTATAGATAATACACTGGTTTGTCACTTCAGTGCTTTTATCTGATGCAAGAGCAATTTGGATTTAGGAACCAATAATGCCCTTCATATTTACTAAAAGAAATCACAGAGACAATGTCTAAAAACATATTACATGGACAGGAAACAGATGTGCTAGTAGTGAGTATGTTGGCATTGTTAGAAATAAGCTGTGCAAGTAAGTGCTAGTTATGTAAAACAAGGGCTATGTGGCCAAATTGGAGCAAAATCTTTAATGAGTAGTAATTGGGAAAAAAATAGAGAGGGCTATGCCTGTTGAGTTTAACTACAGTGCTTTCTATTTATATCATTATGCTATTTTATTGAAGAATGAAAGGGGTAGTTATTAAGCAAAACTTCTGAAGTTGTTTGAATTGCCAGTCTTGCTCGTCATTTTTGTCAGGTCTTTGGAAGCCTCTCTTTTAGAGGATGTGATGTTTTCCATTATGTAACTTTTTGTAGTAGGTTGTTTGGAAGTAGAGTTTCTGTCATCTTTCACATCTGCTTTGATGCCACATTTTGAGCTTACATTTGTCTTTCTTACTCTTCTGCGAGTTCTTTCTCCTATCCTACAAATGGCTGGGTGGGGAGTTGTTTACTGTTCTTGTTCTATTCATTCTTCTAATACAAAGCTTTTAGAAGGCATGAGATATAATTAGAAGTTTTGTTTATAGATGGAAGTGGAGAAAGAGGGGAGAAGGACGCCAGCAAAATCACAACCTATCCACCAGGGGCTGTCCGCTTTGACTGCGAACTGCGAGCTGTACAAGTCAGTTGTGGATTTCACCATTCAGGTAAAAACAAATAAAGCAATGTTAATCATAGTGTAGAATTTTTGTTGTTTGTTTTTTGTTGTTTTGTTGGGTTTTTTTAACATTGTCATATGTGTTTTCACTGCATTGTGTTTAATTTTCAATAAGGATGTGTTCAAAGGAGTGTTAAGGTTAAAAAAGTTACAGTATTGTTTTATAGCCTACTACACTGTTTGACAGTGGAAAAGTGCTATAAGTGTCATATATCGAGTTACGTCAGAGTTTTTAAGATATTTTTGAGTCATTCAAAAACATCTGTATGGCACAGCTCTAGCCATGCATAGAGATGTTAGCTGTGAGGGGTTGTGGAATCTGGTGTAGATCTCTTAGTGTTTCAGTAGGGACTGTTAACTGTGCTGCTCAGGATAACCAGCACTGGTGCAGTACCGTGTTAACACGTGCGTGTGTCAGAAAAATACTCTTCTTTTTTTGTTTGTTTTTTAGTGGTTTTGATGGAGAGTGGTGATGTTTACACATTTGGGTATGGGCAGCACGGGCAACTTGGACACGGTGATGTTAATTCCAGGTGAGCTGGTAATTAAAGGATGTGGTTGTGTATTGTTGGACTGCTACATAACAACTGGCTAAATTTCTCTTTTTCTGTAGCTAGCAAAACTCAAATACTGTCCTAATGAAGTTGATAAGCTCTTGTTCTGCACTTATTCCCCATAACCCTCTGGATATAGACACAATAACAGTACTGTTGTACTGTATAAGTATTTTTTTTTTTAATATGTGAAGACTTCTGTGCGTAGTATTAACATAGCTTTGATAATTGAGTTTGAAATGCTTCTGTGTCTTCAGTTCTCCCTACATATATGAGAGAATGACATTTAAATCTCCTTAAGAGATCATTATTTTTGTAAAACACTACGCGTGCAATAATTCAAATAGTATTATGTTGTAAACCTAGATTAACTTGTTTGTTACACAATAGTTCGGTTATGATAAAATCTCATGTTGTTCATTATTAATCTACATAAGTCACTGAGCTTGGGTCTCAGCTGCATTTTGTAGACACTTATTTTAGATGGCATCATGAGAGTGCTTTCTTTGTGGTCAATGAAAATACAGAAGTCAACAGAGTGTGGAGAGCTATTTGACTGACCACCCACTACTTAAGTGCTTTAGGTATGCTCAGTGAACTTAGGTAGCTCTGTGAACTTTCTGGATTTGATCTTCATTGACTACAGTGAGAGCATGGATAATTAAATACAGGTGTCTTTATTGTGAAGTTCAGTCTAGCCCTTGGTGTCTCATCCTTAGTATCTTACCTACTTGTTAAAGTAAAAAAAAATAAAAAAATCATTGTCCTGCCATAAAAAGAAATGTAATGATGTTCTTTGGACGTGTACATATACCATATAACACACAAGATGTGGCATTTTGAAGAGTAAGAATCTTTGAGGCTTTGTGTATGTCCAGTAATGCCCAATATCCTTATATAAAAGACACATGGAATGGAGCATCCATGACCTGTCTTCAGTTCTGTCATTTCTCTTGTAGCAGTGAGACGAAAATTATCAAACATCTATCCTCCCAATCTCTTTGGAGACTTCCAAATCACTTCTTTTGTCACATTTCTGAAGAAATCTTCATCTTCTTAAAACTTTCATTGGATTCACTAAACAAAATGGGGAGAGGGAAAGAAGAAAGAAACTTTACTGGAAGTGTTACTTTGTACTGACTGCTGTGCCTAATGATAGTCTCTAAAGTGTTATCCCTACTAAGTTTGCATTGGACTGGTGAATGCCGTCTGTGTTTCTCTCTATGGTAGAACCATATCACAGAGAAGTACTCTTTTTTTTCGTTCCTGGAAAATCTTGGGTACTTGTTCCAAGCTACAGCTGCTTTAGCTGGCATTTCAAGTCACTACTAAAATAAGGCCAGTTTCTGTCTCAAAGACTGAAGAGATACAAATAGCATTGGCATTTGTACTGGCAACTTGTTGTCTCCTATTTCCAACTGATGAAATTGCTTGGATTTCCTGAAGGCATTGGAGCTATCTGCTGAATCAGTCAGGATTTCAGGCAGTAACCCCCACGTCTGGTGCTTATGTAGACAGAAACTGGATGGAGACCAAATGTAGTTCCAAGTGAGATCTTAGAAGAGAACATGAAACATCCTGTGCCAAAGGATAGTGCTTGACCAGGCCTAGAAGCTGAGGAGGTACAAGCGTCTTGGCACTGACCTTTGTGTCGTTCTACAACAAACCCTAGAGAGTGTCTAAAAAAAGCCTTGAAGAAATTGGGGGTATATCCCGTGCATGAGAACTGGCTATAGTAGTACTATATTGCTATTTAGCACCATCATTCAAATGATAATTTCCTCATTGATGTACTTCTTTTTCCAGCTTTAAGTAGAGATCTCTCCTCTGTCCTCACAGTAAGGGATTCAGAGAAGGAAACAGGGAATCCTTATGCAGAGTTCCACCTCAGTTGGGACGCAGTGGTGCTCAGATGGCCAGCTCCAGCCAGGTCAGTGGTATGTCAGTCATGCAGTGTGTCACGTTGCCTGTATTGACCTCAGGAAGACCATCATCTTCTGAATCCAGGAACTGATACTTGACTGTTTTTCCAGATGAGATAGAGAGAGAGGCAAGGAAAAAAAAAAAAAAGAGGTAATATTAAGCAGCTAGTATATCTAAATGTGGGGGCCCATGAAAAGAAGAAGTGTCAGGGAAAGTGCAGGAACTCTCATTTTCATCTGAGAGCACCATCTTCATTGTCAGATGAAGAAATGATGGAAGTTCCTGGGCAGCAATCATCCTTTCAGAGACTTCTGTCTTGCAATGTAAAGATTTAGTAGTGAGACTTTATTTTTAAAAGTCTTGAAAACACTTAACTATTTTAAATTCTGCATGCCTGTCCAGACATGTCTTTCTCTTTAATTAAGGGGATTCTGGACTCCTCTATTAGAGTGTGCTAAACACCAAAGATTCCTCCTCTTACTTCAGCAGGAATGATGTGTATTACATACCCTAGAAGGACTTCAGACTATTTTTTTCTATGCACATGAAACAGCAGATAAACAGGACAATGTCGTTCTCAATAAACCATTAATGGAACTGAAGTGGTGTGGAGGAACAAGCAGTATGCACAAGGTGATGCTATTTTCTCCAGCAGCAATGTCAGCCATTCACAGATGACCACTTGAAAATGCAAGTGATCTGGTTCCTGGGAGGCTGGTTTTTTTCCATATCAGTATGCTGGAGCCATTAAGCTATTCTGCCTAGGCTTTTTGTTGTCAAATCCACAGTGACAGATGTTGATGAGATATTCACTACATGGAGTTGTCAGTCTCTGCTTCTGTTCTCCTCAAATAAGATGCTGGTGAATAGAAACTCAGTGGAAGCAAGAGATGCTTTGCTGTATCTAGTCTCGATGAAAAATAGCATGTCTTGCATTCAGGTAAGCAAAGGCCTGTTTGTTGCTGGTGCTTCTCTCAAAAAGCTGGGACTTAAAACTCCAAGATCTTTCTTCTGTTGTTCAAAATTTGCCTGTGTTTCTTACACAAACTGCGGACTTGAGCGCTGCGTTAGCACCTGGAGGTCAAGGTTCAGAAGTGGAACAACTGAAGTAAGACAATGCTGATAGGATTTTTGCTTCCGAAGGTTCAACAATAATGGGGAAGAAAACTGAGCAGACAGATTGTGGACAGCCAGCTATATTCTATTTGAAGACCAAACGTAGAGACTATATCCTATAGATATGTCGGGGGGGGGGGGGAAGGAAGAAACCAAATGTGTTCCATCATCTCTGTTTGATAGGACTGTGCTTCTAGGCGCATTGTCTGATTGTTACTTCCAGCGACGCAGCGCAGGTCTTATTTGCGTCTTTTCACCAAACTTCCAGCTACCTCTAAAACCCCAAAAATCTCTATTTTCTTTTTAACTCCACATGACCGACTGTGTCCGGCATTGACAGAAGTGGTTACTGGTTTCCTTTTCACCCACTGCACGGACACAGCCCGTGGTGACCCTGAGCGGTCAGCACCACGGTCAGCTGCCCCGGGTGACGCCTTACGGGACCTGGCAGCCAGCGGTTGGTCTGACAAGTACCATGGACAGCGACTGTAGGAACACTCAATGCAGAAGGCGTTTTCAGAAACCCCGTCAGCTTCCAGAAAAGCTTTCCCCTTCAGCGTGGAAGAGGGTTTCGGTGTGGACAGCCAAAATGTATTCGGACCTTCTGCAGGGTCATGAGTTAGCTGACGCGTGTGTATCTGCTCCTTTTTGTTCAGCAATCTTTCACAAGGGATCTCAGGTTACTTTCTGTATAGTTGAGGCTGGTCTTCTGTGATTGACCTGTGTCAAATTCCTGTGTCGTATCCAAAAGCCAAATAATCTGTGAGTCTGACACTAATGTATCCTTCACCTGCCTCCCAGAAGAATATTACTTGCTTTTTCTCATTAAAATGGAGAAACCCTGCTTATCAAAACTTTGTCTGAAGAGTTTCTCAGTCTTAAGTGTCTATGATGAGCTTTTCTGTGTTGAGTTTCAGAGTGATTGTGAAATACTCAATAGTATCACAGGTTTTAAATTCCATTTACATCAGTCTAGCTGATTTACTGTATTTTTTTCCAAATCTCTCCTCCTTTTATGAAGTGAAAACTGTTTTTCTATAATTTTACTTTCTTTTTTAGAGATGCCATTAAATGTCTTAAGCTTTTTCCTATTCTGTTTTTTAATTGATACACTGTAGTTGACCAGTCCAAAAGCTGGATGATCTTAATAAAAGAGCTATTTAAGAGGATAACATATTACGTATCTCTACATCAGTTGCTTGTCCAGTTTTGCTCAGCTGCAAGGGAATATCATACAGAGCATTCAAGTATGCTAATAGATTCAGTAGGCAAAAAAGAAAGATAAATAGTTTTGATGATAAAACCGTAGCTTTTATGCATCAGAGATCAAACATTCACATTCTTTTTTTAACAAGCATGGAATTGATAATTATGTGCCTGCAGCTATCATAATTTTGAGGGAGAGGAAAAAAAAAAACTAATAAAAATCCCTTTACCAGCAATGCTTTTGGATTAGTTCTTAACTATGTTTTTAGTTTGTGCTTTTTGAGCTTCCTTAAAGTTAATGGAAGGCAAATGTAATGTTTCTTTTTGTTTTTAAAATGTTTCATCATTGGTGCTGCAAAATTTCACTTTGTGTATTTGTTTATAATCTTACTGATATTCAAACCCATGTGCCTACCTGGGTTCCCCTTCTTCAGGTCATCAACATATATTCATGCTACATTCCTCTCTTCCACATTGCCATATGTTCACATTTTCCCATCTACCTTTTCCCTACTGAATACTCGATGCCGCTCCTTCCTCCTCTTTCTTGACTTCTGTTTTACCTGCAATTCAGCCAAAATCAGAACATGCAGATAACCCATCTTTTGGCACATCAGCTGCTAAGCCCTAGCTAGGAAACTGTGGGCGGACACTTTTCTTTTTTTTAAATTCCAGCATAAGACCACCTGTTCTTATTTTAGACTAACCTACTTTTGAAAGTGCATGTTTAAAATTAAGTTAAAATAATGCTGCTGTTCTCTGGGGTCAGTGTTTCACATTGAGTTGGGAATATCTTGTTCTTCAAATTCAGTCTTTGTAAGTTCACAATAAATTTTAAGTCTTCGTAGACACTCATTATGGTATTCAAAGTCTGGTACAGTTCACGTAGGCTCCTATTCACTTTGTTTGGATTGAGATAAAAATTCTAGTTTTAGTATCTCATACTTTTTTCTTTTTTCTGCTATTTCTATTCCAAGTCATCACTTCAAGTTTTCTTTCTTTGCTTCTTGATCATCCTATTAGGTTTTTCTCTTCATTTTTACTGGAATGGAAAATTTATTTTCTTATACCTGTCCATGTTTGGGAGGCACATGGATTAGACTTTTTCAGATCTTTCTGGAAAATAGTTTGGAGAGATTTGTTCTTTCTTGAGTCTGAGTCTGATGGAGAGCAGTTTTTTAATGACTTATTCTCCAGTAGAAAGCTGGGTAGACCAACTCTTTCTACTCTAATTCCCTAGACAGTGATCTCAGGAGGGCTGTATCAGTATTGCTTCTGGTAATTATATTACGGTAACAACCGCATAAGGCTTTGATGGCTTCATAATGTGAAAAGTTTTTTTAGGTGCTTAACTAGTGTTCTAACAAGATTTTTTTTTTATTGCTACAGTCCCTTGCAATATTTTTGTATATGTACATATATACAGGCATGTATTTATTAGTGTAACTACAGTAATTATATATTAAATTATTTTTATTCTGTACTAATTTATGAGTTTACCTGAACAGAGGGTACTTCATCTGGTTTCCTGTAACAAGAGGGCATAATCTTAAATATCTAGTACAGTCTTTCAAACCTCTGTTCCTTTAATATATGAGATGTTGCTTGACTCTGATTCTGTATAGCATGTGAACTTAGCAAATACATTTCACAGTGATTTAAATCCTTACAGTACTAATGTATGTGTTAAATGTTGCATAAGCATGTATTGTTACAAAATTACTTTATTTTGATATAGGGGATGTCCCACTTTGGTGCAAGCATTACCAGGGCCTAGTACACAAGTTACTGCTGGGAGCAACCATACAGCTATTCTCTTAATGGATGGCCAGGTTTTCACATTTGGAAGTTTCTCAGTAAGGAAATAATAATATTTACTTGTGGGAATAAGCTATTAATTAATTTATTGTTCAAAGGCCTTTCAAAACTGCTTATACTTGCTCTGACAGAACTGTTCATGACTTCTGCTTGTCTTTTGTGTGTGTTAGGTTTAAAAATGTGGCCTCTAATATTGTTGTGGTTAGAAAAGCATGATGGTAGAAATTCTGGGTGGTTTTTATATTTTAATGAAGGTGGTGGGTTAGAACAGGGTTATTTTACAAGGTGCACCAGTTCAAGAAAACTCTTATTCTTGCAAGCTTGGTTGCAAGTAAGTGTTTCTTGCATATTCTATTATTTGTCTGTCTGCATTTGTTAGAAAAAATAAGTCTCCTGTTTTCCTTCATAGAAATAGCAATGAGTTGCAGAAGTTATGCTTAGAGTTGAGGAGATATTATTGTTCAGTATAACACAACATAACTCTGGTACTCTTATTTCATATCCACATGACACCTATTCTCTTATGGCTATGTGGAATCCATTCTTATATTCACAGAAAAGCAGTTCAACATCATTTAGTTCCGATTCATCCTGACTTCAGGCTTTTGTGCCTCCTTGTCCTCCCCTCCCACTGCAGTCTATCCATTGTCGTCTGCTGTTCATGCTTTTCCACTAATGTTCTTTTGGCAAAAGCTAAACTATAGCTATTGAGCTATTTTTATATGCTTTAAAAACTATGGACTGACAAAGATAACAGAAGAGAAATTGCAACTTTTGAAATCTGTCTTTTTACCAAAAAAAATTTAAAAAGTTGAAGACTGAAATTTTAGAAGTGGAAAATTGATTAAGTAACATTTTGTTGCTTTTCAGACTTCTAGTAAGAGTTTTGGTGTCCTGTGTTTTTGTCAAAAGTGACTTGGACACATAAAACTTTAGGCTTTGTTTATTTGCAGTGAAACTTAGCCACTGAAAAACCAAATTCACTCTCAGAAATAGGATTTTACAGCCTGTCTGTTGACTGAGAGTATTTTTTCTAGAAGAAAAAATAAATTTAGACCACTTGTTCTAAACATCTAGTTTTAATACTGTAATGCTTGAAAGTTTGTTGAAAGCTTCATAAAGTCAAGACAAGCTCAAAAGCATAGCTCTTGAAAATGTCTTAACTAAGTTTACTTACAGTGTCAGGTAGAAAGAGAGATGAGTAACATGCTGGACAGAAGATATTTGCTGTATATGCAAGTTCCTTCTCCCTTACCATTCTAAGTAAAAAGATTGACTTCGTTAGCCTGCAATAAATTTTCTTTGCCTGAGTGAGATAGATGCAGTCCAAACAGGTTTATTGCAGCAGTTCTTACTACATACTTAGGTACAGTATAAGAACTGTTGGTCCATCTCTCAGTAACCAGTTGTATGTAGGACTTGAGGCCCTAGATCTCCAGGTCAGGATGTTAATGAGCATATGCAGAGGTGCTTGCTTAGACATTTCATGCTCTTTTTAGCTCAAATTTGATGTGCCACTTGATTTCTAGGTACTTTTAAGAGATATTTGGTGTGTAAGACTTAATTTAGACTGTCTGAATCTGAATGTACTTTTTTCTTTCCATATTAACTCATTCCTTGTTTAGCACTGAAGTTTTTTAGATCCTAGGTATTGAAGGAGAATAAAACTTCTATACTTGGTTCTGAAGATGGAAAGGAGGGTTATCCATACTGGAGTGTTTGAATTGCATTAAAAGAAAAAAGGCCCACTCAAAAATCTAACTGAATATGGAGGCGAACATCTGTCAGTAACTCATGTCTTTTATTTAAAGATGTAATGCTTCTCTTACAGTAGCCATTGCTTTTTGAAAGTAATTTGGTGGCAAGCTTTCTCTTCCAAACTACTAATTTTGTATGCTGAAACTACTGAAGTAATTTGTCTTTGAGACTTATTGTTACTGTTATTTACTAATTCTTGCATTCTCCCTACAGAAAGGTCAGCTTGGTAGACCAATTCTGGATATGCCCTACTGGAATGCAAAACCAGCACCTATGCCTAATATAGGCTCTAAATACGGACGCAAAGCAACATGGATTGGAGCAAGTGGAGACCAGACTTTTCTCCGGATCGACGAAGCTCTCATTAATTCTCATGTGCTTGCTACATCAGAGATATTTGCAAGCAGGCATATAATAGGCAAGATGTCTTCTGTAATATTTTAAATGCTTATAGAAGTATTGGAGAAAATACAGTTTCAGCCATGCGAACAATACAGGATCAACAAGTCAAAAATGTGAATAGAGAGAATTAAAATATTTTGACTTTCTAGTCACACTGCATGTGGTGATCCTAGCTCCTTTAGCAATTAATTTTATCAAACGCAAGAATGTGAAAGTCTAAGCTTTTCTTGCACTTAAATCTTACTACAGGTTATTTTTTGCTGTAGCAGTGTATCTGTTCTTCCCTACTACATTAATGCATCATGCATAAAAAATGCCATGTAATATGTGGAGTCTTCATGTTTTTCTGGTCTTTTTCCTCTTTGACTTAGGTTTGGTACCAGCTTCGATATCAGAACCTCCTCCTTTTAAATGTCTTCTGATAAACAAAGTAGATGGCAGTTGCAAAACATTCAATGATTCTGAGCAGGAAGACCTTCAAGGTTCTGGTGTGTGTCTGGATCCTGTCTATGATGTTATTTGGAGGCAAGTGTGGATTATAGCTATTAAGGTCAAAGTATAGAAACATTTTTCAAATATTTTGAGACATTGGAGATTTGATTATGCTCATTTCCCTAGTAAATAAAAAACAACTTTTAGTCTTCCATGTACCTTTTCTCATGGTTTCTGGATGATTTGGTCAAGTAAGCCCAAAACAAACATCTTCTCTTGCCCAATTTTTTTTTAATTCCTTTTTGGTTTTGCATTATTCTCATTCGTCTCCTGATGTTCAGGAGAGTCGAATCTATTCTACTTGTTTACTCTTTCTATTCTTCCCTTGCCTTTCTCCATCTACTTAACGTTTCACCGAATAATTTTCTTGCCATACTCAGCTTCCACAATCTCGTGTTTTATATCTTCATCCTTCTCTCACATATTAGTGGTTAAGATTTAAATAGGAGAAGGGGTGGAGTAACACAAATTACGATTGTATTTATTTCACAGTCTTCAGGGTGGTTACTTTTAGTGGAGTCTTTGGGCAGGCGTAGATCATAAGTCCTTGTTCCAAACCAGAATCATAACATCCAATTCTTTTATAATGATTTAAAAGCTATGTCAGCCAGGATCTGGGAGAGCAATTTAAACTGTCATCTTGAGTGCAAGTGATGGATGATGCTTAAACTCTTTGAAGACTTAGGCAAAATGAGAATAATCACTTACTGTTAGAGTAAAGCAGGGAACCAGCTAGTCTGAATTAATCTGTAAAAGACAGTATCATGTAGGATCATATTGTTAAAAGATCATTATGTCCATAGGCTACTTGCATCCTACTTTGGATGCCTTCATCCAAGATGGAGACTCAAGAACTTAAAGCCACTTAGCAAACATGGATGCTTCAATGTTAGGCATGTTCCTTTATGACATCTGAAGTTCATGGGATGGCTGTACTTCTGCTTTATGCACATCCCTGGAATTGTTTGACTCTTGAATTCTTACTTAAATTATGGTGAGATTTGAAATAAGGAAAAGTAGCACCCACATCCCTTAAAGCTCTTAGTCATGATATCATCAGCATGATTAAACATGCTGAAAGACTCAATTTATGAAAATTGCAGTTATCAATAACCGTGGGAAAGCAGCAAGTTTCAGAGAAGAAAAAGTGATGACACTCAGCTTTTATTCACCTTGAGTCACATGTTAAAGATATTAGGGGTAAACATGGGTTGAAGTGTTTTATTGTCTTGCAGAATTTTGGGGACTTTAGAATTAAATCTAGAGTTTAACTACTTTAACCGAAGAATGGATTCTTGGAGTCTGCACAACTTTATTTCTGTGTTGTATCCCATTCTTGCTTAATGGAAAATATTAAACCACTCTAGAGCAGAGACATATTAATGAATGTGCCAATTAGTAGTGAAGTATTTGGTATGTATTCCAGGTATTCCTGGCCATTTTTACTCATGACTATTTATATGAAGGTGGGGGAGTTTATCCGTACAGAGACAGCATTCTTGAATACATAGATTTTAAAAATTTTCTTCATAGCGTTGTGGCGTTTTCAGGTAGTAGTGAAATTCAAGAGGTTAAACTGAAGACTTCATTTTTTTCATTTTCTTTTTCTCCATGTTAATTTGTAGTATAGAAAGTCTTTGTATTCCCTTTTTTTTGCTGCCCTTTTCTATAATCCCTTAAAAACTCATAAGGTGATGTTATCCATTTAAAAAAGACCAAACAAAATATGTTGGATTTCTCAAGATTTTTTTACTCTTATTTGAAGGTAACCCTTTTACTTTCACTTGGCATCTTTATCATTTTTGACCACATCTGCTGTTATATCTAGTACTTTGCTAGTTACTTCATGCTTCTTAATAGATTACATTGTTTTAATATTTATTAGCTTTGAAAAGTGTCTTAATGTTTTCTGAAATTTGTAAACCCATAATAGGACTGTTTGGCTTGAAGTACAATAAGAATGTGTTTGTGGCTTTCCATTTGCTAGTGTATTAAGCTTGTAAAGTTTATATTGTAATTGGTGTAATGATGTTCTGTTTTAAGAGTTTGTATTAGTAGATCTACATTTTACATAAAATAGGTTATAAAATATAGTTGTCAGTTAGATTTTTGTATTTTTTTAGTAGGAGAAAGGTTTATTTTTTTTAATTTTTTTTTTTTTTACTCTGTTTTGTCTTGCTCTAGGTTTCGACCAAATGCTAGGGAACTGTGGAGTTACAATGCAGTAGTTGCCGATTCCAGACTTCCCTCAGCTCCCGACATGCAATCCCGGTGTAGTATTTTGAGTCCAGAACTTGCACTACCAACAGGTTCCAAAGCTCTGACCACCAGATCTCATGCAGCTTTGCACATCCTAGGTATACATTTATAGTTGATGAGTCAGGAGCTTATATGAAATAAAGAAACATTACTTAATGTATAAATGAATTGTAATCTAACAGCTTTCTGACTTTAAGTTTAAAGGTTACTTTGTAGTCTTTCGCTGTTGCTCTTAACACTTCCGGTCTGCCTGATATGCATTAATTTTAATCAAAATAGTTATCTTCTGCCATCTTAATGATGCTAAAGGATTTTAGAGTTCCGGTGGAACCTGCTACTAGAGGTCAGTGTAATAAAGTAAAAGACTTTCCTAGGTGATCTTTTTGGACAGTTTGCAGAATAAAGTTAGTACTGTTAAGTTAACCTGGAATCTCCAAAAGACGGGAAAAAAAGTGCTCTTAAATAAGCTATTTTTATTTTAGAGTAAATGCAATATCTAAAATAAGAATTTAACTCTTTGCAGTTTTGTATAGAGGGATGCTAAAAGTGATATGATTTTATTTTATTAGTCTAAAAAGCCTACCAAAGCAAAAAATAATCCCATTGTTTATGTATAAACTGGCCATATGCAACATACCCAATGCTTCAGGGCACAGCTTTGGAAGTTATTTTGGCTCATTGCTCACTAATTGTGAGGAGTGTTCAGTCCATTGTCCTGCTCCCTTCATTATGTGTTAGAGAAATTTGAATTTGAAACGTACTTTTTTTGTGTAAGGCATGTTAGGTACTTATGTACGTGAAACAAAATGCGTTTTTTGAAGGCTCTCAAATCTGCTTATAATTCGATTGCTACTTCAACTATTTTTTTATAATATGTGAAATGTAAAAAGAAAAAAAAAGTGTTGCTGGTAATTTATTTACCATTGGAAAAGTTGCAAAGCTGATTTAATCACATTTCTTGGTCATTATGGAAAGCGAATAAATTAAATTAAACGGATCTTCAGTAGTGAACCCTGAGATACTACAGCAGTGTCCCTTGACCTAATCAAAATTATAATGATATTTGGTAGTATATGTGTGGTTTAGGGTCAAAACAGTTAGGTTCCTTTGATCTTTTTAACTGGTATTCATTTCCATTTCACTGATTATAAGCAACAGTAAGGAATTTTGAGTTGTTTTTTGGTTTTGCTCTCTTTTAGGTTGTCTTGATACTTTGGCTGCTATGCAGGACTTAAAAATGGGTGTAGCAAATACAGAAGAGGAGACCCAAGCAGTAATGAAAGTTTATTCTAAAGAAGACTATAGTGTTGTTAACAGATTTGAAAGTATGTACACAGTAAAATTTTATAGCACAAGCTAATCAAGCTTACGGAATGCAAGACTAAAATAGATTAACTGTATTTTTATTGGGTTTTTTTCTGTAGGTCATGGAGGAGGCTGGGGTTATTCAGCCCACTCAGTAGAAGCTATCCGTTTCTGTGCTGATACAGATATTTTGTTAGGTGGTCTTGGTCTTTTTGGTGGTAGGGGTGAATACACTGCTAAAATAAAGGTAAGATTTTTTTGTTTTGTTTTGTTTTAAACAGTATTAGAACTGTAAACTAGAACTAAAGTCCAAACTGTAGAAATGGCACCTAAACCCATGATTAATTTTAAGTTCTTGATGGATGAGTGATTTACTGTATATTAAAAGCATTAGTAATAGAACTAGAAGGCGGCTTCTCAGTATGAAGTAATGACCCTTATGCAGGTAAGGTGGGTGGAGTAGGGATCTGAGAATTACTATTCTTAATTGTCAACAATTGGCCCATTCTTACCTTCACTAAACACTATGCCATCTTACAGGTGACTTGAGCAAATATGGTAGCGGGTCAAATGGTTCTGTGATCTATTTACACAAAGTTCAGAAGTCCACCTGCAATAAATTGGTCTTTTTGAGCTTCAAGTTAGTCACATCTTATGTCAGGATACATGCGGGGCTGTTTCTTAAAAGCTGAGAGTGCTTATCAGTAGCTGGAATTCCTTAGGTACCAGCTGGGCTGCTGCTTCCCGTGGTCCCTGCCACTTCTTTCTCAGACGACTCTCTGGACAGCTTTTCAGCTGGGATTCTTCAACTGAAAGTGAATGGCACCAAGCATACTTAACTCTGCTTTGTGCCAAACGTAAGGATTATTAGGGCTGGAGAAAACCAGCCATAAATGAACCTGGCTTTGGATAGAAAAGCTCTTATAAACACACAGTGTGATAACAGAACTCTGCCGTGTGATAAGTAGCTTTTGTTCCTGCATTTAATAAGGATTTCAGAAACTCCCAGAAAGACTTTGTAAAGAAGGGATCTAATATCTGTCTGAGGTTTATATTGGATGTATATATTGGGAATATGTTATTGTTGTTACTTGTCATTTAGTGGGTTATTGAGTTTTCTTTTACTTTTTTCAGATTACTATGTATTAAGGTTTGTTTCAGGGGAATGGAGGGCGTTATGCTCAGCAGTAAAATTTGCAAAAGACAACAGGAGATCCAAAATAAGTAGTAATGCTTTATTCTCGTTTAACACAGTGACTGAGAATTGCAAATGATTAAGGAAAGCCAAGGAACTTAAAAAAATAAAACCATACCCAAAAAAAGCAACATGGCTAACTTTTAAGTATTAAAAGGCAGTAACCATATGAAAGTACTCTAATATTATTTTTCCAATTTGTTTCTGGTTGTCTAGGATTAGCTTAAAGCCAAGATAAGATTTCCTAGTCCTACCACACATAAACTGTGTATTAACTAGATATTTGCAAGAGCAGTCATAGACATGTATTGTGGTCCTCTTCCAAACTCATCAAGCTGTAGAAATGATTTTTGACTGAGTAAGAAACCCAAGTTCTTTTGAAAAAGATACCATCTTTTGTCCTAGTCATCAACTGTTTAGGATGCTATTGACTATCTCTGCTAAAACAGTCAAGCTGTCCCTTTCCAGAGGAATTGAGTGTATCTTCCATGGATTTCAACCTATGAAGGAAAGTCTGCGCTTTCGCCCAATTTTGCCTTTTTAAGATGCTCTGCATCTGACTTGCCTGTAAGACTTAGGGAGTTTCTCCACTTTAAAATATATCTGGCCGTAAAGCTGGGAGATCAGTGTCAGTTGTTATTTTTTAACAGTTAATGATATTACCAAATCCTGACTTCCAGATGGGAATTTGCCTGTCAGTAACTCACAATTACTTGTGGGAAGGGAAAAGAATAGTAGTAGATAGTTTCCAGAATGCCAGGCGTGAAAAAGTGGTAATATGAGGTTTTTAACACCTCAGATGTATTTTTACCTTTTTTCTTATTCCACCAGTTGTTTGAATTGGGTCCAGATGGAGGAGACCATGAGACTGATGGAGACCTTCTTGCTGAAACGGATGTCTTAGCGTATGATTGTGCTGCTAGGTAAGATATTTTCCTTGCTTACTTCTGCCTATTTCTTGGTCTTTGTTTTTACTTTATTCATACACATTTTAAAATCACTTTAAATACCAACAGACAAAATCTACATCATTAGAAGTTTGTAGCAAGTGATGTAAAACTAACACTTAAACAAAGAGTGTTGGGTAAAGTGGTAAAACACCAAATACCTCACCAAGCCATTATGGAACTAAATTAAAAGAATGAAAAATCATCTCACGCTTGCTCTTGTATAAATCAAAGTCAAATCCCATATTCCTGTATTGCAGCAGCTCTTTTGAATACTTTTATCAAAGAGATGCTGTCAGGCACAAATGGGCATTGAACAACTCCAGCATTAAAGTTACTGTAATATGAAACTATCATAATCAAAAGAAGGGTTATTGTACTCATACATTGTATGGATCATTAGAATACAAGAAGTTATTGCTTGAAAGATTTTGTGCATATGAATAGGGTTAAACATGTTTCAGTTGCTTTTTCGTTCCCTGTTAAGAAAAAATTCAACATTCTCCATGACTACTTTTTATTAATTCTTAGGTATCAATATCCCATAATATGTATTTCTTAAATATTCATGTGTAATTTCTAAGAATTTATGAATAAGCTGTAGTCATTTACAAAAAACCCCTGAAATTTAATTGAAAGAACATAATGAATACTTTAATACTTTACTTGCAGTAATTATGTATGAAATGTAATTGGGCTTGCATGTGTTAATTTAACTTTATCTCTCCTTACTCTCTTTGGCGTTTGATATCTGATTGCTTCAGAATGCAAGGTCAAGATGGACTTAGGCATTTGTAGGTCCTTCTGAATTGGTATTTTTTTAATTACTACAATATGTTTCAATGAAATATTTTAAAAGTTTGACTACAAATAAATACTTGAGTTTAATAACTTAATTCCATTAATTTTGAATTTTCGTGTATAAGCAGGGTGTGATTTGTTAAAGAATAATCTAAAAACTAATTTACATATCTCCTTTTAAATATTTATTTCTCCCAGAGAAAAGTACGCAATGATGTTTGATGAACCGGTACTTCTACAAGCTGGCTGGTGGTATGTAGCCTGGGCAAGAGTGTCAGGACCTAGCAGTGATTGTGGATCTCATGGACAGGCCTCCATTACTACAGATGATGGGTACGTTTTTTTGTTTATATTTTTTAATGCAAAAGAAGAAATATAATATTACTTGACTAGTAATTAGATTATTTCTCTTTCAGTGTTGTATTTCAGTTTAAAAGTTCCAAGAAATCAAATAATGGTACAGATGTTAATGCAGGTCAGATCCCGCAGTTACTATACAGGTAATACTTTGACCTCTGTTTATATATAACCTTTTATTTATATGTTTTTTAAACAGAAGCCCTGTTAAAGTAAGAATATGTTCCATGAAATTATTGTTGTATTAAGTTAAGGAAATCAGTATCTGAAAATTTTAGGGAAAACTTAGTATCTTTGAGAAGTAATAAATCTGTTATACCAACGTTTATTTCTTTGCAGTTTTTCTCGAAGTTGTTCTTCATTTGTTATGTTCTGCTAGTTTCATTTAGTTTTGTAGAGCCTCATGATTTCATCTAACATCCTTAAATTTTTTGCTAGTTGGGAAGTATTCTGTTTATCAGGCTTCAGTTTAGGAGCAGTATAGTATCAAACAGATGATTTTAATGAAAACAAACAACAGTGCTTTACAATAAGTTACCATAAATTTATTATTCCCGTGATAAACGTTATATAACTATGTTTTAACAAGCATGAACTCTTTCACTGTATTGCAAATAGATTTTGCAGATTTCCTCAGATACATAAAGATGTAATTTTTATATTTTATGTATGTATATATTCCCCCCTGTCCACACGTTGATTCTGAAACTTGGAATTTCTTCATACAAGTTCTCTTGCAATGTCCTTTCTAAGCATGTCCTTTTCAGGGTCCCTTCTCAGAACAGCTCGCTTTTGCTGGAAAGCTTTGTGTCCATAAACCGCTATCTCTCCAGAAAAAGGTTTCTTTTTGAGTGAGGCACATAAATTCCTGGCATAACTTATTAATTGTTTTGGTGATTTCTGTGGAGACATGGCTGTAGAGAAAGACAAACAAGCCTTGGGGCTTCTGAAGGAAGGATATGGCTGAAGAGCCATGAGTAGCACAAAATGAAAGGTGCTGCAGTAATGGGTGTTGCCTGTATTTTTTACCTCCACATATATTTTATGTCCACAAAACTAGCGTTCTTTAAGACATTTCTAGTCTTATAAATGTCATCTGAACAAATATAGCAAATACTTGCAATAATCTCATATGTCATTAAATCTCAACTTCATTACTGATTGTCAAACTCTGCCAGTTGAACAGAATTCAATATACTTGATTACTGGTTTAGCAGGATTAGGAACTGGAGGAAGTTGCGCTGAAATGAAATGTTTTTTACATAATTGCCCTCCACTTTTCTTCCCCTTTTGTTTGACTTGAACAGTACAAACAGTAAAAACTGCTAAAAGTGAAAAGTGCAGTTTTCAAGTCAGTTCTTAAATTGTTCTTCCAGGTTGCCAACCAGTGATGGCAGTGCATCCAAAGGAAAGCAACAAACCAGTGAACCTGTACATATTTTAAAGAGATCTTTTGCCAGAACTGTTTCAGTGGTGAGTATTACCAATAATCTTCTGTGTTTTCTGCAAGTTCATTCATACTTATAAAACTGAAAGACATACATGTGGAAAGGACTAAGGATTTTTTTTTCTGTCTACTTTATCAAGAAGAAGTTAGGTACACTGGTACATATAATATTGTATTTTTTACTTTTTCTGAAGATTTCAGATGGAAGCTTAAATATAAACTAAGCTTGGTATTGACCTGAGCATGAGAGCCTAGAAATACACTTTTTACAAGGTTGAGCTACTGAATGTTGGGGTTTTTTTGGGGGGTGTGGTGTTAAGTTCATACTTACTAGCTGTATTCAATGTACAAGCTTTACTCCCTACCAAGAAATTAATGTTAACGGGATTTTTAGATTTTTGAGGGAGCTTTACTATATGCTCTCTTCTGTTGCTTTTAAATTACTGTAATTAATTAGTCATTGGTGACATTCATCTTCCTCTTGGATACATTCCAGTATACATCGACAGTCAGATAGCATTTAATTGATAAGCTTTGATAGGCTGAGGTAAGGAATATTAATAGACTCAGAGAACTGCAACTATTAATAGAAGTTAGTCTGCAGTTCTTGACATACAAGGAGCTTAGTCAAATTTTGAGGAATACTGCATTAAATTGAAATGCAATATTAACATGCAGAATAAGGCTGTAATTCAGTCTTCATGTTTTTGAAGTACAGTCCCTTCCTCATCTGTTACAAGCAATATAGACACTCACACTCCAATTTTCTTAACCAGTTTGCTTCCTCTCATTTCCCTAATGATCAGGTTAATCTCCGCTTCCAGTTTCTTCTAGAAATGTATTGTCTACACAATTTGCATTTTTAGTAATCATATTATTGACATATTAACAGCTACTCTTAATATATGTTGCTTAAAAATATTTGCATTAAGCTTTGAACTCCTATGGCTTTTAATATTTCACATTTTATCCTCCCTTTTCATTATCTTACTGCTGTTCTCCCTCACTATAGATCTGAATTGGGTTGAGGAGAATTTTTGCTTTCTGAAGCATTAAGCATTTTATAATTAAATTTGAACAATCGGCTTGATTGTTGAACCTTGATGGTATTCAGTACTAAAGACTTGTAGGTTGCCTTCTGAGGTACAACTTTATGAAACTGTCAAACCATATTTAATAGAGACAAATTTTTGGACAAGGAAAACTTCTTAAATCCTCAAGTTTGTTGTGCACTATCATGTGCATCTTTCATGTTGATGAACTATCAACTATCAACAACTTTCATGTTGATGAACTATCATGTTCATCTTTCAACAGAAAATGTAAATGTGATATTGTTCTCGTATATCTGCAGATCATAACTGTTTAAAAACAAAGCAGAGACAGCCCTGATAAGTCTTTACTTTTATGACAAGAATGTATTATGTTAAAAGTAGGTATTAGACAATTCATACACAGATGAAGTAAGTAAAATTTACTGAAGAATTCGTGTTATAGGTGAACACAAGCAGTTGTGAGTTCTTAAATTACTGAGAGACTTCTGAACACGTTATGAATTGCTTTTAGCACGGC
Organism: Gallinago jamesoni; assembly: GCA_025769975.1. NCBI lineage: Eukaryota > Metazoa > Chordata > Aves > Charadriiformes > Scolopacidae > Gallinago > Gallinago jamesoni. Next base: position 162,286,259 of record JAOQGH010000001.1, read on the forward strand.
GTTACAGTGAAGTGTTCCCTACATTCTCGGTGCTCTTTTTTATTCTCATGCAGATGGGATTTGTGTGTCCTGTGGTAGATATGTATAGACATAAATATGTTTTTATAATAAACGTGGATATAGATGCTGTTTGCCTTTTCATTTTACACTGCTAAAAGTTCACATTTTGTTTTTAACACAAAATTGTATCTTCTGTATCCTTCATACTATGGAATAGGAATGCTTTGAATCTTTATTGAGCATTCTTCACTGGAGCTGGACAACACTGGTACTGGGAGTTGAAGAACTTCGTGGCCTTAAAGGATTCCAGTACACTGCTACTCTTCTGGATTTAGAAAGGTTGCGTTTTGTAGGCACTTGCTGTCTGAGGTTGCTGAGGGTCTACACCTGTGAAATATATCCAATATCAGGTATTCTTCTTAATTCATTTGCTTCAGTTTTATTGGTAAATAATCTACAGGACATTCAAAATTTGATCTAAGTATTCATATAGGGTATTTTATAAGATGAAATTGCTTATATATATGATTTTATTGGAGCAATTAAGAAACTTGTTGTCAGAAATACAGTATTTGCAGTTATTTGCATAAACAAGTGACCAGCGCTGCATGTTTAAACTGTAACTTGTGTGTATTTTAAAGGTAATTTCTTGTTTGGCTTTACAGTTGAGTTCTTTTAGACTATTTGTATATTCTTTTTTCCCATTTCTGTACATAGTAGCTGCTTTGGTGATAAGCACAATTTAAATTTGAAAGGCAAGCATCTATTTTTCATGCCTGTAGTTTATCAATGCTCATATTTAAAATACAGCATATATTGTGAAAGACCAGAAAATTGGAAATTTCTGGTGTTCGGGTTTCCTCACTGTTATTTAACAGACTTCAGCGTTTTCCTTTTGAAATTACTTCTCTGAATGTAGATTCATCAATATTGCTAAATTCTAGTTGTTTTATTTGTATGTAAAACGTGCATTTTAATATGAAAATGTCTTATTTGTTTTACATTTAATGCACATCTTTTTGTAACTTTGTAGCTACAGCTAAGGCGGTTGTAGAAGAAACCAGCAAACTAGCGGATTGCATTGGAAAAACTAGGACCTTGCTGAGAAAAATTTTATCTGAGGGAGTTGATCATTGCATGGTGAAGTTGGACAACGATCCACAAGGATACCTCAGTCAGCCTCTCAGTCTTCTAGAAGCTGTTCTTCAGGAATGCCATAATACCTTCACAGCTTGCTTTCATTCATTTTATCCAACACCAGCTCTCCAGTGGGCTTGTCTCTGTGACTTGTTGAATTGTTTGGATCAGGTATATTAAAATGGCATGAGTAAATATTACAACTTAGCTTGCCTTTTTGCTCAAAGAGAAGCCAAACTATTTAAAACCTTTAAACCTTTTTTGTGTTTATCCTGGTTTACAACTTGAATTCTGCTGTGATTTTGGCTTTTGTACTAATTGCGTTTTGGTTGTTTTGGATTTGGTGTCTTGTTGTGGGTTTTTTTGTTGGTTTTTTTTTTTTTTAAAAAAAAGTTCAAGATCCTAGGAACTTCTGTCTCCCTTAGCAGTAAGATTCTCTCTGCGACAGTGAAGAAAATTTGTGGTGCTGGTAACTGTCAGCACCTGCTTTTTCAGAGTTGAGGCCATGCCTTCTATGTGATACTCTTGCTGCGCTTTCCTTAGGGACCATAATGTGGCATTTTTTATACTCGCCATTAATACTTGAGTAACTTCTCATTAAATGTTCCAATAGTGCTCTAATCCAGCAAAGTCCATGAGAAACTGGCAGCGTTATTCTATTAATCAACAGCTTTCTTCTAAGTATCTTACTTATTGTCAATGAGCATCCCACATTAAACACTTGTAGTTGCTTGCTTGCATTGATTGCAGTGAGATGTGAACAATTTGCTGCTTTGCATGAAAATTCATTTAGCATATATTCAAGGAATAATAATAGTTCTTTAATATATTATTCTAATTAAATTGTTGGATTATAAGTACTTTGTCTTCAAAAGGTGCTATTATTTCAAAACCACTTTTAAATGGGTTTATTGTTTTCAAATATGTCAACCTACGAATTTGAATTACACCAATTTCAAAGATCTAAATGGAAGCTTGAGAGAGAAGATAATGTTAAATTCACAGGAAAGCTAACAGTATATGAAATCCTTTCTTTATTTTTGTAATCACCACAAAACAGGAAAGTTCCTTTCAAAAGTAGTTTCTACCTCATTTACTTTGAATGCAATGGGGCCATCCTCTTAATTTCTTCTTATGTTTTTAGGACATCCAGGAAGCAAACTTCAAAACCTCCAGTAGCCGGCTTCTTGCTGCTGTTATGTCTGCTCTTTGCCACACTTCAGTAAAACTGACCTCTATCTTTCCGATTGCTTATGATGGAGAGGCGTTGCTGCGGTCCATGGTCAAACAAGTCAGCACTGAGAATGACTCTGCTCTGGCCCATCGTTTTCCTCTTTTGGTTGCACACATGGAAAAACTTAGCCAGGTTAGGATATATTCCAAAAATTTAACAACTTTGCCTTACTTTGTAACAAAAACCATAGAGTTTTCTTCTGCTGCATGGTGTTTTCTGCAACAGTTTTTCAGCTTTTCATGTGATCACAAGAATGAACATGTAGAGAGATTCAGTGTTTTGAGGAAGAGTCAACATAGCTTTGCTAATAGGTAGTCATGTCTCTAAACTGGAGTTTTTAAAGGAGTCAGCAATCAGGTGGACAAGGGAAGCCCAGTTCATATAATTCTACCAAAGTTTATTAAACAATTTTCTAATCAAGGGCTCTCAAATGCTGTATTTTTGCAGTTCTGTTATTCCAGAGTAGCTTTACAGGAATGAAAAGGATAAAGATGATAATCAAAGATACAGGACTACTAAGTAGTATTCTTTCTTTAGAAGACAAGAGGGATAAGATCTTATGAAATTATGAATGTTGAATAAAACTTAAATAAAGGATAATTGTTGAGTTAACAAAAAGTTTTGAGCAAACCAGAGACCTTAGTGAAAGGTAAGTTCAAAAGATTGCTGTTCTTCATAAAATACACAGTTAAGCCACGGAACATTTCTGTAGGTCATTATTATGTTAAAAGCTTTCACAGACTTAGAGAGCACCTGCACAAATTAATGAAGAAAAAAAATCACCAAAAGCTATTAAATGCAAAGATAATATTTCCCTTTTGGGTACAATTGCCTCTTCTACCTTTAGCAGTTGCTAAAGGTAGAAAGAATTCTGTGCAGGTTTGCTTGACAACATTGTCTTCCTTGTTTGTTCACTACTTGGATATTTTTGGGATCCAAAATGGTGAGAAAGGCAAACTTTTTATTTAATCAATAGAGATGACTTTATTTTTTCCTTATCGGGAATGACTTTCAGTATAAATAACTGTTTTGAAAAACAGTGGATGTCACTGCTAAGTAGAAGACACAGTAGATGCCTAAGCTTAGGTTTGTTTCAAGTCTTCATTCAGTGAAGTAACAATTCTTTGCATAAGCATCCCACTGCTGGTTTTCTCTTACCTGTTTGCACAGAAGATTCTCTTTGCTAACCACAAAACCAAAAAGCTTCTGAGTTGCTTTTTAGGCAAAGGGAAGAAAATGATATGAAGAGTTCCACAAGTAGTTATGTATCTGTTCTATTCTAACTATAGATAGTATGGCAAGGAGGGCTGTAAGAAAAGCTCTCTCCTGAGAAGGACACCTATGTATCTTTCCAATAAAATAAAATAAACAAAGTCCACACCACCTCATTCTGGAAATTAGAATATTAATAAGTTTTTTTGACAAAGGAATAAATATTACGATAGCTTTGAGAACTTTTCATTATTTTTTTTACCCTTTAGACATTTCTTATTTTTAAGAAGTCATGGAATTTTCAACTGTCTAATGCTTATAACATATGAAAATCAATGTGGGGGTTTTTTTAAATAAGAACAATGTCATTCATCTTTTTTCTCTTCATAACGCAGAGCGAAGAAAATGTTTCAGGGATGACAAGCTTTCGGGAAGTGCTGGAAAAGATGTTGGTCATTGTGGTTTTACCAGTACGGAACAGCCTTAGAAGAGAAAATGAACTTTTCTCTTCGCACCTGGTTTCTAATACTTGTGGGTTGCTTGCTAGTATTGTGAGTGAGCTTACAGCATCAGCATTAGGATCTGAGGTAAAGCTTCCATTAAATAATTTGCAGACATCTTTCAGGACAAGTGTATGATGAATGTGATACAGGCTGTGGTAGGAATTATATAGATGTGCAGATCTTTCACAGGTGCTCATTTCTCAACTTTCAGATATTTAGCATAAATTTAAAAGCCTGTATTCACTGTATTAAGGAAGTTCTGTTTGTTAATTAGCTACTTCATTATGGCTGCAAAGTACTGCAAATTATTTACAAAATGGTAATTTTCTTTTGAATGTGTCTCTTTGCATGTGTGTCTCTGCACATATATTTGTTTGGTGCTTACTGGAGACAGCGCTAGATACCCGAGTAACCTGTGCCTCTTAGGGTATCATGGTTGCCTTGGGTATTCTGATCCTGTCTGCTTTTGATTGTGGGCCATAATTCATAATGTGTTTTGTTTATGCATTGTGTCTTCATTGTGTCTTCCTTTAGATGTAAGATGCTCCTTCTACACATATTGTATAATATTGAATATATAAAGGAAGATACGTATTATATTTGTGTATACCATTAGACTTCTTCCAGTTTATTTGCTTCTGTTCAAAATTGAGAGTGTTACTGAGTTCAACTTCTTTAAAATCCAAAGGTTCTTAATCATGCACAGAAGTCCCCTTTAATGAGGCTATAGTGCTGTTAAATGATGAAAATTTATTTGATTTTATTAAAGATATGTCACTGTCTTTGTACTTTCAAAAGACTTTTTTTCACAGAAAGTACACAGCTTTTGATAACATCTTGATTAAAGATGCTTTTATTATTACATAAGATCTGTATCTGTCCTCTGTTTCTGCCTTTCCTAGGGCAGAAATGCCTAGCTCTTCTTGGAGCACAGTTAAACTATTTTATGCTAATTTGTGCTATAAAGTACATGTTTAAATACTTGAAAAGAATAGGAATCAGTTTCCTAATTATTCCTAGTTAATTCCCAGTTACCAAATATTATTTTATTTTTTTTTAGTCAACATTGAATAGAAGCCCTGGTAGTGACATCTTCTGTGTTTTATCACTTGACTTGTAAAATTTACCCAGTTGAAAATCCGGTAATTTAATTCACTTAACTTTGCTTTATTTAAGTAGTCTAATATTTAGCAGTTAATTTTTTTTAGTTCTTGTATTCAACTTTCTACAGGTTGATGGGCTGAACTCTCTCCATTCTGTCAAATCCACCCCAAACCGATTCACTAAAACAAGTCAGGGAAGAAGCTGGAATACTGGGAATGGATCCCCTGATGCAATATGTTTCTCTGTTGACAAACCTGGTGTAGTTGTAGTAGGATTTTCTGTTTACGGTGGAGGAGGAATTCATGAGTATGAGTTGGAGGTATTAGTTGATGATGTAAGTACTACATTTGAGAAAATAACTTGAACAAAAGTAACCTCAGAGTTTTTCATAATACGTTTTTCAAAGTTATAATGTAATATTCTTATGCTGTCTAGGCTACTGGTAAAACAGTGCACAGGTAGTAAAATTTTGCTTGTGGTGGTGATTTTTGTGGCATTGCAAGCTACATACCATATTCAATAGGGTCCTTATCTTGGTTATGGTCTTTAAATCTTCTGTTATTACAAATATTTGAAGTATAGTGTGGCTTTTCACTTCCCGGAGCTAAATGTAAATTAGTACCTGTTATCTCTCTGCAAACTGCTAACAAGAAATAAAGGAGACCAAGTTAAAACATTTTAAACCAGAAATTGAAGAAAGGGGTAGCCTACCAGCATGGTCAAGGCTGTAGCCACAGATGTTTCGTGTGCTGTTGAGGTACTCTCTTAGAAGAAACATAAAACTGTATTGTGTGTTCTTGTAATGATGTTCTTTTACATACAGTTGTTCACTTTTCCCGACTGTTCTAATCATTTCCAAAGGACAAGCATAGGTTGCTATGGGAATTTGACACCTCTGCTGAGTAATTTCCTATTTAGCAGAAAGGCTTCTGTTGACTCTGAACAGGATTTTCACCTTTGTTTTATTTATAATGCTGTGTGTAACAATTTATACAAGCAAGCATAACTTGCACAATTGGTGTGCGTGTCATGTATTTACATTATAAATGTATTAAAATGACTTTGTTTCTTTGAATCAGAGTGATCATACTGGAGATTCCACTCACTCACATAGATGGACATCTTTAGAGTTGGTTAAAGGAACTTACACCACAGATGATTCTCCCAGTGACATAGCTGAAATCAGGCTTGATAAAGTTGTGCCACTGAAGGTAAATAAGAAAAGTGCGCATCTGGAGATTTCACATGATTTCTTTAGATAAACAAAATCAGAATGTTCAATGAAAAAGAGTTTTTGTGTACACATTTCCAAATTAATCTTGACATGTTTGCTTTAGAAATTTTCAGTTTCACCCTGTAACTGAAAATTTCAAATCCTGGCAGCAAAAAGAAATTGTCTTAATTTCTATAATAGCATAAAATAGACTGCAATTGCTTAGTAATTTAGAATATCCTTGAATGTGCAACTTTTTTGTGTGCAATTTGGCAGCTAATTTCCTTTGGTGCCTGGTCACTCTTCAAGTAATTGGAAGTATTATTTTACTTATGTTATGATCCATAGTGTGGGAACACAGAACAGCTTTTGTTAAATGCTGAATCTTTTTCATTTGTCGAGTGCTTTGAAGGACTTTTCAGACTCTCCAGTATTATAATGTAAAAGAATAGCTTTCATAATACCATGAAGCCTAACTTTAATGCCTTATACTGCATATTCTTTTTGGCTCTCCTATTTAAGGAAAATGTGAAATATGCAGTTCGTTTGAGGAATTATGGAAGCCGGACTGCCAATGGAGATGGAGGAATGACTACAGTTCAGTGTCCAGATGGTGTAACATTTACATTTAGTACGTGTAGTCTGAGCAGTAATGGCACAAACCAAACACGAGGACAAATTCCACAGATTCTTTATTACAGGTTTGTATTGTATGTTGTCATGATCATGAATAAAACCATCATAGTGCTGTTTGTTGTACCACATGCATTTTTGAGAAGTAGCAGAATTAAATACATCTGGAATGTATTTGAGGAAGGAGCTGGTTTAACACCAATATTGTGTTCTTCCAGTGTTGTTTCAGATTTAAGTTATTTATTGAAGACATTTTTCAGGACACCAGTTGTACTGGTGCCTCTTCCAGTCTTGTTTTAGATTTATTTTTTTTTTTTTTTTGACTTGTCAAATAATTTTTTGGTTAAAGCAAAGATGGAATATGGGAGACTTATAAGATGCAATACTTTGATCTCCATGATTTTTCTTTAACCTAAGAGATTTTTGAGAGACTACTCACTGGAATGTTTATCTCTGATTTTGTTGCGTTCCTTCCTCTGTTGCCAGAAGGGATTACACGTAGGGAAGCAAGTTCTGTTTATTTAGGAACAACCTCCTCACTTTACTGTAGAGTTCAAAAGTACAAAAAGAGATGTTGCAACTGCCCGAGGAAAATACACTGAAACATCTGACTGTCCTGCAGGGAAGCTTTATTTTAGCCTTTCAGGATAATAGTAGGAATTCACTTGAGATAATGCTTTTGCAGAAAGCATTGCTTTTGTTTTTGAGAGGCTTACTCTGATATGCATGAAGATGTGATTTTCAAAATGTGACAGCACTTGAATATATGAATTATTACCATTATCTCCACAGCAAAAAAAATGTGTCACAACTTTTACTCAAATCTCAATTTTTGTGGTAAAAGGCTGATCAACATTAGATCCACGGCATAAAAATAGCAAGGAATAGTAATTTACTAGGGTAGTTAATTATGTGCAAGATATACCTACCTAATAAAAGATGAAGAGGATTAAATCAGTAATGCTACAACAAATGACATCTTCTGGACTAACAATCACAGTAACGTGTTGCTCTTAAAGTTTTAAAGGAAATAAAATAACAAGAAATAAAAGTTGCCAGCAAAATTATAGTAACAGTATCTGTGAAGATACAGGATACTTCTGAAGTCCGGTAAAACATGAAATTGGCTGTACTCAAAGATCCAGTTTGTCAGCAATAGCAGTAGTTGCTTATCAAAGAATGCATATCATGATACTTGCATTGATTTAGTCTTCTGGAACCTTGGACATCTGTGCTTGGGTAATTCCTCCAGCATTTAGAGGAATTTTATTATGAAGTATCATTTTGAAGGAACATATTATGTAATAATAATGTAAGAAGGAGGAAAAATGACAAAGGAGTTATTCCCACTTCTACAGTTTCTGCTTTTATATACGTAATAGAGGGAATAAAGGAGAAATAAAAATTTCTTTGATTTCAGAAAAGCAAAGGATATAAAACTTCAGTAAATGGAAGCTTCAAGGCATTCTAACTTAATAATAAGCTAACAAGTGGCAAAGAAAACCACACCAAAAAGTGCTGTCTTCAGATGAGAACAGATTTATTTTGTTTCAACTGTGAAAAAATTCTAAGAATCATTTGAAGGACCATAATAGCACAATTCAGAACTCTTACAGAATAAAAGTTTTTTTTGGAAAATTTGCGGACTGCTGCCTGAAATCAGTGTCCGTTGAAATTTGTTTGGACAACAGAAACCCTAAATGTTATCTGATGAATGACTTAAGTTTTGGACTTATTTTGAGGAGTCCCGGTCTGGTACATAATGACTTGAGGTTTTGATTTGTCTACATTAGAGGAACAAATGTGTCAGCTATTATAGAACAGAGCTTGTAAGGTTCACACTTCACTTTCTCTGAAGGTTGCTCAAATACAAATAGAATTATTGCTTATGCAAATGCCAAAAAAGGCCATACCAAAAGAAGTGTGCTAATGCACTTCTGATTAGGGTAGAAATGTTTTGGAAGAATTTGTTGGAAATGCATCCCATTGGAATTGCACCCACCGTCAGTCACTAATAAATTAAAATTAAAAAGGCTTAAGGCTGACAGCAAAACTACAATTCTAGAACACATTGAAGAACAACAAAAAAATATGTTTTTGTAAAAGTGGTTAATTTTAAATCATAGAGAAGTATAGGTATCCTTGTTGTGCATTCAACTGCTCCAGGTTTTTGAGCATTCTGAGGTGCCAATCCCAGAATCTTAATGTTCAGGAACTGCATTTTGAAAGATCAAATCTTTATGGACAAACCTAAGAAATCCAAAAGAGAATGGGAAATTATGCTTTACGTGTTGACTAAGTGTTTTTGGTTGTCTGTGCCAAGGCTGAACCACTGTCATATTAAGGGCTAGAATTAATTATCATTGAACTGCTTTGAAAAAGCAAATCAAACCACATCTTTTATATACCTTATTGAAATAGTATTGTGCATAATATTGTTTAGGATAACCTAATTTCACATACAGAGTGGATTTCAAAGAAAAAAACTATTTGTTAAGGGTAAGCCTAAGACTGTGTTCTAAAACCAAAAGTAATCTTTAAAATGGAGAGTCTTTTTCCCTATTAAGATACTACGGAAATATCCATTGCAAGAGTTTTACTGGTTTCTATGATGCATTTAGTAGTATTCTATTTTTATCAAGGTTGGTTGTTGGGCTTGGAAGAATGTAGCAATTACTACGTTGATGTGGTTTGAAAGGCATCTAGTCAAAAGAAACATTTAAAAACATGCTTTCATATATTTTGCCAAATAAAATGATTGCAAAGGGCTGAGGAATTGTCTCCAAAATATCTTCTGTGTTTTCTTTGATTGTTTCCTGTTTGATTGTGTTATGATAAATTAATAGTTTTACTTATTCTATGCCAAAAGATCAGTCAGTCACCTTATTTTAATGTAATTGTATTGTAATTTGTGAACTTACTTTAATTTAATCCACCATCCAGGAGTGAGTATGATGGAGATCTGCAATCACAACTTTTGAACAAAGCAAATGAAGAAGACAAAAATTGTAGCAGGGCTCTTTCTGTCGTGAGTGCTGTTGTCCGAGCGGCCAAAGACCTGTTGCACAGGGCTCTTGCTGTAGATGGTAAGGCTTTTGAAAACGGACTTTCAAAATTTAATTTTCAAAACTTCTTTCTTTTATAGCAACATATAATAGTCAAATATCAGTGATATGAAAATTGTGATATTTCTCTTTTGCTTTCCAAAGACTGTTTTTCTAACCTGTTATTACTGTAGGTATCAGACTGTCAGTAACTTTGTAAGTCACTGAGTTGCACTTGAGATATCAGACAGATACCTTTGCTCAGCAATTTAGCAAGTATCATGTTAAAGCTGGTAAGGTTCTTTATTTCCTGATTAAGTGCTGTGATGGGTCAATTCCAAAATTTAATTGCATGTTTTCTCCAGTGGTGGATGTAATTAATTTATAAGCACTTAAACATCAATTTTTGAGAAATATAGACATTAGCCTTAAAGCTGAATGGTTTTAAGCTTCCATGTTCAGCCATTCTAGTGAAAATGCCCAGAATAATGCACAGCACTGTAGAAATTGATTGGATGGACCGGGAGGAGGTTGTGCTAACTTTCATACCATAGAAAGTATGAACACAGTTTCACAAAATAGCAAAGAATACAGTAAAACTGTGCTTAAATAGGAAGGAATTCTTTAACAGAGAATTGTACATAATGGCATATTTATCTCAGATGAACATTGCAGGTTTAGATAATGATAATAATTTGAGGTAAAAACTACTGTAAAAATTAGAAGTTTAACTCATCAAAAGCAGAAAAATAAGATGTGTTTTGAAACATAGTACATCTATTAATACCTGTGTTGTAATTATCTTGTTTTAGCTGAAGACATTCCAGAATTACTCAGCTCTTCCAGTCTGTTTTCAATGCTGCTTCCCCTCATAATAGCCTACATAGGACCAGTAGCAGCAGCTATTCCTAAGGTATGCTTCTCAACAGAAATTACTAATGTTAGAAAGATCTGGATGTATGACTCATTTATTGATGAATATTGGTGGGATGAAATGTTGTTTATATTCTGTAAACCCTATTTTTACATTAAATATCCAAAGCAGTGCTAGCTGCTCATTAAGATTATTTCTGTTAATTTTAGAGGTGAGAAGATGTCATCTATATATAAAAATATCATTACTTTTCAGTGGCAGAGCATTTTCCATATGCCTGGTGTTGGAACACTCTTATCATAGAATCATAGAATGGCCTGGTTTGGAAGGGACCTTAGAGATCATCTAGTTGCAACCCCCCTGCCATGGGCAGCGACACCTCCCAGTAGAGCAGGTTGCTCAAAGACCCATCCAGCCTGGCCTTTAGATTTACAAATGTCATTAATCCTTAGCTAGTAGAAACTTTTACTTTTTATTGCTTTTTCATGAACTGTAAACTCTCTTCAAACTTGTTTTTAAAGGGGGAGGAAAGAGGACTGGCAACTTAAAATCTAACAGATTCATTTCATTAAAATAGTTTCAGATTTTAGTTATCTTGTTACTGGGATAAACTCGAGTTTAGAACCAAGTGTTTTGCTTTAGATGTGTTCCTCTCCTTTGAAAATGTCAAAAGGATTACTGAGAACAATGTGGTGCTAAATGCCACATACATTAAAATATGTTGAATCTTTGGGAAAAAAAATCAATGTTGTTATAAAACAAAGTATAACTGGACTATAACTTAAGTACAGTATTTGCTTTCTCTAAACTCTTGCTTATTGTTTGTTAAGGTAACAGCTTTTTAGTGTTAGAGACGGTGTTTTAGTGAAGGTGTCTGTCTCACAGATTGTATACAGATTTCTGTTTCAGCTTTGGCAAGTCTCCAAGAGGAGTATTTGAGATTCAGCACTGTGTACAAAGAGAACGGGAAAATGACTGAATGAATTGTGGTAGTGATATTCTGAGCAGATCCAAAACAAACGTTGTAGAGAATTGTAGGTGCGAGTATTGTTTTCACCCTGTCTTAAGTAATATTTTATTGCGTGTGGGGTTATGTTACAGGTTGCTGTTGAGGTCTTTGGCCTAGTACAACAGTTACTTCCTTCTGTGGCAGTTCTGAATCAGAAATACGCCCCTCCAGCTTTTAACCCAAATCAGTCTACGGACAGCACCACCGGAAACCAGCCGGAGCAAGGGCTTTCGGCTTGTACTACCTCCAATCACTACGCTGTTGTAGAAAGTGAGCATCCCTATAAACCTGCCTGTGTTACACACTATAAGGTAAGTACCATTTCAAAGTGCGTGGTTTTTGTAAAGCTTTTGACGTGTGACTTTGTTTCCTCAGCGTTTACTGTCTGCAAAATTGTTGCCATGATGGATGATGTTGAATATTGTCTAATATAGGAGACAATTTCCTATATTATTACTCTCCTGATTTTTAGAGAAACCTCTGTGCAGTAAGTACAGTGGAAACTAGTGTAGATTTAACTCCGTAATGCAGGTATCAACTGTAAGTCCCTGAATTTGCTTAGTGTGAGATATTCCTACTGTCATGCAGTTTCTTTCCTCTAACTGTACAGATTGTAGAAGTCGGAAGTCTTTATGTATTCATTATCTGATCGTATCTCTGGCTTTTTTACCTAATGCTAAAACAATTCTTTGTAGAAATACCTATCAATTTCAGTCCAATTAATATGCATTTTATGGTGGGAATCCCTCTCCTGGCTATTGCTGGTCTGCCAATTTAAATTCTTCATTAATTACTTCCACTTGGACGATGATTTGGCATTGCAGAAGTCTCTGAAGTCCTCTTAACTATGGTGTCGCTATAATTAGGGTTCATTCTGCCTTACATGGATGACTATTGCAATAAAACTAGGTTTTCCTCAATGTCAATAGAGAAAGGGTGTTTTTTCTACTTGAGTAAAGGGCTGAGGCATAAATTGAGATGAATCTTGTGTTTCAGTACTTGAAATAGTCAGTTCTGCAGTCATACTGATACCACTACTGTAAATCCAGAGGGAGCAAACCTGGAGTTAAGTAAGAGCTGGAGGAGGTCATGATTACTGTCCTACTATTCCACTTGCTTGTTCTGTGAGACAGCAAGATATCCACTGCAAAAAATGTAGTTATCATACAATTTTCTTGATGCAATGATGCTTATTATTGTTCTAAAAGTTTATGAAGCTCAACTGAAGCCTAAGGCTTAGTAGTTACTGCTTTTGAATTTCTGTAGCTATATGCTATCATGCTGCAGGCCAGTCTTCACAGGCGTGATTCTGATGCTTTGCATTTTTCTAGGATTGCACAAAACAGATGTTGGATGTGTTTGTTGAAGTTTGTGTTTAAAAAAGTATATGAGACTTAAGTGCTTGTACTAGTCTGTGGTTGTTCAGTTTAATGATCCTATGTAGAGTTCTTAAAAACAATCATAAGTGGTGTTATAAGCACAAATACTTAATCTGAACATATGTTATTAATACAGAATTATAATTAAGTACAGTGTAAAGCAGGTATATTCAGGTTTATCTGAATTTCAAGGAATAAATTAGGTTAATGTTAGTCTAAAACATCTCAAAACAACTGTACAGAATTCCCTAAGTGAATCACTTCTATAGCCTAAAGAGTTAAAACCAAATGGAAATGAAGAAATAAATGTGAAAAAAACCTAACAACCCTCCAAACTTGAACATAATTAGACTATTGTTTTGTTTTAGGTGACTTTTCCTGAATGTGTCAGGTGGATAACAATAGAGTTTGACACTCAGTGTGGCACTGCTCAATCAGAGGATGTTCTTCGTTTACTAATTCCTGTCAGAATTGCACAGAGTCTGGGATTTGGACCAAAGCATGCATCTGTTCATGAAAATCTTAATTCATGGATAGAACTGAAAAAGTTCTCTGGATCTTCAGGATGGCCTACCATGGTATTAGTATTGCCAGGTAATAAATAGATACTGCAGTAATTTCTAGTGATGTGAATTATTTTAATAATGAAAGTTTGATTTATTTTTTTTTTTTTTTTTTGCAAAATTATCATAGAAAACAAAGTTGAAAAAGCATCTTTGTCCAAGCTGGCAAGAGTTCATCATGAGCCATTGGTTGTAATTCAATTAATTATGTTTATATAAGGTTTCTTGTTTGAAGTGTTGATCCATGTGTTATTCATGGTTTTACCTTACATGTAAGGCCTGGGTTTCATATATGCTCTGTATGTAGAAGAAATGGAGAAAAGGAGGAGAAATATTAGTGGTTTTTTCAAATTTATGTATCTTTTTACTTCCTATAAGGAAATGAAGCTCTGTTTTCTCTGGAGACCGCATCAGACTATGTGAAAGATGAAAAGGCTTGTTTTTATGGTTTCAAATGTTATGCAATTGGATATGAATTTAGTCCAGGATCTGATGAGGTAAGGAAAAATGAAATGACAACAATTGCTGCACCTATTATTCTCTCCTGTGAAGCCAACTTTTTTTGTAAAAATACTTGTATTTCCACTTCTGACTAAAAAACCTTAGCAAAACATTATTAATTTCATGTAAGTGATCCATACTTCACATCTTTACTTGCTTGCTGTTTCAGAACTTGCTGGTTTGAGTCCTAAAGATGCAGTTTATCAAGGGTTTAGTTTAAAATGCATCTTGGAGATTTTTTGGTCTCCTTGAGAGTCTCGGAGAATACAAGGCGAGTTCAGGGTTACGGGGTTAAAGTAGGATTTTTTTACCTACTTTATATATTGCCAGTTTCTGTAAGTCTGCCTAGAAAATCTGTTAGATGGAGGTTTCTCGTCTCTTTCTCCTCTTCTTTGTTTTTTGGTGGTGGTTCGTTGGGTTTTTCTTCCTCCATGAGAGGCATCTCTGAGGTGGGCTTCAACCGCTCACAGACTTCTTTAAAAATTTAAATTGGTTTTAGTGTCAATGCCTTTTTGTGAAATGTAGAGTGGACTCGTTCCAAAATGAAAGAGGTTGTGCCTGCATGTAGCTGGGACAAGGTGAAGGGAAAAGAAAAAGTTTTAAAAGTTTCTACAACCTCCATAGCCATACTGCTCTCCCTCAATTCTTTGTACTCAGCTTGCTTCCCGCCATGTATTTGAAAACTGTATACGTGGTCCATTCTTTTTTTTTTGCCTTTTGTGAACAAGGTTGAAAGATACTGATGAAGAGACTCTCATGTGTTTTCAGTGACGAGTCTGGTAGAAGGGAGGCAGAGTCTTCTCATTCCCTAGAACAGTGCCATCAATGGGATTAAAGAGCTTTCCAGTGTGAATAGAAGGGAGAATCTGACAAGGGCTTCTCCCAAGATTTGTAATGGAGAAAGGGAAATTATGGAATGTTTTTCTCATCTTTGCCTCTCCAACTTAGAGAGAAGGAAGAGGAAAAAAATTCATGAGCAGTACTACCTTTAAAGATGGGAATGTGAGCTTCTGTGGTATGTACGACTTAAAAGAGGGAAGAGGCATTGCTTTGCAATCCAAATATATATCAGTAGGTTTTTTGTATTAGTAAGTTGCCTTTCTTTTTAATATTACAGACAAAAGAAAATTATCATCTTCAGATGTTCTCATTAGGCTTACCAGAAGCATGGTTACCCATTTATTAATACTCTTACCTAGTTGAAATTGTTCTAAAAATGTAGTACTCTGGCCCATGTCACAGGAAAACATGCCAGTGTAGCTGTTGTCAGGGTCAGTATCACTGAGAAAAGTCAAACTTGGAGTTCCAAAATTGGAACACACAATTAGGCTAAAGCAGTGTCAGGAAAACACATTCATTGCCCTCTTTTCTGAGACACTTTTGTTTTAAAAATTGTTTCAATTTGAAGGGTATTATTCAGCTGGAGAAGGAATTGGCCAATTTAGGAGGATCGTGTGCAGCAGCTTTAATGAAGAAAGATCTAGCGCTTCCTATTGGTAAGTCCTATTCAAAGAACATATTTTGTTATTTCATCATTGTTTTTCATTCAGGTTGTTCATTGAATGAATACTACCTTTAAGTCTTAATGTTGCTTTCAGTTAGATGATCATACAAACCTGATTCTTAAAACTGAATTAATCAATTTAGATAATAAAGTGATGTTGTTTTCTGCTTACACTATTCCCTTCATGTGTGCATGGGGAGGAGGGAAACCTGGTCATTTAAGTCTGAACCAACTCACCCCATCCACAGGTAGTGTATCAGTGTACGAGCTCTGTCCTACAATTTCCTGGTGGTACTTCACAAATGTGCAGGTATCTCATTTGTATCTCTTTCACTGTTGGTTTTTTTTTTTTTCCTCCCTGCACTCCACACCTTTCTGAATGAAAAATACCTGCAACATTGAATCGTAGAATTTAAAAATCACTCATTTAAAATTGAAAGTAACCATTGCATCTGTGGACCTTACATCCTAAAATATTTTTGCTGTAGTTATCTTTGTTACAATTACAAAAAAAAATTTACATACCTGCAGCAGATTCAGCAAGTAAGTTTACAGTAATGTAATTGCAATTTAAAATGTAAGGAAAAATACAAATTCATGAAAATTACTGGATACAGAGATTGAATTAGAACTTTCTAATGATGCAGCCATATTCTTTGTAATAGCATTTCTTCTAATTAGCGTTCATGTACAGGAAAGATTTACTTACAATCTATAATAGGATATCTTTTTGATAATTTTAATTAGGAGCAGAAATAAGAGCTCAAATGCTATTAATGATACTGGAAATGTATATTAATGAGCAGGAGAGTGTTGATCAGTGTGCAGTTACAACCACAGAACCTGATGTGAATTTTTTAACCCAATATTTTGCTTGTGTATTTGAATGTGCAGTTTTCTTACTTTGTTGTTAATAGGCACCTCAGTTGCACTAGTAAATCTGTATTTCACTCTCAATATTACAGGCAATTCTATAGTTTAAATAGTGCCCTCTGCTGTTATCCTCCAAACAGCTGCATTAACTCCTTAGTTTTGTTAACTTCCCTAGCACCTATTTATTCTGCTGTTCTCCTATGCAAAAAAAAAAAAAAAAAGCAGCTGAAATTGAAATGCTTCTAACAATTTCCCAGGTTTTCCAATACTTCATACTTCTCTCTGAAGCGGTTTTTTGTTTTGTTCTAATTTTGAATGCCTAAAACAAGAAGGGAAAGTAGGTGGTACATA
The DNA here is from genome assembly GCA_025769975.1 of Gallinago jamesoni. Classification (NCBI taxonomy): domain Eukaryota; kingdom Metazoa; phylum Chordata; class Aves; order Charadriiformes; family Scolopacidae; genus Gallinago; species Gallinago jamesoni. The sequence continues at coordinate 162,303,393 of JAOQGH010000001.1, forward strand.
GATGGGCTTTATATTCTTTCAGGTAGAAGGAACTTGAAATAAAACATGCTGTTAAGTTACCTGGTGCAGTCTCAGCCACCTATAAAAGTGTCTATGTATTATCTGCAAGGGGTGAGGCATAGGTGCATTGACTGTAAAGAGTTTCCTGATTATTGCCATAATTACAGCCAATTCGTCTGATTGTTTACTTTACACCAACACAAGGACTTCAGCCAAGTTAGTTGTTAGTGTTGCTGCTAACAGGCAAACAGGCATCATGTGTGTGTATTGTTTCTCTACAAGAGCACTGGACCCTCTGAATAAACAAAACTGATGAATTATAGGCAGCAGTGGTATGTTTGCAGATACAAACCACTGTGCAGCCTTTTTAAGATGGATTTCAGTTGTCAGTAGTTATGTTTTACCTTTTTGCTTGGTGTTTCAGAAAAGCACTGTGGCATGAAAAAAAGTAAAATGTGGTTTTCCAGAGCAATGTTTAAATGGCTTAGGATCAGACTATTTGTCCTTTTTCTGCACTCTATTCATTTCCTACCTTTTGCTGCAAGTTAAATGTTGTCTTAAAAATGCCATATTACTGCTATTGCTCATCTTATTCTTTCCACAAATAAGGTACTTTTCCTTTAAGAAAAACCTATATAATCTTATTAAAGACTGTCTTTTAAATCATATGCACAAGGCAGCCCTTTGTGTTGGACTTTTTGCACTTTATTTTATAATTTTACAATTTTACCTTTATTCCATGTGTGGATGTATACATACTGAAGAAAATAACCTAAGGAAAAGGCTCACTCCAGAAAAGAACTAGCAACTTCACTTAAAATTCCTGAACTCTGGCATTTAGAAGTTATCTACATCTAAGCTAGTAGCCGTAGCTTTCTTTTAGATTTAATGTGGACATCTTCAGAGGATGGTTCATGTCATTTCTAAGATCCCAAGGAGGAGCCTATTTCTCCTCCATTTGCTGTAAAGATATCTTATAATAAGTCCTTAGCTCATTATCTCATGCTTTGCTGCCCAAAAGTAGGGGAAGTAAATCCTGGTTTATTTCCCAGATACTCTTTAGAGCTCTGGATCCAACTAAGTGCTCTTAAACCTCAGTGATTCTAATGAAGGTGATAAGAAACTTCATGAATGTGGCAGAATTTTAAGAAAGGGAAATAGGAAACACGTGGTTGAAAATTCTCAGCAGGTGCATTTGTGGAAGGTTGTGGAAAGGGCATCATAGGAATAAAAATAAATTAAAAAAAAAAAAAAAAGACTTGTCTGGAAACTTTCTGTCAAGAAAACTTGAATGATTGAACTGATTTCAAACCAGATATAATAGTTGTTACTGGCATCCTTGCAGGATCCTTCCATCTTCAACTTTTATTTGCATGATTTATCTTCGTCTACTGACTTTAATGAGGTTGTTCTACAGAAATACCTTGCTTTTTAATAATTGTTGTAGTGGGTATAATCTGTATACAAGTAGCCAAATACATGTATAAATATTTTCCTCTTAGAACCACTAGGAAATGAGGTGTTCTAAAAGGACATCAAGAAGCCTTTTAGCCTTTTTTGCTCCAAAGGAAGATGGACCACACAGTGATTCCTTCTCGTATTAGGAAAACTTTATCTTTGAAAGTACACACAAATACTATTTAAATTACGACATTCGAAAGGTCACACTTGCCATTTCTCCAAGACTCAAATTTAACATACTTTTTCTCAAGAGGAGGTCTCATCTGTGACCAAGATCTAACATAAACATCAATGGAATTGATCAATTCATTTAACGTTATTACTTGCTAATTGTTTAAAATTTGGTAGAAGTTATTTCTGAGAGGAGAGGTTTTGATATATCTTTATTTCTTTGAATTTAAAAAAAATGCCTTAGGACTTGATTTTTCTTATTTCTCTTTCTCTCTTCTTACTAGTAGAATTGCCTGACATGTTTCTGAGAGAGAGTAGAAATATGGCAACCTTATCTGGTTTATTTTTCTTTTGTGTTAAAAGACAGTGTTTGGCAATTCTGGTCACCCTGGAATCAGACTTTTGAGTTGTATTTGTGTGAAACAAATACTGTATAATGGAATGTATTTGAGTTTTATGTTTTAAGAGGAATCATAATTTACAAAATTGTGCAGAGTTTATCAGGTTTTCAAATACTGTTGCAATGGTAAGTTCTTAAAAGGGAGCAGCTGGTGCATACTTTTAGGTCCTGCTTCCCAGAAACCATCTTGAACTCTGAAAATCTTTTTTCTGAAAGTATCTAGTCACATCCAAAGATTTGCCATACATACTGTCTTGGAGATAAGAAGACAAGTACCAAATTTTTGATTTGTGTAATGTATATTGTTTATTTGCTTGTGCACTGAGCTACACAGTACTGCATGTTTACAGTGTTACTTGAAAGTGTTAGTCTTTTAACTGCTGGTTAAAAAATGATACACATCATCTTGCAAATGTAAATTTTGTAATATAAACAACTTCACTGAACAGAATTGAATTTCACATTCCATCAAATATAAATTTATATATTGATATGTAAATATCAATACTATTGTTAGGGGAAAAAAAGATTTATTTTTCTGTTGTGAAAATAAGTTCTGTTTTTACAGCAGGTAATGAATTTGAAGAAGATCTTGAGATTCTTGAAGAAGCTGCTTTACAGGTATACTGCTGCTTTGTTTTTTTTCCATTGCAACATACTTCAGCACATAATTGCATTGAAACTTTTTGACTGCTATGGAAGGAGATAATTTGTAAGGTTTTCATAATAGGGAATTTATAACACAGTTATAACACAGTTTAGGAAAGACGTACAGAAGTTTGGTATTTACATTGAATCTTTTTAGAAATAAATATGCTTAGAAAAAACGTATAAAATATCACAGGGGAAGTTAGATGACCAAATATATTTCAAAATATATAGGTGTCTGGCTTGGGTTATGTGATTTTACAAATTTTAGGTGTTGCCAAAATTAAACATGCACATGTCTTTGTAATTGCAGAAATAAAGTCACTTTTTCAGTTGAACAGTAACATTTATCAAGTCCCAAATAATATGACTTCAGGTGTTCTGGATTGATGATACATTTTATTTGTTGTGATGGCTGCTAATGCTTCTTAATAGCTCCCTGGCTGTATCCCCCTAGCTGATGATGCACAGTGAAAAAGGACTTTTCACAGTCTTTATCTCTCTCCTAATTATCTTCAGGGCAACTGTTTTGAAATGTAGTTTCCAGCACTACTTGCTGGAAAAATGTATCAGTGCTACAGTATGACAACATTGCATAGGCCTTCGATGACAGAATAGTAAAGAGAAACTGCCTAGGAGCAATCAGATGTTCTCTTGAAAGAAATATTTTTTTCAGCAGTCTCTTCTTGGACCCTCTCTGTTCTAATTCAAAACCTGAGCTAAGAGTATGCATGCGAGCAACGGATTCATTTTCGCTTTTAGTCCCCTCTGTTACATATTTTCTGCATCTTTCTACCTCCTTTCCTTTCTTGCAAAGAAGGGATTTCTTTTACTTTGTCTCACCCAAAATATCGTTTAAAGAGGTCTTCCATTCCATAAATTATCTCTCTAGCTTTTTATTTTCTTTTCAAACATGCTCATTGGTCACATTTTAAGAATTACTTTCTTCATTCATATCCTGGTCACAGTTCAACAGTTTAGGATACTCTTAACATGGAAGTTCATGTTACCATAGTCTTTTTTCCAGAAATTCTCTCTCAACGCAAGCACCTTTAATCTCATATGACATAAATTATTGTTTTATAGGCTGACCTGACCTTTCTTTTTAACTTTTCATCAAAGTAAAGTTTAGCCTGTCTTGTGCTACTTGAATGGTTTTCTGTGCCTGAAGTGTCTGTGCCAGTTGTGTCATATTATGGGAAAATGTCTACTTGTAAGATACTGAAAAACTGTTCTGTCTCTGTCCTTTCATCCCCAACCCCTGCAAAAAAAAAAAAAAAAGGTGTGCAAATCTCACTCCGGCATTCTTGGGAAAGGCTTGGCATTATCTCACTCACCAACCATTTTGGAAGCTCTTGAAGGAAATCTTCCACTGCAGGTACAAAGCAATGAGCAGTCATTTCTGGAGGATTTCATTGCTTGTGTACCAGGATCAAGTGGTGGACGACTTGCAAGGTAAAGAATCGGTGCACTGCTTGAATAAAATCATTGCTTCATAGTTGTAATGTTTCAGTTTTGCAACAAAATAGAAAATGTTTAGTTATATGTTAAATTTCAAAATCTGTGCGCTGTTACTTGTCTATACAGCTTGCTATAGACTTTTAATAGTTGCATCAAATATTAGTTAAGTAGAGCTATTTGACTATATTGTTTCTATGAATATATTAGGTAAAAGCATTTAAGTATTCAGACCTTCTGAGTCCTTGCTTAGCTGGAAGTCATTTTTGTACAAAGTAGGTATTTATCTTTTGGGGGCCTGTGAGAATGTAATATTATGTATTTGTCTTTGCTGTAGGTGGCTTCAGCCAGATTCATATGCTGACCCTCAAAAAACATCATTGATTTTGAATAAGGATGACATTCGATGTGGTTGGCCAACTGTTATTACAGTACAAACAAAAGATCAGTATGGGGATGTTGTTCACGTGCCTAATATGAAGGTAATTATTGTCATCTTGGCGGTTCTTACACTTCATCATGCCTCCTTTTAGTATTTGTTGTAGGTATTCCACAGAATACTCTCATACAGGGCAGACAGTGGCATTTGTAAAATCAGTTTAATCAGACTTTCTTGCCTCTAAATCCACAAAATTCTCAAATTCAGTATGCCACGACATATGCCAACGCCATTTCATGCATAAGTCAGATAAAATGTGTTAAATGTGCTGATGTACTAGGGTGACAGAACAAGCCAAGATCCAATTTGTCTGCTTCTGATGTAGATTGAGAGGCCCTGATGACTCACTCTGAAACCTGTGCACTCATTTGGAAGGCTCCCTTCCCTACTTTGAGCATGTTCTGTTGTGGGAAAGCTTAGCTAGACATAACAGACTGTGTGCTGCTTCCCAGGGAGTGCTCTGGGATGGGCAGAACTGATACTAGCCTTCACTGATCGTGCCCAAGTCAGTTAGGTGCTTCTCTCCTGTACATTTACATTTTTCAGAGATGCTGTACTTGGCTTTACAAAGTGTTAAGTGTAGACAGCTGGATTTATAGCGAGTGCTCTAAGTACTTTTGCCACTGTACCTTATTGGATTTAAAAGAGTGTGTGTGTGTGTGTGTTTCCTCCCTAAATCATCTTCTGTATTCCACGTCTTATTGCAGGTAGAAGTCAAAGCTATTCCTGTTTCTCAGAAAAAAACATCTTTGCAACAAGAACAAGTTAAAAAGGTGCAACGGATACCTGGGAGTCCTGCAACAAATGCCTCCCCTAGCAGTGACATGACCTTTGGGGGACTTCCTTCACCAAAGCTTGACTCCTCCTATGAGCCAATGATAGTAAAAGAAGCTCGATATATTGCTATTACAATGATGAAGGTAAGTTGCCGACACTTTAGCAATGTAACTATGCAATTCAGCATTCAAAGTTCATAAAGGTCTGCAAAGGAGAAAGAAAAATGTATGTTTCAGTTAAGTCACAATCTAAAAATACATTGAGTACAAATTACTTTTATTATATTTCAGCAGAAAACTAGGTGCATGAAAAGGGCCAATTGCCTAAACTCTAAAGCAGTTTGAAACTGAATTAGCATTTAAAAAGAAAAATTGTCTTTGATTTTGATAACACTGATTTACAAACTGGTCTGAGTGACTCGGGAACAATGAAAACAGCTATTGAAATGGTGGAGGGCAAGTCAAATCAGTGTTACCCATATGGAGTTGGAGTGTTACAGTGAATCTATATTAAAAACTGTTACTAGTAAACACAGGGAAAAATAAGACCTCAGCACAGTAAAAAGACTGTATGATTGCTTTGTGTATCAATGTATGAATATTAAACGACATCTGTTGAAACTGGCCACTGTCAAATGTATCAGCTCAGACACTTTGCCAGCAGGAACTGGCAAAAAGGTGAAAACTGAACAGTTAGCATTGATTTGAGTATATTTTTAGAACCCATGATATATTTACATATACATAACATATTGACCCAGTTAAGAGATGCAACATGGTGTGTATAACTAGCAGTTAGACAACTTAATAGGACATGATTAATCAGGACGTAGGGAAGGATAATACTTGGTATAATCAATATGGACTTATGGGAGGAGAATCAGCAAACTATCATCTTTGAGAGTGTGCAGGGTTGTTTTCTAGGGAGGATAGCACTGCAGTAGGTATGTGTAAATACTGCGATTGCCTACTAAATAGTGTCTTAAAGGACCATTGAAGGAGCTATAAAATAAATATCGTGTACAACAAATAGTTTAAAAACTTGTCAAATCACCTGTCTGAAAATGTATTTAGAATAAGGGAGAGTGTATATCAAGTGTGGTGTGCTTGTTTAGTTGTGTTTTTTTAACTGGGAGTACTCCAAAGATCACTTCTTGGCTTGATGCCATTTGGTGGTTTTGCCAGTGACTTGAGGGGGAGTGGGAAATACATTATTAATTCTAAGTTGCAAGCCAGATGGGGTTTTTGATAACCATTGTCTGCAGGCACCTGCTGCTGCTTTTGCAGTAATTGGTAATAGACTTGCTCACATAGATGTTACGGTGATAGACCTTGCAATGCATTGGATACTCTGCAGTAACTGACAGTGGAGCAAGTCAAGGTGTCCAGAAATTAATCTCTAGATTTGATGGACCCTTTGAATGAGGAATGTTTGATGTTAGCTAGCTCACTTGTTAGTAGTAAGTATCTTTATTTTTCTAAATAATGGCCATTTAAAGGGAAAGATAAATTTAAAGATACTTTTTTTCATGTGTATTTCTATTTCTGTGTTTTGAAATTGGTTTCTGGTTCCGTGCTCAATGCTTCTGGTGCATGTAAAATTATATTAGTAAGTTCTTTACGAAAATAACCCTGCTTTCTCTATTAGTGACTTTAATATAATTGATAACTATTGATTTTATGTTCGTTGTATTTCATCTGTTTATAGGCATATGAAAATTATTCTTTTGAAGAGCTACGCTTTGCTTCACCAACACCGAAGAGGTAAGTGTCGAAGAATTGCTTTTTAATAGGGACTAAAATTAATATGTCCTGTCACTTCTGCTTACATCTGGAGTGACAAGCCTTGACTGTCTGAATAATGTTGTCTAAAGGTGGAAACACTACCAAAATTGTCTGTTACTTCAATTTCTTAAATTTAGAGATTTAATTCAATTTAGAATTCTATATTTTATTATTTAGAGACTTAAATTAAACTTAGATATTTAATTTAAAATTAGATATTTTTCTTTCAATTTAGACCTTCTGTTTAAAACCAGGAGGTCAAAGAAACTGTATGTTTTTATGTTGATTTTAAACCAACATTTTGAAATGTTAAAGTCTTTGCATCCCGGGCACAATTATAAATATGTATTTTGAATAACTTTAAAGACACTATTTCCATGAAACCTAATAAAATCCTAGGTAGTTCACAAAACAAAACCCAGTTTAGTTGGGGGCAGGAAAGTTCATTCTGGTTACACTTCCATGAGATTAAGTTTAGCAGGATTAAAATTACTACACTGGATCATTGAAATGGAATTTTTTGGCTTTGCAACAAAGTTGCTTTATCTTCGTTTAACTTCCTTGTTTTATCAGCTGTGTCCTCTTTTCTGCTTCATTGACAATTCTGTTCACGCCTAAAATCTTTCATTCTTAGTTGTTTTAATGTTGATTTCTTATTTGTATTACCTATTATTTGAATATTTTCTTTCATTATTTGCTATAAATGAATGTGGTATAGAGGTTTATAACTTCTAAATAATATGGGATTAGTACATTGAATAGGAAGAGATGGTATTTCAATGATCTGAAAGAAAAAACTAAAAGTGTTTCCAAACTATTATCAATTATTTTCAAGATTACTATAATTGTTTAATAATTTTAATTGTTTTGTTTATGCCTAGACCCAGTGAAAACATGTTGATCAGAGTCAATAATGATGGTACATACTGTGCAAACTGGACTCCTGGAGCTGTTGGTCTCTATACCATCCATGTTACTATAGATGGCATTGAAATAGGTACTTAATTTTTACTATACTTAAGCAGAAGGTTATATTATATCCAGTTTGTATACTGATACATGTCTTGGTGTTCATAACATTTAGTATTAAAGTTCATAGCAAAATCTAGCATCCGAGTTTTTATTCAGAAGGCTTCTATCTAATTCCCTCTTCTTTCTCAGAAGAAAAAAGACCACGGCTATTCTCTATTTTAAATAGGAATATATTTGGCAAATCACATAATTATAATGTGATTGGACTACAAGATTTAAAAAGTTTCATATTCTCTACTCTGTGTTGCAAGAAAAATGTCTTGTTTCAGAGACAAGAGAGTGATAGAGATGTATAGTTAAAGGGGAAAAAACCCAACATTGAAGAACCTAGGAAAAGGGAAAATTGTTCCTGACCGTGCAGGAGTAAATAATGTCATTTCTTCTGTGGCAAATTAGAAATCATGGTATTAACTGAAACTTAAGGTAGAGTTTCAATTATTTATACTAATTTTAAGTACTTTGTGTTTCTTGCATCTTTTAGTTGTGTTTTAGCTGTCTTGCTGGTCCTTGGGACTATAAGATATATAAGCCATAGTTTAAGTCAGCTGTTGTTATATTTTTACACAGATTCTAACATGTTCATTCATTGCATAGGCTTAACTTACAGAAATGCTAAATAGAGATTTTAACCTTAGTTATTAAACAGGTGTGAGTTTCCTTTAATACTTATCTATGCCATTTTTCTTCAATGCTATTTCTTTTCTAGTTCAATTATAGTATCTTACTATTTTCTCTCAAGCTTTCATATACCTGGGTTTGACCCATAATTCTCTCAATTTTTAACCACTTAAGTCCTAGAAGCACTTAATTTCTTTTATGTTTCAAATCTTTTGCCGCCTTGATACTTACAGATTCTTTCTGTTACTGACACACTTGTTTCAAAGAACTGTAATGAAACCAACAGGTTTATCACTAGGTCTGGTTACCTCTTTTCAAGTTGTTTCTCTTCAAAGGCTGACCCTGTAAAATTAAACAAAACCCCCAAAAGATCTGCCAAAGCTATTAAGTTTTTATAGTTTGGCTTTAATGGTGATTGATGTAACAATTTCTTTTAAGATTATTACTCAAGGTTATAGCCATCTATTACTTAAGCTCGAACTGCTTCTTTGCAGGTATTTTTTGTCTTGATCTGAGAATTTTACTGTGTTGAGATATTTTCCAGCACTTTCTGGTTCTATAACAGTGTGCTTAATTAAAGATGCTGGCTCTTCACATTATTGGCCCTTTCTGGTTTTGTAACTTGGATTCAGAAACTCCAATGTGTTCCTTGTGTTTTGTGATTAGCATCTGCAGCAGTAGAGTGTGCATAATCTGTTGCCCCTCCAACAGCTTTTACTTGCACCCCTCAGCCATTTAACTCTTTTTTGTGTTCACTATTCCTTGAAACATACCTCTGCGGACACTATTAGGATACAAAATTACCTACTAGTGCTGTGTACACAAGGTATGACAGATACCTTATTAACAACATGAAATTTGTATCTTCACATGTGGAAATTTACAGATATATAATGTTGAGAAAGTAGTACTTTGCACTAGGAAGCAACTGCAGGTGTTGTTTATAGCAGACAGAGAAGCAAGTGGTTATTTTGCCTACTCTGAGTTCTAGCACAGAAAAACTGTAGTTACTGTTTGACTGATATATCCCTTTATATTTATTATTATTTAAACTTAATTTTTGTTTGTTTATAGATGCTGGGCTAGAAGTGAAAGTAAAAGATCCTCCAAAGGGAATGATACCTCCTGGAACCCAACTTATTAAACCAAAAGCAGAGCCTCAGCCAAACAAGGTTTGGAGAACTGAAAAAAAAACAAACCAAAAACATACTTATACTTGGGTGGGATTTTATTGTTTAATGCATACTTTTTTGTGTAATAGTGGTGCAGGACGGATGTTTGCAAATCACTTTAATGTGCTGAATGGAATGAAATTAATATATTGGATAATGTGAAAGATACTCATTCCATTTTCTTTCTGTCTATCCATTAATAAAACTGTTAGAATTTCTACAGAAACTCCCTTAGTCTTGGATTGTCACACAAGCATTGTGCAGCCATTATGAAAGCCACAGATTAGTTCTGTGGGTTTTTTAATTTTACTATGAAATGAATTGTACAAAGGGCTTAACAAAGATTTTGTCTGATTTATGATAAAAATCTTTTTTCAGTCAATATAAAACCCAAAATCAGTTTCTTTAGTGTTATCTTCCTTTCTTAAAATATCATGATTTTATTTTTAAAAATATCCCTTCTGTAGCTTTTGACTTCCTCATTTCACCTTACCATTCCACCCTGAAGGACTAAAGTAGACACAAATAACGGAGGAAAGCTGAAAGGTGGTGTGGCAGTGCTATAAGGAAAATGCCCAGATGAGGGAACTGTTTTCCACTTTCTCTAAGATACAGAGGGAAAGGATATTACACAAGACACTGAATCTCTTTTTTTGTGGAATAAACCTGTATTAAACAATGTGGAATTCCAAAATACCACAAGGTTATCCTTCCTTGTCTTATTACAACTTCAGAGGTGGCTAAGAAATAAGTGGTCCCAAGAAGGATCAGGTGTTTGCCAACTTTTTACCTATACAGTGTGTTCTGCTTTATTTGGTTTCTGAGTAATCTAGAATCAGTAACTTTGCTATACTGTTCTCCAGTCTGTAAATGCATCCAGTGTCTGCTGCTGCCACGAACAGGATTCTTTTCCCTGCACTCACACCTCAAAATAAAAAAACTAAGTTTACCTTTAGTTTCCACCCAATTTTTTGTCCCTCATTGCAATTTATTTATTTAAAAAAAGATAATTTCTAGGCTTTCTCCCTTCTCTTGGAAGGAAGACTTCCTCTTTATTATCTTAACAAAACTCCCAATTCTTACTGGGTGAGATTCATCTCACAAAACTTACACGATGCTCAGCTTGTACGGAGATATTGTGGTGTTTGCTGTCATCAAAATGAGACACACATCTGGTCTAGGATGAGAAAAATTGCTGGATGGAAGTGCTGTCTTTCTTTTCAGTTATTACAGTGGAAATTGAGGTGACTGGTTCATACATAATAGCTACATTTTGTTAAGTAATAGTCTTCATGACAGTTAAAAATACTCGGTAAAAGTTAAGCCAAGGCATTTAGCTAGTGTTTAATAATCTCCCTGTGCTATTCTACTTTCATGTCTTGTTTCTTGTTCCAAGCTGTAGTCTCTTTGAAAGAGAAACTGTCTTTCTGTCCTGTATATAGTGTCCGTAGAACCTGCTGGAAAAATACACTAGACTTTTCATGGTAAATCATTTTTTCAGACTTCTTTCTTCTATGTCACAATAAATCATGTAACAAACCAGGTTAGAATAATTTTTTGTGTACAAACAGCAGTATTATTTATAATATAGAAAGGTAATTGCTGTGCTGTGCTCCATGCTTCTGAAGCCAAGAACGCAGATTAGACATGTATCAGTCAGAGACAGTCCATATACCAAATCATGTTTCGTTGAGAAAAAGGGCTTAGTTGAGCTGCTGCTGCTTCTTTGTCAGCCTGAAATTTCAGACAGTTCTAACCAAAAGACACTAACAGTATGTTCTCAGGGGTGATGTGTTCTCAACTAGGAACACCAAAATTTATTACTCAAACCTTACTTGAATCGCAGGTTGAAAAATAAATACTATAATTATGATTTTTGTTTTTATTTCTTCATTCTCTGTTATTTAAAGTCAGATAAAAATCTGGTCTTCCTGTCCATCTAAGTTGGTAAAGGAGATTATCATAGTGATCTTTGTTCTGGAGTATATGACCCATAACTGCTGCCTCGCCATTGGCTGTGAAACTTAGATTAACTAACTCGCAGGAAATACTATTTCCTATCCCTGTCCTACTGAGGGAAATGTTATCTTTCAAGCTATGTAATGTAATTTGGGGTAGCTGAACCAACCAGAAGCAATTTAACTGATTTGGAAGGGCCAGAATGATTGGTCATTAACATGTTCTGACTGTTTCTTCTGTCCTGACATGACTGAACAAATAGCTTGCATCAATTGCAGAAAAAAATCCCACCACCAAACCCAAAAGGTCTGGACAGGGGATGGCTTTTTGCATCCCTTCATAGAAGGTTAACCTCCTCGTTAAGGCTGCTTTATCCTACACAATGCACCTTTCTGTGCTGCCAGGTGTAACTCTTTTCAGATTCACCAAGTAAGAAGGCAGAGTACCAAGGCTCTTGCAAACCACAGGAGAAAACTAAGGGAGATGCGCATGTTAATCCCTACACCTTTTTGCATTAATCACTTCTTTTAGTTGGAGTCCAGTTTGTGTGTGCTCCATGGAAGAACTGACTCTGGGAGTGTTACAGGATAGAGTTCCTGAACCGTTGTGCCATAGAGAAATATCCCAAGTGAAGAGGTGCTGTATCAGAAAGAAGACTCAGGCAATTAAGTTTTCCATGATGGTCATAAATGAGCACAAGAGAACTTTTCGTCTCTTTTTTCTTGTATTGTCTGTCAGTGGATCTGATCCCTACACAGTTTGTAGTTACAGCTTGAAGTTGTCTGTTAACTAGTCAGTTGCTGCAAAGGGGGAAGATGCTCTTTACAGGCCTGTGCATATCTAAGTCTTGGTTGTGAGTCTTTCTTCCTCTAAATTCAAGTTTTTAATCAAACTAGCCAGCCCATCATGTGATTTTCTGAAGCAACCTTTTGGGGTAATAATGCAGGGACCCCTAATTGAGACTCTGTTTATAGGCTTGTTTATGTTGAGAGCACTCTCAGCAGTGGTTCAGCCTTATATTTTTACAAGGACCTTGGAAGTCTTTGTTTTGCCTGTTGAGAGAAATCTAAATCCTTGGAGTAACAGGATTGTTAGTAAGCAAAACCTTGCACATTTTGGAGTGAGTTAAATTTAAAATTCTTTACATGTTTCTGTGGTTGCTTTCTTTGCTTTTTTTTTTTTTTTTAAATTAGCCTTAAAATGAATGCCACTTCTTAAAATGATTAATTTTTTTAGGGGGAAAAAACAAACTAATTCATGCTGTTACCTTTCATTACCTACCTTTCCTGAGTTTATTCCTTCCATATCATTCCATGTTTACGTTAAGTTAAAAGCTGTGCCCATACTTCCATTGATACTTTTTTTCAGTTTTACATGTGGAATTTGAAAATAACTTTTCACGAAAAAGGGTTTATACATGCATAGAATATATGCACTTCTTAAAACCAGAGACCAAAAGGATGGCTTACATTTGTTCTCTTGGGACAGTTGCCTAATAATGTGTTTCAGTGGTGAAAAAATTATAGTGAGTAACAACTGGAAGATTTTGGAGGCTTGTAGTAAATCAAACTAGTAACAAGGAGCATGTGATTAACTTTCCTGGTAGAAAGGGAGAAACTATTGAAATAGCTATTTGAAAAATAAAATCAAGAAGTAGAAAGATATGTTCTTTTTGTATTTTTAAATGGCTATATAAACTCTTTAGTTAAGGAAAATATCCGAATTCTGGGCAAAAAAGCTGACTAAACAGAATGTCATGGTTGTGCAAATGAGAACCGTTAATCCCAGATTGATCAGTTACTGGAAATACTAAATTTGAAAAGGTAAAATCCTTGAAACTTGTAAGAATGAATAAAAAGGGATTGGGGGCAGTTTAAAAAATCAGAAGCTTGTACTGAATATTGTGTGGTATAACAGAGATCTTTCCGAGACTGAATCAGTGCACTTTTAAGATTTTTTTTTTTTGGAACATTATGATTTTATCGGTTGTAGTAAAGAAGTGTAGTAATACACAGCAGCCATGGGAAACTAGCAACAAACTGTAACTCTAAAACTGCCATCTCATCACTAGCATTTCAGAATCTGTTAAACCTATTTCTTTTTACTCTGAGAGCTCTGTTCCAATTTTTTTCTTCCTTACTGTCTTCCTTTGCTTCTCTTAGGTTCGCAAATTTGTGGCCAAGGACAGTGCAGGGCTTCGTATCCGTAGCCACCCTTCCCTTCAGAGTGAGCAAATAGGCATAGTGAAAGTCAATGGATCCATCACTTTCATTGACGAGGTAATAAGACATTTCTGTTGAAAATTGGGCTAAGATGTAAAGTTAATTCATGCAAATGTTGTGGTTTTTTCATGTTTAGATATACAACTTAAGAATGTAAGAGAAAAAATTGCAAAATTAAATATTTACTAATTTAGTTTTTCAAGCTGTTATTTCCTTTTAATTTACTTACTTGAAAGTCTGTATAACAAACTTTTGATACTCTGATATGAGGAAACAACATTCCTAGTGTTCATCTTATTATAATACCTCTGAGGATTTAGCTGTTCATGACTTACTATCTCAACTCTACACAAAAATTCAGATGTAGGTGTCATTTTCCTACATCTTTCACTTACACTTCTGAAAGATCACTAGTTATTAGACTACTATGCATGTATTTTTCTTGCAATATAATTTCATATACAAGGAGTATTTTTGCAATTTACTAAGCTGTACCAGCAGTGGAAAAATGGAAAGTGGGGAGCTTATGAAGGCTTGGCTTTCTTACCTCTTTCCTCTCAAAGCAACTCTTACTGTAGCATGATCCAATTTAAATTTATCTTTGCGCCTTGCCTTCTAAAAAGATATGCCTTCCATTGCTTTGAAATTCTGATTTTGTCGGTATTTCTCTTTACCTATCCCTATGTTTTGTCAGTATAGTGAAGATCATTACTTCCTTGCTACTATTGTCTGTTTGTCTGAAGTCTGTTGATCCTTACTAGCTACGGAACAGTTACAGGAGGGCATGGCTCGTTTTTGTTGCTTGTTTCCCATAGATCCACAATGATGATGGTGTTTGGCTGAGGCTGAATGATGAGACAATAAAGAAGTATGTTCCTAACATGAATGGTTACACTGAAGCCTGGTGTCTCTCTTTTAACCAACATCTTGGCAAGAGCCTTCTGGTACCTGTTGACGTAAGTAAAAGGTGCCTTTGAAAAATATCCAAAAGTACACTCTATCCTCATTACAAGACTTTTCTTTAATTAAGGCTGCAAATGAGTCCTGAGGTAAACAGTATTTTAATTACCAAATACTACCTTGTATGTGTTTGCATTTTTGAGGGCTATTGTGTAATGAGGGTGGAGTGTAGCAAGATTTTTGAGGCTTTTTATGTTGAAGCCTCTTCTCGTAGAACAGAAACAAAAGTTCAAGGACCTCTATAGCAGTGTGCAAAAGTATGAGATTGTAGTCTGTACCAGCTGTTTCTGGTGCAAGATGTCATTGTCCATAAAGTAGCCCACCCATGTGGTGATTTCAGAAGAGGCTTGCAGCCTGCAGTGAGTCAATGCAATTGAGGCTTTTTTAAAAATAATTGAAAAGTCCTTTAGGCTCTCTTGGGTTTTGTGTATTTTTTTTTTTCTGTGAATCCTGAATCTTTGTTATCAAGGATAACCTGAATCCTTGAGTTATCAATTTATTAGTGAATCAAAGAATTCCAGAGCGTCAAAACTGAGTAAAAAAATCAATTGGTAAGAGTAAGCATAATTTATCTGGATGACTTTAATGGCGATCACCATCACTACAGTTCAAAGGTTGCACGTTTTCCGTAAACAAGATACAGCTTAAAAAAATATTAAAACATAGAAAGAAAAAAGTACATTGGCTAAACCACTGTTTCTCAAAAAACCTGTGGAAGTGCGGGCCTTTCTGGCTCATCTGGTTTTGTGCATTCCCCAAAGTGGGAAGTAACATAATTTCTTCAGAGCAGAATGTGAGAATCAGATCTACTTGGTAACACAGCTGTTGAGATTTGATTTGCCCTCTTACATGAGCGAGCTGCTGCTGCAGGTGAAAGCAGTTAACAAATATTTGGCCACATTAAACACTGACAGCCAGCAATGTCACCGTTCATGTTTTCCAGTCATAGAATAACTGAGATATTCCCAGTTCCAGTGAAACTGGGCTGTTTTCTACTAGCCAGATCTGGCAATTTATAAACTTGTGGCTGCAGCCCATGTTCTGGCAAACACTATTACATGATGCAACTAAATTTTCTTCCTATTCACCTTCTGGGCTATGAATGATTTGTTGCTACAACTGTACTTGGAGATTTTTTTCAATAAAATCCTTATTTTGGGAAGTACTTTAAGATTGCATTTGGCAAGTAAATTATTGCTGTACTTGGTCATCAGTCACTCGAACACCATGTTGGAATATTTATCCAGTTTGCTGTAGAATATAAGACAAAAAAATACAAGCTTTGCTTAAGAATCTTAATTGTATTTTTGGCCTTGGAAATTGATACTCATTAGGAAATAGCCATAGTGTACTTTCACAAAACGTTAATATATGTATACAGCAGTATCATAGGCCTGGATAAGTGTTAGATTTTATTTCACTTTTCCCCTCAGCAAGTTAAAAAAACATTAAAAATAGAAAAAGATTTGAGCTCAGTAGTTATGTACCTACTGGTTGGCACATTTCAAATGCCTCTAGTACACACTTCTAGAGAAGAACATATCCTGTGCTGTCTAAGAAAAGCTTGAAATTAAATGGCTGTCATAAATAAATAAACTGAGTATTCAGTCTTGATAATATAATCTTGATAATTCAAAGTTCATTTGATTAGGTCGGGTACAATTAAATTTGAAAATCAGCATTTAATTGTCATACATTTCACTCTAAATGCTTCTGTAAAGTTCCAATAAAATGTTACAGATCATTTTTTTCTTAAACAATTGCTGTGGATTAGTTTTGATACCATTTGAACTATTAGGAGTTGGTAGATATTACTAATTTTCTTTTAACCATATATATTACAATCTTAATGGCACAAAGCTGAAACTCATGTGTTTTCTTAGCTTCTAATCAGTAAGCAGCCAGTAGCCATGTAGCAAATGCCTTATGAAAGCAACTACTATAAAAAAGTAGCTATGCATAATAAGATGTGTTTTGAGCTACTTTCAGATGGAAGATCTCTTTGCATCTCTCTCATATTTTCAAATTTTTGAAAGGACTGAGCCCTGAAGCTATTTAATTTCATTATGTCCATATTTAAGCTGTAGGATTTGTTGGTTTGATTCGTAATAATAAGGGGGAAAAAGGAAAAGAAATGTTCTCTAATGTTTTCTTTCTTAAAGGCCACAAACCAAAAGTCAAGATTCAGTGGCTTACTTTTGAATGCCTTAGTCTTTAATGCTTGCTATCATAGCATTATGCACCACACAACTTGGTGAAATTCAATAAACTCTTTTGTAACTTAGCTTAAAACTCTTTTTCCTGCTAAATCTTGATCACATAAAGTGATACTGCTTTCTTAGTAGAAAGTTTTAGAGTAAAATCTCTTTTAAAGTGATAACTGATTTGAGAGTATTCAAAAATAAGTCTGTCTGTCTCTAAACTGTCCAAGAAAATTATGTTCTTTTGTTTACTGCAGGGAAGGTTGAACTAGATGATCTTTAAAAGGCTGTAATCTCCCAAACTAAACTATTCTATGATTTTTTGAAAAGAACTATATTTTTATTAAGTTTTCAAATTTTATCATGCAATCTTCTAGGGGTGAATGATTTGTGCAGCAAAAGGTGTTCAATTGAGCAATAAATGCTAAAGGTTCTGTAGATGAGATTGAACAGATACGGAAGATTTCACATCCTTCTTTTGTTTATTCGGGTAACCAAATGACATGACGAGCAGAATGTAATAAAAAAAACCAACTGTTAATATACAAAATTTTTGGAATCCAAAGCTGTTCTACCAGTATTGGTTTTGGAAGAAGGAGACAGACTGGAAAATGTCTCTCGTGTGACTGAAAATACAAATGGAAAATCAAGTAGCTAAATTAGTCATTGTATTTCCTGTTCAAATGAATGTCACATTACTTTTATTATACTCAATTTTTATTCAATTTACAAGTGTGCAGACTTGGCAACTCCGATTACGTTACTCTGTCACATTTAAGCATGCAGGCTTTTTCTAATCATCCCTTAAGTAAATAAAATCTCTCAGTAAATTTTGTAAAATATAATTAAGGTATCTTTTTTTTAAAGAAAGCTTGAATTCTTCTGTTTCATCACTGTAGTAATCAACAGTGAACACACCAAAAAAAAGGTAGAATTTTTCAGCCTTTTGTCCTCCTGGCGTATATATTGTATTTACGTTTTAACCATATATTTTATGATAAACCAAATACTGAGTATCTTGGATCTCTGTTCCTGTATGTTTTGATCAAAGTTATTATATTTAAAGAAAAATGATCCCAGGAAAGCAGAGATCTATTGTAGTTGCCATACTAATTTGAGCTGTGGTCATTTACCTTAAGAAAAGCTGTGCAGTCAAATCCTTTCATGAGGGGCTGCCATGTAGCCATTGATTCACCATGCCCGGAGGTATTTAAAAGATGGGTAGACATGGTACTTAGGGACATGGTTATGTGGTGGTTTTGGCAGTGTTAGGTTGATGATTGGACTTGATTTTTAAAGGTCCCTTCCAACCTAGACAATTGTAAGTTTTTGAAAAAATACTTGTTAAGTTTTGATAGAGGGTGTTACATATAAGGACAGTTACATATGCATGAAAGGTAAATACAGCAGAAGGTACGTGGAGCAGGAAACAGTACACATTACGGAGAAATAGAATTTTACCTTGTCTAGGCTCTGGAACTTGACTTTTTAAAAATAATATTCTGAATATGGTTTTGTTACTTCATTTTAAATATCAAACTGTATAGGGAATATTGTACCCTGCTGCCCAGTTTTACTATTATATTCCCCAACCACCATAGGCAAACTGGATTGAGAAACCGCAAATTTTCTTAAACCACTGTAGCAGTGGAAGAAAGAACCAAAAGTAGTATGTAGACTGCAGTGTTTGATCACAGAACCTCACAAAGCTGAATGATTTGTGGAGGCATTAAAGGACATTCACAATAGATTTCTACCATTGCTTTAGGCATGGAGCAATTGGAGAGTAAGACTGTGGTGGGTAAAGTGTCAAGGTGGTTGTTTTAGCTAAGCCTTAGCTTTGAAAAATAATATTAATCGA
Source organism: Gallinago jamesoni (assembly GCA_025769975.1). Taxonomy (NCBI): domain Eukaryota; kingdom Metazoa; phylum Chordata; class Aves; order Charadriiformes; family Scolopacidae; genus Gallinago; species Gallinago jamesoni. Next base: position 162,322,556 of record JAOQGH010000001.1, read on the forward strand.
GATTTTAAATGCTTCTTAATAATAATTTGGTCATGAAATGAAGTAAGTAGTATTTAATTTTTTGATTTCTGAAACTTAAACTTTATTGGAAAAAAGTATGAATTCCTGAAATTATTTTTAGTTTTTTGGAAGGGAAGGCTTGAAAAGTAAAAAATGAACTAAACCTACAGATGGTAGTATAAGATCTCCATATAAAGCTTGTATGTAGTAGTTTCTTCAGAATCAAAACTTAATTCTCAAATGCATGACTGATCATTCATCTGATCTGGCATATGGTGTGCTAATAGCCAAGAACATCTCAAGTTCCTAGAGCAAAGGGAACTTATCTGCGTGGTGGTGTTGCTCAGCCAGCACGGTCCCACTTCACTGCTGTTGGTTTCTTCTTTATGTTTTATACATACAGCTCTACAGCATACAAAAGCAGATCTTTGAAACTATATTTTTAGGTATGGATGTTTCTCTGTACAGTAGAAGTCCATCACAAAATATGAGATATGCTGCAAAGTGTAATACCATTAGTCCATTAAACTACATTGGATGTCAATGATGTACGCTCTTATTAGGCAAATGTAGACTTTTGATAGTTGTCATAGTTTTACGGCAAATTAATAAGACATCACTCTGCCAGTCTTCTTATCTAACACCTTCCCCAGTGCCCCAAAACATACCTCACTGTGTGCATTGGTACCTCTTTCAATTTTGGGTAGAGGTACTAAATTCTAAAGAAGTGCTGGTATTTGGTCATTTCCCTGGTTTTGTCAAAGTTGCAGATTGTTTGGATGACAAACTTGATGTAAGAAGTTTTGCAAACAGTATATAGCTAAATGATTTGCTTCTGTCATGGGATACAAGCATGGTTTTACTTAATATGTTTATTTCAAGGAACACAGAGGAGGTGCAGGCTAAGGTTGTTTTGTACTGTTTCTGCTTAAAGGGGTTCATTGCCTTTTCTTTTAACTACTGTTAAATTTTAATGTGACTGCTGTCCAGGGATTTCACTCGGTTCCCCTGTCAAGATGGGGATAGGAAATGATTTTGATACCTCTCATGACATGGATAAAATGGTTACTTTGCCAAAGAGATTATGTTATAAATACTGATTATTAATGCTACTGTATATGTACTATTAATTCTTTCATTTGACAGGAACACTGAAAATGTCTTTGAAATTAGTAGAAACCAGTTTATGGAGAAAAGATGGCTTCTTTTACGTGTTTTCCAGTGATGAAAAAATGCTGTCTTTAGCTGTTCTGTGGGAGAAAAAAATACACAGAAGAGCAGCGCTCATCTCTGTAGTACAAGCAACTGGTTATAGAATTAGAGGAGTCTTTCTGGCAGCTCTATTTGGTCTATGATAATTCCCAACAAACTACTAAATACATTGTTTATTTTATAAAACTAATGAAATCTTAGCGATCGTTCTCCTTGCAGCACTCTGTGAAGTTTTTGGCTCTGGCAAAGAGTGTGATTTTGATGTGCAAACCAGTGAAATCATTCTGTGCAAGTGAATCGCTTTCAACAATAGTGAGCTTAGCCCTTCTGCATATTGTCAGTTCTGACTTTGGTGACTAAAAGTCCATGTGCAGTTGCCTTTGCAATAGTTGAAATTATTGCTTTAAGAACAGCAGCAGACTGTCTTGCTATAAAATTGTGTTTTGTGGTGGAACCAACTACTGTTTCTTTGTAATAGAAGTGTGGGGTTTTTCTGTGCATGAACTCTGAAGCTTTTTAAGAAATGTCTGGCTCTTAATTTCAGTAAATGGCATGACACACTACATCCATTTCGAGCTTTTGACGTACAAAACTGGTTTTGTTTAATGGATGATTTGCCATGGTGAGCAATGGACTCAGGTGACTTGATTAGGAAAACAAACTTTCCCCTTTTGCAAAACGGAAAGTTTACTTGTGGAGAAAGTTTGTGTCATAATACCTCAAGCTTCTTCCTCCAGTGTTTTTTTGTTCCTGTTTCTTTGTTGATATATGTCTTTTTTTTTTAAACTTTGTTGCTCAGAATGTCTTTAATGCTAGCCAAGGAGTAAGGGATTTGGACTTTTTTTCATGGACTTCCAAAGCTTTACCCCCTAAGGTGAGTGTAAGTGACAGGAACAGTCACACTGTATCTTGTGTTTTCAGATTGTACCTTCTGACTCAATTAGACATTAAATATTCTTTGAAGTCTATTTTACTTTGAATTATTTTACAGGAAGTAGCAGATTTGTGTAGAATGCTGTATCTGTGTGTCTTCCTTTAGGACGAGAAAAAAATGCCAGGGCAGATTATTGAATTTTCATTCATTCATTCCCTTCTTTTATTTTTTTTTTTAATTTTTAAAACAAACCAAATTAGAAATTCAGAGAGATGACCTATTAACATAATAAAAGCTTTCATTCTCTTTTTGATGCAGAATGTACTAGTAATTGTTTTTTTCTGTTACTGCAGGGTACACATTAAATTGCAGCATTTAATAAGATGGTATTTGAATGAAGAAAGCGTCAAATAATAAATACTCAGCCCATTCTTAATATTTTTAAAAAATTATACAGTTATAGGAACAAGTTATGTGCAGTTAAACAGTTTAAATTATCTACAGAAGTGCTTGACTAAATCTCTTTGCAGCCCTATAGACACTGAGTGTTTTTTCATTTGACCTTTGTAATGAAGATGACTCTCAGCATTGTGTGTACTGTTTTAGAGATTTAAAAAACTTGGTTTTCACCAAATCTTTTTCCCCAAAATAGCAAACTTCATTGTTATATCAAGACATAGGCAATGTTTAAACTGACCTTAAAACATACAGAATTATTTTTCCTTGAGCCAAGTTTATCTCGGCTTGCATTAACTTGCTTTGAAAGTTACATATTTACAGAACAGATTAATTTTTGTAGAAATGCCTCTTGGAAAGACTGCTGTTTACTTTGGACATTGTGCACAGACTTCAATATGAAAAAGCTAAAAATGGGATAATTAAAAGAGATCAGAGGAAATCACAGTAATTAAAAAGGAAATAACATAAGCAGAAGTTTGTTTTTAAACTGATAAAAGAAAGTATTCTTTTACACAGCAGGAAGTGAAGTCATGGAAGGTACTGTTACAGGAGATTGTGGAGGCAGAAAGGTATCAGCACATTCAGAAGAAATTAAACAAATGTATAGAAATCAGATTCATAAAAAAAACACTACAGAAAACAGGGCATACCCTCTAACATCCATAATAAAAATAATGTAAATGCTGCTGGTGTATAAGGGACAGACCACTAATAAAGACTTGAATGCTACTTCTAAATGGCATCTCTTGTTGCCATTGCTGACGTCCACATACTGGATTAGGGGAACCACTGGCTTCGTCCTGTAGGGCGTTACTTAGTTCTTAAGTTTTAGGTGTCCTTTTAAAAGCACTTGTGACTTGTATTATAAGCATAATAGAGTTCGCTCCTGCTTCTCACTTGCTTTCTTCTGATATAAATGTGCGTTACGTTACTCCCATCCCTCATATTTTTCTGTGCAATAGCCTTTTAATTAAGCTATAGCTGGCTGGAAAATCTATGCTAATGTATTTCCTTTCCTTTTAGTAACTACCAATTTTTCTTGGTAGGAAACTGAAAAACTTATTGTTTCAGATTTGGGTAAATATTTCATCTGTAATTGGTACCAGGTAACATAAATTTGCGGACCATTTTTGAAAACAATAAATATGCACTAGTATTTACAAGTGCATTTAAGAATCTATGGTGTTGCTGTTACTCTTTGTCATAATTTTACCTTTAATGTAGATTAAACAATGTATTCTAAATGTGAAACTAAAAAAAAACATATCATTTGGAAAGAGATAATATTTGAATTCTTTTTACGTAGCCCCAGACTTTTTCACAACATCTCATAAGTACAGCAGGAGGAATGAGTATGTATCCTGATAAATGTCAGTATGAAACAAGGTTTAGTGAAAGCAGTTAGAATAAAGAATTTTCTTTAGTGGTAGATGAGAATTATTCCTTTTATATAAATGGTTACTTTTATACCAGTTTTGTTTCAAGAATAATATATGAATAATTTCAGTTAATGTGGCATTTACTAATAGTTGGTTATCATTGCATGCTAAAATTAGCACTGTAACTAGTATCTCTTTTAGCTCTTAAATTTAGCTATTGTAGTCTTGAAATAAGTATTTCTTATCTAAAGAGTTCAAAGGTCTTATTAATAGATTTTATTCTGTTTGTTTTGCCTTTTTTTTTTTTTTTTTTAACTTCTCAGGAATCTAGGTCTAATACTGATGATTTTTTCAAAGACCTAAATTCACACTGCCCACAGGAAGCAGTGATGCAAGAACAAGACGTGCCATTCCTTCGAGGTGGACCTGGAGTGTACAAGGTAGTGAAGACTGGCCCGTCAGGTCACAACATCAGAAGCTGCCCTAACCTTAGAGGTATCCCAATTGGAATGTTAGTTCTGGGAAACAAAGTCAAGGCAGTGGGCGAGGTATGGATCCTTGTAGCTTCAGTTCATGTCTTCATAGATACCAGTATATAACAGTAATAAACGCAACAAAAGAACAGGTTTGCTTTTCCAACCTTCATGATAAATACTAACCTTTGAACTTGGTTTATATATAAATACTAATGCAATTATGTCTTTTGCCTTTTAGATGTGTGCGTTGATTGGAATAATGTTAAAATTGCACTGCAGTTACATATGCTTGCTTATTTATTTCTGTTACAGTATTCCTCACAAAATGATGTTTCTTGTTCTACTTTTTTGTTGTGTTCTTTGAAAGAATTTTGTTTCATTAAAAAAATTTTTTTCTAGGACCTAACCAATTAACAAATTATTCTGTTTCTCTGTATTGATGGTATTCATTTGTTCAGTTGCTGAACTGTTGTTACTGTTCCCAGTTGTCCAGCTGTGGTGTTTTATGGTTAAGAAGGGCTTAAGGATGAAGTGTGTCATGCTATTTCCTAAATATAATAACAGGAACAAAATTAGAACTTGTACAAACTTCTCGTATATAACTTGGTATTACAATTCTACTGTTGCAGCCACCAATAGAAAGGCATATTTTGGTGAATATCTCCTTCAAACTTGTTTGGATGTTCTAAAGTTGTGGTGTTGGTGTTTTGCTTCTCCTGAACATAAGCAGGTCTAAGATTTTTTGGAAATAAACCTAAGTGTAAATGTGCCATAAATAGTTTTGGTCCTACAATCTGCCTCAGCCTGTGGCCTTAATTTAAGAAACTTTTTTTTTCAACATTTGCTTTGTAATAGAGAGATTGGAATGAGTGTGTTTTTCAGATACTATAATAAGATAATAATCACAGTACTGAATTACCTGAAAAGTCATTAAATTGTGCTTTTTTTATCTGTGTGCATCAGGTGACTAATTCAGAAGGTACATGGGTGCAAATGGATAAGAACAGCATGGTAGAGTTCTGTGAAAGTGATGAAGGAGAGGCGTGGTCGTTAGCTAGAGACAGAGGTGGAAACCAGTACCTTCGACATGAAGATGGCAAGTTGTTTTGTTTTGTTTTTTTTTAAATTAGAAAAAAATAAGCAACCTAACCAGGAAAAATAAATAAAGAAGGAACTGAGTTTTTCAGGTTTAAACATTAATTTAGAATTTTCATTTGAGTTACTTTACACAGTTGGACTTCAAAGTTGTTCTTTAAGTGTTTTTAAAGGAACAGTTAAACTATTTCCCCATGTTTTCTTCTGTACCACTTATGGATCACATTTTAACCATCCTTCTTTTAGCTATGGGGATCATTTTTAAATAAGTAATTGTGCATTTTTTTAGCTTTCTTTGGTTTACTTTGTCTCTGAAAATCAGAGCAGAATGAATTATTTATGTTCCTTTTGATTTTAAGTTTGTTAATTCTCTAACAGAGTATCCTGTTAAAAACCTGTTACCATGTTTTTTAGCACCCTCTTTACAATTAACATCAAATTAGTTAATTATTCTAGTTAGCAAAGTATGATTGCATTCTCTTAAAATGCAAAATTTCTGTCCTGGTAATTCATTTTCAGATGGGGTAAAACCTAGAAATAATAAAATAAAACATAAAATGTTAGGGCACAGAACTTTGTTCTTGCCCCTCCCCTCACCCACAGTCATCCTTCTTGTTGATCTCCTTCTAAACAGGGTATCATTACTGATCTAAAATATCTTTCTTTTACCCCAAATGCTTCATATGAACACCTTGAGTTCTCCTATGCAAGATTATGGGCCACTTATATTCCTTTAAAAGATGAGACAGGGAGTGATCTGTCAGTATTTATAGTTCTGGAAGAGATCATCTATCCAACCCTCCCTGTCAGTACAGATTTCAGATAGATCAGGTTGCTCAGGCCCTTGTCTAGTTGACTTCTCACTATCTCCAGCCTCTCTGGACAGTCTGGGCAGTATTTGACTCCCCTTCAAGGTGAAGAGTTTTCCTAATACCTAATCACAGTTGCCTGTGCTGCAACTTTTATTTTCTCTTGTCGTATCACTGTGAACCTCTGAGAGGACTCTGGCTTCATCTTCCCTGGACCCTTTGATTTAGGTAGGTGAGGGAGCAATAAGATCTCATCTTAGGTTTCTCTTTTAAAGGCTGAACAAACCCAGGTCCCTCAGCCTCTCCTTAGACATTGTGTGCTCTACTGTCCTGATTGTCTTGGTGGCCTCCCTGAATTCATTTCAGTCTGTCTTCTGATGGGCAGCCTGTAACTGGACAGAACACTCCAGCTGTCCAGTGTGTCCCTCTTGTCTTTCCAATGTCTAGTAAAAGTTACTATGAATCTTCATTAGCAGGATTTTATTACAAATATTTTCAGGAACAAACATTTAAACCTGGAAAACCTCACCCTCAGCAGTCATATTCTGCTTGTGTTTTTACGTAGTACTTACTGTCAGCCTCTTACTTGTTCATCACAACAGACTCTCAGCAATCTTTCTGCTTTTGACGTTTTATGCTGAAAATCATTTCACACCTGGATACTCTGATAATTATCATCGCATTACCATATTAAAGCAAAGTAATTCCTTGCTAATGTGTAAGTAGTTCTTGTGGGCTATTGCTGCTTGACTTCAACATATGAAACATTCTGTGAAGAAGGGGAATAACCAAGAGTTTTTCATAAAATGTAGAAATTGTGAAGAAAAAAGTGTTTACTTACTACTTAGCACAGCATCTTTTTGAAGTCACAGAGTCTTTAAGTTATGTCTGATAATGTCAAGTTCCGAGGTGCTCAAAGAGCCAAAGATTCTAGAAACTAAGTAGTTTGTTAATTGGAACAATACCTTACTGTTGAAAGTATGTATATTCAGTAATAGGCTTGTTAACTTCATCATCATTTTCTATCCCAATATGAAGCTGTTTGCTTTCCCAGTAGAAAATAATTGCTCTGAAGTTAATAAATTAAGCAGTGCACAAAAACTTCCATTCAAGAATACTTATTTTAAAGAATAGATACAACCTGCATTTAAGTCACGTGATGGTATTCTATATACCTTAAATAGTCTTTTCCAGCTTCAGTAATTTATTTATTTCATCCTTTCTATATGGAAAGTGATTTCTCAAGGTATATATGTGCTTTAAAATAAAATTTCCAACTTTGGAAGAATATAAACAAGACTCTTGTTTGAAGGTCCATCTTTAATTTCTTGATACTTAATGTGCGGTTACTGAGAGATGTCTTCAAGTATATCAGTATTCTCACAGAAGAACAAAAACTCAAGCTCCAGGCTTTGAGGACAGAACTCTGTAGTGGGATTTTTACAATCCAGTGCATTGGGATACCATCTTAGAACATTCTGATGCAAGTCCTATGCCTCAACATGCCTGGTTTTATTATTTTCTAGATTACTCTCTTTTTAAAAAAAAAAAGCATGAAGATAGATGTCTCTTGTGCATCTACCTAAAACAGTTTCAGTAGTTATTGGTGCACTTACTGAAATACTTCAATCTATTTGACATTACTAGCCCATGTCAGTACTGAGTAAATCTAATGAGCTTAAGCCACATCTGAAAAATGTTTTAACTGCTTTTGTTTGCCATTAAATTAATTAGGAATGCTCTGTTTTCAGTGTCAGTGCTTTTGCTGGAGGGAAATAATTAGCATTTGGAGGAGCTCCAGCTAGATTTGCAATGTCTATATTTTTATCCACAAATAACACCACTTTTCAGATTGCTTTTGTATTTTCACCATTTAATAAAATGATAATTAAATTCTCAGAATTCTCAGAAGTAGAATTCATCAAAGACAGAGCAAAAGGCATACTGAATGCCCACCTCTGTAGGCAGATATCCGAATAAATCAGCTGAAACACTACAGCAAGATCTAGAGTTGCCTTTAAATCGGAAAATTCTAGATTCTTTATTTTTTTAAATTGAGTTTAAATTTCAAACCTTCTCTCTGATACGTTTTGATTTTTGTTGTTTTTTTTCCTTAATTTGTGTATATATGTTCTATAAAATTTCATACTGTGTAATGCAGTTTTGGCCTGAGATACAATTTCCTAAAAATGCCTCTTAGAGGAGATGTAATGTGGATTCAATTTAAAAAAAATAACTCCAGTACATTTATAAAAGGAAGTGTTCAAGGTGACAACCTGAGCTTTTAACCTGCATTTGGAAGATTTCACATGAATTGTTTCTTGTAACTTATCACTTGGAACAGTATTTCTGACCGCGTTAAGCCAGATTGTCTCCCTAAATCCAAATAGTCAAGTGCATTCTGTGTCTCATTTATCTTGGCTCTTCGGTTGTTAGGGATAATGAGAAAGACCCCAAAATGGGTTTAGTTGGGAGGTCTTTTTAGTACCATACAGAAAGCAAAACTGTAGTACTTGGTATAAGATACAAATTAAAGATACAAATAAATCTGTGAGGGAAAAAGTAGTCTTATGTCCTGTGAACTAATTTAGGTGATAGCCAGGATTAAAAGTTTATTGACTCTGAAAAATCTTTTCTCCACCCTGCTTTGTCAAATGCCTTTAACAGTTGTCCAAAGAATAGACATTGAATGATGTTATGGTACTGAAAAAACAAGTGTCAAGCCTCATCCTAAGTGGTTTTTGGCAAAGCTGGCACCAACTCAAACAAACACAAAACAGTCTGTGTGGTTTTAAGTCTTCCATCTTTTTGTTTAGAGCCTGAGCTCTAAAGAAGGGAGATGTGCTTTTCCTTCTGAAGAAGAATTGCGTAGAGTGGTAGTGTGCTATCTGTGGAAAAAACAATATTGCTCCTTTGCCTTGTGACTCACCTTTCCAGTGTAAAGTAGTTACTAAGATAGTCTAATTCTGAAGTGATGTGCTTTTTTTACAGAGCAAGTTCTCCTAGATCAAAATGTTCAGACTCCTCCCCCAAGTCCTTTTTCAATACAAGCTTTCAGTAAGGGGACAAGCTGTAGCAATGGACAAGGGTTTGATTATGGCCTTGGAAATAACAAAGGTATGTTTTTACACCCACATTTTAAAAAAATATGTCTGTCTTAACTTTGCTTATGTTTTTGTTCTTCATTTCCTATTCTTCCAGGCACTGTCAGGTGTCCTCCCAAAGACATAAGCAGTAGTGCAATGAATTTCAAGGAGGTTTAAAAGCATGTAGTTAATGTTGTAACTGCTTTTTTTTTTTTCTCTGCTCTAATTTCACTCAGTCTAAGTACTCTGTTTAATTTTAAGTTACACTTGAGGCTTTCTGTATTGGTATGCACAAAGCTATAATGCAGAAATGAAAAAGATATAGTTGTAAAAGAAGATAAGAAAATTATTTGATTCAGTAAGCATGGATTTTTAAAATGATCAGAAACCTTATAAACACTTCTCATCTGTCTTTTTTAAGTGCCTTTAATGGGATGACAAGATAAAAAGATACCATTTGAGATTTAAGTTGTAAACCTGAAATCACCTTTCAATCACATAGGTACCACTTACAAATGCTGGGAAATAAATAAAACTTTGTTAATTTTACTGGTGTAAAATAATTGTTTCTTTTAACTATGATTTATTTTGTTGGTAAGATGTAAATATATATAAGCCATCACAGTAAACTCAAACTGCATGCCTTCTGTTCGTTCGTTGATTAGATCTAGAAGATTTAATAATACAGAAGGGACTTTTGCTGAGGCAGGTGTCCTTGAGAAATATTACTGAAACAAGGAGCTTTGTCATTCTACTCTGACGTTACTGTACTCTGTCTGTGCTACTACAACATGGGTCTGAGGTGTTTTCAACACCATCATGTATTCTTAGTGGTCTCCTAAATAAAATAGCTTGATTTAAGACTTGGTTTAAAGCAAAAGAGATGAGGGAAAAAATATTCCTAAATGTTCTAGTTTCTTATTTTAATAACATGAAATAATTTTACATGATTTCACAGCACTTTACTGCATAAAGAAGCAGTCCATGCTTGTCCGTGCATTGCTATATAGGAAACCTTGGCTTTTTTGGACAAAGGCTGGAAAAGTTGAAGTGTTTTCCTTTTGTTTTGTAGGGCCTTTTATACAGAACTGCTTTTCACTGTTTAGCCGTATTCATTTCAAAGAAATGGTTCAGTCAGAAAAGTGGAAGCGTTTACAATGTTCAGTGTGTGAAGCAGTATTACAGCTTGTCTCTCAATGTCCATTGTGCAACAGTGCAAAAGTATTATCTATTCTTTTTCTGCAGACGCATATTAGAAAAAAAGTTTTTTTCCTGTGTTGTCCAAAAATAAAATCTTGGAGATTAATATGCTATATTAACAGGCATCCTAGTTTCTGAAAACATTGTGATACTTTTTTCTATATCCTGTCTTAAAAAGTTTCTAAGTTGTTTCTTTGGGATATTACAGTCACAGAAAGCTTCGAGGCTACTCCTGGCACTGGATTCCATATTATTTTACATGCATTATTCTCTCAATATACCCTCAAGCTGTGATGTTTAGTGTGAGTGAGCAACTCAGCTAGGTGACTGTTGATAATTACTTTATTCATTCCATGTAGTGTAATTGCTTCTGAATATCCCAATAGCGGAGAGTTGTTGGTAACTGTATTGAAAGAATAATGGTACTACTTTCCCCAAAATAGAATTCATCAGCTGTATCATTATGTTATGTACAGTCTTTTTTTCATTCTCAGGTTTAAGAAGCTTTGAGGAAAATAAAAAAAAAAAATTGAAGGCACAAGTATGATCTCTTTGGGGAATTTCTGAACGAAACAGTTCTTTTGGAGGTGCTTGTTTGTTAAAGGAAATTTTTTAGCAATGCACTAGTTTCAATGAAAATTCGGTCACCATCTAGGAGTGTTTCAAACTGCTGGTCAAATGTAAAGATCCCCATGTAACAGGTCTGTGCTTACAGTATTACTTGCAAGGCAGAAGATGTAACTCCCACAATCATTCTGTTTGATTTGTTTATCTCTTCTCGTCCAGCCTTCTCCATTGCAAGCAGCATTCCTTAGGAATGGCCATACCTCCATATTTAATTATTTTAGGCAGATTACTTTCAGCCTCTCCTCACATGCTCTTCCCTTGAAATTAATTACTCATTTTACAAAATTGGCCTGTCATATATAAGAGTAATAGTGATTTGTCAAACAAGTCCGTTGCTTCTGGGTTATTAAGGTAGGAATGATTGCTGACCAAATACTAATTCCAGGTTTTTTTAGGTATATTACTTCCGAAACAGTGGAATAAAATTGATTTATTGATACCTGTAGATGCTTATTTAGAAAGGTGTTCCAGCTGTTTTCTGGTATTTTTGGTCTTTCAAATTTTAGATGCAAAATATCAAGAAAATAAGTGCAAAATTTAATTTTGGAGTTCTTAGGTAATACAGGGTTGTATACACTCACTGGTCTTCCTATAACTCTGTGAAAAGACAATGGATAATTGCCCAAAAATATTGTAAATTTGATGAGTTGTAGATTCTGTATTAGCTGCTAAATTGTTTTATTAGGATTTCTAGAATGCTATCAAAATTATATGAATCTGCAAAATAAAGTGATGCTGTTAGGATTGCTTGGTGGTGGTTCAAATCTGAGATGCTCTCAAACTCTCAGTGTCTCCCAGCTCATACTGCTAAGTATTCTTCAGGTTATAACATGGCATGATAAACTCTGCCTTCTTACTGTAGGCTTCCTGTATTTCCAATGCTTATATAGAGTTTTTCGAGAATTGGCACTCAGAAATTGAAATTCTGTTTTTAAACATGCTAGTTTTTTGAAGTCCTTCATTTGCCTCACAACAAATATATGTAGTTCCAAAAACCAGTTCCAGTTCCTAAGTGGTCCTTATTTTTTAAAATTAGCTTCAATCTGATCTTGAAAAACGGCATGACAGAATACTTTAAAGATATTTGCAAAAATCGGCAAATATTTACTAAAGCCTTGGCACAGAAATATACTTGCCAAAGCCTAATTACATGTTATCTTTCCCTTCTCATCAGTTTTTTCTAATCTTTTCCTGCATGTTCTGTTGCATGTGTGTATTATTGTAAATGCTAGGGTTTTCTGTTTTTTCTTTGGCTGCTCTTCATTTTTTAGCAAGGCAAATATATATATCTCTATTTTGAAATGTTTTAAATAATTGCAGTAAAATATCCATGATCCTTAAAAACCCTGCTTGTAATTTTCAGTAATTTTATTGCCATGCATGGGGTGAGATTTTTATGTTTAGCCACAAACAGAGTTGTATGTGGCTAAATAAGATTCATGATAATTGAGCACCATTTTACTCTGCCTTTCTGGAGAATGACAAGTAACAGGTTGTAGTTTTGACTGTTTTGCCCACTACAGGTGACCAACTGAGTGCCATACTGAATTCCATTCAGTCACGGCCAAATCTCCCAGCTCCTTCCATCTTTGATCAAGCTGCAAAACCTCCCTCTTCCCTAGTCCACAGTCCATTTGTGTTCGGACAGCCCCTTTCCTTCCAGCAGCCTCAGCCACAGCTTCAGAGTAAGTTTGTCAGCCTTACCTGCCTCATCAGTCCATTTCTGCAGCTTTGACATTGCTGTTCTCAGTTGCTTACCAGCTGCTAATCATCCCTCAGTGCACCTTTCTGGCTTTTGTTTTGTTAAGTTTTTCATGATTCAGAAGCATGTGAGGTAACGCTCCTGAAGAAGTGTACTTGTTCAACTTTAATTTCAATATTGACAATCTTTTGCTGTTATACTCGTTCTGCAGTGTAGATAAGTCATGAAAGTGCATTTCCAATATTGTATGCAACTCTGGGTTTATAATGAAGGTAAACATTTTATATGGTACAAAAGGTTGATAATTCTTCCAACATCAAAAATGGACTGCAGTAAATTCATAGTTACTAAATTCTCTTGCCTCCTAAATTCCTATTTTTGTCATCACTTATAACTTTAGGGATATAAGTGGAAAGTGGAAACAACTTGGCACAACTCATAGGAAAGGCTTTGGTAGTCTTCTGTTGAGTGCTCATAGGATTGGCATAGATGTGAAAGTTTGCACCTAGAGGTGATTAGCAGTTAACCTGATTAGTGATAGGAGGAGAGGAAACTGTTTAGTTTTTGATTAATGAAAAGTAAGAGCTCAGCATTCACGATAGCAGATACTGCTGTAAATTCTTCCTTATAGACAGAACAGATACAGCATGGGTCATGAGAGTACTCATGTCTTCTGTAAACTGTCTTCTCCTGTCTCCCATAAACTGTCCTTCAGAAATGCCTCAGTTCTTCCTTGTGGGACCGTCAGGCAGTTCAGCCTCTAAGTCGATGCAGTCCTGGATCTATCCAGCTCAGTTTATGGGAATGACATTGAAATGTTTCATGTGAGAACTAGATTAAAAGATGTGATTCACACCTATAAAGACTGTCAGGACTACTCTGAGGGTGATCTTCTTTACTTAGGCTAGGCTTAAACCAACATCCTGAAAGCAGAATATTCCAAAACCTACTGAGACAAAACAGCTTGATTGCCAGTGCGTCACCACTGGAAGTTTGTCAATTGTCTATTCATACCCATCACTTGTAGTTTTCTTCTGTTGTTCAGAGTAGTAAAATTAGAATTTCTTATTCAACTTTGTATCAAAAATAACCTTAATTGTCTTATTTCAAATTTCAGATTATTTTTCCTTTAGTATTTAGATCTGTGTTGTATGAAAAGCTGTCAACATGTTCTCTTGGCTACCCAGCAAGATCTTGCTCGGTGTATAAACCGTCCTCAGTAAGCCACAGCCATGGTTTGTGTTTTAGTAAGGATCCCTGATTCAAAATATAATTAAAATGAAACTGGAAAAATTCTTCAAGGTTGTGTCTGATTTAAGATCTTAGCTCTAATATAAGTTCTCAACCGATACAGTTATTCGCCCTTTCAGCAGGGTAAAAATTGTCAACCAGAACTGGTATACTGTTGCACTAACAGTCATTTGATACAGGGACTTTCTTCCAAACAGTTTATTATTTAATTTAAGATTTGATGCAGATAATATAAATAATGGATAAAGGAGAGGAAAATTAACCTTTTTGTTTTCACTATCAAGAATTATATTGGAGATGATTTCCTGTTGAAACTTCCTTAGTCTTTTGCAAATTAGTTAATCCTCCATTTGCAAGTTCATCCAAATTCAGAATATTGTCAGGGAGACCTGTAAGACTATATTCATATACTTGTTCATTTAATAGTCAAGTAAATTATGAGGGATATAAGACTCTAAAGTAAACATTTTATTTTAAGCAGTTATACTATTATTACTAAATTACTTGAAACTTTACAGTAACATAGTAATTTACAATAGAATAGTAAGACATATATACAATAAAAATATTTAGACAAATTTTATTTGGGTCAGATTCTGCTCTGTGGTTTTTAATCTGCGTTCAACATTGATGCGGCTATAATAGAGCTGTAACAAAAACTCTTCTTATGTATGCAATTTTCATTCATTATTTCCAAAGTACTTTGTAGCTTCCTGTTACCAAACATGTAATAAAAGTCAGGCCCAGTAAACAGCATATCCCAAGGCTCCATATCAAGTCATGTGGATTTTTTTGCTCTAGACATACTTAGTTTCAGTTTCAAATTAAGTGGTCTGTCCTTTAGTGCTTCCTGCAGTAAAGTTAGATCTAAAAATTAAAATGTTTATTGTCAATAACTGCTATATTAAAAGGACTAATGATAGTCTAATAGTAGAAAAAAAGCTCTGCTAGCCTAGATTTCCATGGCTGCAGAGGTTATACTAAATACCAGTCTTGATTGAAAGTCTGCCTAAATTAGTCTGTTCTTTCTCAGATATCTGTTCTCCTGGGAAGAAAGTTTTTTTGAGAAAAGTTAGGATCATGCTGAATGACCTCTAGAATTATTTCATTAACTTCGATTTTTATAAGAGGAACAAAAATGTTGGTCTGAATACAAAATATATTTTATGTCAGTGACAGATTGTATTTTTTCTTGAGAGGAGTTTGTATCTAGCTGCTCTTTCTGAGGAATGGTTTCTGTCCTTGGGGTTTGGTTTGGTTTCCAAATTCATTTAAAGAAGAGAGAAGGAGCTTGTCACAACCTTTTATCTTCTGATACACTGTCCAGTTATTTTTATTTTTTTTTGCGGAAATACTACAGTTTTGGACAACCACTTCCTCAGATATAATGCTTGAAAAAGGGAGAAGTGCCTCTGTTATTCTTTTCACATCATAAATAAGTAAACTAACAGGAGTCCTGTGTGTTTCATCAAATAATTTGTTACAGAAGGGATATAATAAAAAAAGAAGGGAGAACTGTGCTACTCGGTTTTGTGTTGTTTACAAGAACTCTGTGAAGGGCTGATTGTTCTGTCCTACTTAATTCTTTAGCCAGTTTTTTCAAATGTAGTCACACAAAGGGAAAAAAGCTGAGAGATTGTTTTCTTTTTAATGGGGACAGACAAAATTAAAATGCTCTTGTTGTGTATTTAATTCCTTATCAGTCTTTTATTCACCTAAATTCAAGGGGGAAAAAAAAGCTAGAAGAGATGGCATAACCTGCCTGGAGTTCAGGACAACTGAATTGACTTGGAATCCTAGCAAGGATTTTTTTCCAGAAAGAGCGCAAGTTTATGTATGTTTCTTCCTTGATTATTTCAACGAAACAGTCTGTAATTACTCCAGCCCCTGCTTGCTTCTGGGAAGTTTGTAAGGTCATTAACAAACACGCTCAGGACTGCAACCTCCCATAGCCAAAATTATCACTGGTTGCTTGCTTAATTTGTCCCTGAACATTGTGAAGAGCAGAGAAGACTCAAATTTCTGTTTGAATTCTGAGTGGTGAAGAGGATCAAGGAAGATGCTATTTCTCAACCTTCAGCAGTGTGTGCTGGGTCATAAAACTCATTAAATGTGGCAAGTCAGTCAAACTGGGATCTTGCCATGCTCTCCAGCATCGTTTGTCAAAATTTCAGGATCTGCTTTTAAGCTCTGAATTTGAGGAGGGAAGTGTGAGACCTTGCAGTCACCAACCTCAGACATTTATGCCGTGTTTCCTCACATCTGAATTGCTATTGCAAATGAAGAATGGATTTATTAGGCTGAAGGGGCTTTGGACCCACCTTACTAGCCTCATTTGGCACATTCCCCCTCTTCCACTGCATCTCTGGCACCTCCTGTGCAGCACCATTACTGTTTCGTGGCTGATCTTGGTCTGTGCAAAAGCTATGGTGCTGAACTGCTGTTAAATACATTCATAGTGTCCTATCAAACCGTTTCCTTGCCAATCCACGCCGCAGAACTGCAGTCCTAGTCCAGAATATGATCAGCCCCTACCATTCGTGTCAAGAGTTCCTTGTCCCTTTAGGATTTCTTTCCGTTTTGTTCCTTTCCTTTCTAGGTGCTACTTACAGAGCATCTAGAACCTCTGGCTTTGCCTGCAGTGCTTCTATCCAAGTTTCCTAAACTGTGGAGACCAGTTTAAGAATGCACAAAAGACCAGGATGCACTCTGAGTGCATAACCCTTCTCGGTAGTGGTTCAATAAAATAGAGAGAATATTCTTCACCAAGCACACTGATCTCTTCCGTGTTGTGCTGAAATGACTTGTCATGAGAAGCAGCCAGACGGTATTGGTTTAGCTGTTTTTTTTAGATACTATGTATTGCCAAACTCTCATTCTTGGAAATTTGAGCTAATAAGTTAAACTGTTTCATACTTTATGAATTTGATAATCAAAGATATCTATAAAGCATACATTAATCCACAACCATCCCTGGGGGACTGGTATGGTAAAGTTTGGAGGAAGAGCTTTTGTCAAGCTTTATTTTTTAGAAATAAATTTGGCTTATCACATCTTCAAAAATTGTAGTTACAAATCATAAAACCATAGAATCACTTTTATCTACCCTTCTAGCACTGGAATGCTTCTTTTCATTAGTAAAGTTAAGTGGCTCGAATGTTGGTGCTCCAAACCCTACCTTTGGCTAAAGAACACTGCTAATATTTTTCTAATGATACTGCATTTCAGCTTTTGCTTCCATTCAGTCACTTGTTCCCCTACTATAACAGTATCTAATACTTTTCTCCTTCTTTAATATTCAAACGTTTGTTGACTTCATTATATTCTTTTATTCGGGGGGGGGGGGGAGAAAAGTCCTTGTCCAACTATCATTATGGCATTTGGCATTTTCAGGATGTGAGAAAACATGTTGATTGCAGTGCTTGAGGAAATTCGGCTAAAAGCCATATTTTAGCTTCCATGTCAGTGACAGCCAGCGAAAGAGGAATGCACTCTTTTTTGAAGAGGCATCCTTCACTTAGGCAAAAGGGCAAAAGCAGGTCAGTGCTTTCCTTCAGCATCATGCCAAAAAGCAGTGGCGGTTTGGAAGAAACTTTTTAACTTATCTCCACTCTCCAGGGACACTTTACCAGTTTGTTTGACTAGTTGGTGGTATGTCGTGTCTCCTGGATTAGTTTACTTCCTCTGAGGAAATGCTGCTAGGCATGGCTGTTTAGATGGCTGCATCCTGCCATAGGAATTGAACTGCCTCTTATGGCTCTATATTGTGTCGTTTTATCAAGCTGGAGCTATTTCCACGTGGACGGAAAGAGTGTGACTGTCGCATTTGAATGTGACTTCAGGTAGACCTTGCCTACCTTATATTTCAAGTCTTTGTAGTCTTTGAGGGTGATTCAAAAAGAAGGAATCCTGACCAAAAAGCTGGACCCTTTGGCCAGTCGGTTATCCTGGGTAGGTGTACATTGTGTGCCAAGGCAGCAAGGAGGTGGTGTGGGAAACTCCTCTTTGACCCACAGTCCCCTTGAAATGATTGAGAAGTAGTACATTGTTGAACATAAAATAGATGACAGCATTTTAAAATGTAAGTATTCTCAGACATAGAATGAAAGAATGAAGTGTAAATGTGCAGTCATGGAAGTGGATTTAGTAAAGGTTTTCATGTAGTTACTCATAGAGTGGAATGCTGGTGTTTCAAATATGGTTGGACTTGATGATATTAAGGGTGCCTTCCAACCTAGATGATTTTATAATTCTATGAAATTGGCAGGTTTTGGATTGACTCTACAACTACTTTGTGCTCCTCATGTTTTTCTGCATTTTACCTTTAAAAATTAATGGAGTGACATCCTATATAGTTGGTATTGGCTCTTTCCAAATTATTTGTAGGCATCAAAGCAGGTAATATTGTTCTTTAATCTATGCTAATACTGGGTTGAGAAAACAGAGATTATTTTCTTGTTTTAAAAAATGAAACTCTTATTTCAAATGTGTGGACACCTCATTGTAGAGTCTGTAAAACTGTAGCTCATTGCGTGAGATAGGGGTTTATATGTACAAGTTAATAAATGTAGTAACAGACAAAAGGATGTCTTAGGTGGTGCAAGAATTGAAATCACTTCTTTTTAATACACTCATCTTATTCCATTTGTGCAAAAGGGTGTCTCTAAGATATTCTTTTGAGTATCTTCTAACATACAAATTCTCTTTATAATTATTAATGCAGTCAGAATTTGACTTATTTTTTTTCCAAAGGAAGGAATAGGAATTGGAATTAAAAACATTATAGGAAAGTAAAACAACAGACTTCAAACTAGAAGTCCCTGCTGTTATCTCACTTCAAGTTTCATTTGGAGCAGTACCTCTAACAGATTTGGGGTTAGTAGAATCTCTACTGAAATTATCTTGGATTAGATCAGAATTTAACTTTGTTAATTTTGCCTTAAGAAAAAAACAATTTTTAAGGGTTGTTTTCATGTCTATACTGTTTGATGGAAACTCTCCTACTGCTCGTTATGTCTCTTGACAGTATTGAGAAACTACAGTTCACGTTACATATGTGAAGTTTTTCAAGACTTTACATTGTTAAATTACATTCAGATTTGAAAACAAATAGTTTTGCTGGGCTTAATATCTTTTTCTTCATGCTTTCCAGTGATTAGTGAGACTTTGCAACACAAACATCCAGATGTTTTCTAATTTTGTCAAAAGAATGCGAGAATTGGTCATCTAGAAAGCCCTATTGCAGTTTTAAATAATTCATTTCTGAATTTACAGATTAAAAGTTGACATTTCAAACTGAAGTTCAGTTCAAAGCTAGATGCTGCTGAGTTTTATAATAAGCCATAAGTCTCATTGGCTAGTCTATACATACTACACTAATACTGAAATCACAGAAGGTCTTTGATTCTTTTAAAACGTAAATCACAGAAAAAAATTTTGAAGTTAACTGTTTCTCATTTAAAACTAACGTAGGAGTCTAAACAATGATTTTGGAATACTTTACAAAGGAGATGCATATCATTTGAAATGCTTGTTTTTATCTTTACTGCTTTTTCCATTGAATCTGTGCTGCTTCTGTGCAACTGTTTTCCACTGTAGAAACTCCATCCTGCTGCCTTGCTTCTCGTGAGCGTATTTACAAAACTAGTGATGTAGCTGGGCCTGCCTCTGCTATTTCATCTCTCTCTCACAAACTGAAGGGTGGGTATGCATGCCAACGGAGCAAGGTTATTCAGATTTTTACATTCAAAATGTGTTTGTTTTTTTCTCCTTCCGTTCATTTTCATCTCATTCGCTTAATAAAATGCTGTTTTGAAAGTAAATGTCCCAAACGAGTTGGGAGCTCGTTTGATATAACCATTCAGTGTTGCCTTCCTGAGTTGCAGCAACTTCACGATACCTGATATAGTTACCTCTTTCTGCTTTGTAAACAGGAAGGTGACTGTTAATCTAGTCTAATGACACATGTATTCAAACAATAGGCAAATGAAATATGGAAAAAGAAAGGTGAAAAAATATGTGGGTTGGTTTTTTTTTGTTGACAGATGGGGTTTTTTGTTTACAGTTTGCTACATGATTATGCATTTTTTCATTTGGGGGATATGGTTTTTTGTGCTGACAGTCTAGAATGCTAATTTGAATTATTTACCTATATATGTGCAAGTCCAATCCTTTGTTTTTAAAAATCATAATACATTTTTAATTTCTGGAAGCTGCTGTTAAGCTATGGCTTTCATAAGCAGTTTTCTCTCCTGCTTTATATTCGCTAGTCATGCGTATGCTTTGAATTTGATACATTGGTGAATGGCTTGCAGTGGTTTATGTCCTCTAAGAAGATTGTTCTCATCTTCTTGTTATTTTTTTCCTTTGTGGGGAATTCTGTAAAAGGTTCTATCTAAAGTGTTTTCTCATCTGGTAGACCATAAATTAATCTTTTTTACTTGTTTGTTTCTGGGAAAATTGTGTATAAAGTAATTATGATTTAGATTTCTGAATTCATATATCACAAAGTAGACATCTTAAAATAGCTCATCAGTAAAACTGGTGAATAACAGAGCTGGCATGAGCAAAATGCTTGGACTGATATTTAGGAAGTTTTTTTTCTGTTTGCAAGAACAATCATTTTATAAACCATATGTACCATGCTATTTCTTCCTTTCCTCTGTCACCTCCCTCCTCCTACCACCAAAAAAAAATAATTATAGAATTTATAAGAAACAGGAATAAAGACAGATTAGACTCTCAAATTTATTATGATGATGTTTGCGATGTTCTCAGAATGTTCTACTGTTTACATTTGGCATATTGTTCCTGAATATAGATAAAATATTTCTTATATGCCTGGAGAAGTATGAACTTCTACTGTGTCCTGGAAAGCTAGGAGAGTACTCTAACCTTCAAGCTTGCTAAATATTCCAGTATAGGTATCCTTCACTTTTTCCTGTTGCTGTTTGTTTTATTATATACTACTTAAATACAGAGGTAGTAAAATAATAATTGTTTTGTAACCCTAAGAAACATCTGGGTTCCTAGACTTTGCTCCAAAAATACATTTGCTTTAGTATTGCGAGAGGTAGCAGTAGGAAAAACTGCGATCACTCCATGCTTCTATTTATTTTTTAGCATAGGGATAAGGCTTAGTGATTAAGAACTGGAAGAAGTTGGTTCAGATCCCATAATGCAGAAGGAAGTAAACATAGATTTCTCATCTTCTGGTACTTAAGGCACTGGATAAAAGATGGCTTCCTATCCTCTCTGTTTCCATTAGATATCAAGGTCCAAATTTGCAAATATTCTCCGACTAACTGAAACTTAATTTTTTTAGCAAATAGTTGTTTCCCTGAAAAAACATGCCCAGATGAGTGGAAATAACCTTTTAGTGTCTAGAAAAGTAAAATAATCCAAAGTACTGTGATCTAATTCTACAAGCTTTACTAGAGAAACTTCTTCATGTTTAACTAGTGAAAACCCATTCAGATCAGAAGGACTTAACTGTGCGTTCATGACTTTGCAATATAATGCTTTTTTAGAGAGACAGTTATATTTAATTCACAACTGCTGCATTGCTTGCTAGTAATTTCAGTATTGCTTGTCTTAATTTTCAAAATACAATTCTACAAGAGAGACCAAGTGTGTTCACAGAATTATTAGAAGCAGATTGTTTTAATGAGCTACTTATTTGCATATACTTGTTTTGCATGTATTTATATTAAGCTTCACATATTTTTTTATAGTTCTGTAGATTAATATATGTACAAATTCAATGTGCGTAGGAACAATAAATTAGTGTATCAAAATAAGAGGATATCATAGACCAGAGCTGATGGTTTAGCTTAGTGACTGAAAAAGGTGGGGATTTTTTTAGTAGATTGTATTCTGGAAGCAGAACATTGGTAGTTTCTGATCTTAAAAATGTGGATACCTCAGATTATCAATATGAATAGTTTTCAGCATATTTGTAAGCGTCTTACCCAATTTGCCTCATAGCTGTATTTACTTCCTATGTTTCCTGACACTTAAGCATTAAAGAAAATAAATCTGGTAATACATTTGATCTTACTGCAAGTCTCTTGTTGCAGGCAGGCAGGCAGGCAGGCACACATAGAGATAATAAATAAATAATCCTTGGTTTCTATTGCAACTGCAGTAAACGTAGTTAACTTCTGGCATTTTACATAAGGATGTAAATTGTGCTTCCTTTACTAGTGTTTTGTGGAACCAGTGAACTGTGCCTTTTGATACCTCCATAGTAGTGTTTTCTCTGTAAATATTTCCTAACACTTGTTTGTATGTATCTTTGGGAGAAGAAATGTATTGAAAATATTCTAGGGGAAAAGATTTCCCCTTATACTTCCTTTCATTTTGATGTGAGCAGAAGCATGTGTTTGACTTCTATCTTGTGTTCAGGTCTTTAATCCTTGTTTTGTGTTATGAAAGGTGTCACTGCCAAAATATAATAATTGAATTATAAAATATACTAAACAGGTGACCAAATGAATTTCACGGGAGCTGCTAGACCCATTTCCCCCTCAGGAAAATCAGACGTGTCGTCGAAACACAGAGCTGACAGCAGGTCACCCAAGCTTGATGTGCGAATGAATAGAGCTGCTGCCGACCAGAAGAAACCTAGGAATACTGACGGCTTATCTGCCAGTGAATCTCTTATGCTGAAATCAGATGCTGCAAAACTGCGGTCAGACTCTCACAGCAGGTCTTTGTCTCCAAATCATAACACTTTGCAAACACTAAAAACCGATGGAAGAACAACTACTGGGCTGAGAGCTGAATCTCCAGGGCCAGGAACCCGGTCGTCTTCTCCCAAGACAAAGACGCTTACAGCCGTTAGATCTGGTGCTAGTTCTCCACGGTCCTCATCGCCCCATGACAAAACTCTACCTCAGAAAGCACCATCCCCTGTAAAAACAAAACTTGATCCTCCTCGAGAACGCTCCAAGTCAGATTCTTACACATTAGATCCAGACACCCTTCGCAAAAAGAAAGTACCCCTAACAGAACCCTTAAGGGGGAGGTCCACTTCTCCCAAACCAAAAATTATTGCAAAAGATGGAAAACCTGTTACAGAAACTGAAAATAGAGCTCCTTCCCCTCATGTTGTACAAGAAAATCTTCACAGTGAGGTGGTTGAAGTATGTACTTCAAGTACTTTAAAGACTAACAGCATTACAGATAGCACCTGCGAAGACAACACAGAATTCAGAACTCTGGATGATGGTTCTAATAAAGTTCATTTCAGCATAGGAAAAGCACCACTGAAAGATGAGCAGGACATGAGAGCATCTCCAAAAGTGAGTCGTAAATGTGCTGGTAGGCACACAAGACCCAAAAAGGAAAAATCTAGTTTTCTCTTCAAAGGAGATGGCTCCAAGCCTGTAGAGCCTGCCAAGCAAGCTATGTCGCCTTCTGTGGCAGAATGTGCTAGAGCTGTATTTGCTGCATTTCTTTGGCATGAAGGAATAGTTCATGATGCTATGGCTTGTTCATCTTTTTTGAAGTTTAATCCAGAACTGTCCAAAGAGCATGCACCAATACGAAGCAGTCTTACTCAGCCACCTGCAGAGGAAAAAGAAACCAAGTTGAAAAATAGACATTCATTGGAAATATCGTCTGCTCTTAACATGTTCAACATCTCACCTCACGGACCAGATATATCTAAAATGGGTAGCATCAATAAAAACAAAGTCCTCTCAATGTTAAAGGAACCACCTCTGCATGAAAAGTGCGAGGATGGAAAAACTGAAACTACCTCCTTTGAAACATCCAGTCATCACGCGATGAAATCCAAGTCTCCTCTCCCGTTAACGCTGCAGCACTTGGTAGCTTTCTGGGAAGATATTTCTTTAGCGACTATTAAAGCAGCTTCTCAAAACATGATTTTTCCAAGCCCGGGTTCTTGCGCAGTATTAAAGAAGAAAGAAAGTGACAAAGAGAACAAGAAAACCAAAAAAGAAAAAAAGAAAAAAGAAAAGGTTGAGTCTAGGCCAAGGGGAAATCTTTTTGGGGAGATGGCTCAGCTTGCAGTGGGAGGACCTGAAAAAGACACCATCTGTGAGTTGTGTGGAGAATCCCATCCATATCCAGTGACTTACCATATGAGACAAGCTCATCCAGGTAAGATTACGTATTTTTTAATTCCTGTGTCCATCTGTTAAATACATTGCACACAGACGTTGTAGTATTAGTTACTGTTATGAAAATGTTGGGCTGTCTTGTCTTAATATTTTAAGCTATATATATATATAAGCTAAATTAAAACTTATACACACTTACTTACAAATTACGTACACATGTGTATGTAATTTTAAGTAGTTATGGATCTAAGGTTTAAAGATGCTGAAGAAAGTTGTTAGAAACAAGGCCAAAATGATGAGCTGACTTTACAGTAGCTCTTCATAAACATGCTGTTCGTTACTCTTCAGGACTTGAAGCTCTGCTGAGAAAATTGGAAATAAAATAAGAAATATTATGTTGCTTAATTAGAGTTTCTCTATTGCCAAAAGATTGCTATTGCTGTTCTACTGTGAAGAGTAGAAAAGTTTTATTTATCTGTTGTGTCAGCACAGTGAATCAAATTTTTTGGTTTAAAATGTATCTTAAATAACAAAATCCAGTTCGAGTCTCTAGACAATTTATATTGTAAAATATAACCCGAGTCTGCTATTTTGTCTCTTTGTGGAGGTCCCTGATTTTTTTTTTTCAGGAGTTTCTTTAATTTTAGGAAAATGAGGTAAACCTCATAAGTATGTAGGTAGGTAGACATTATTTTAGGTAGTCAACCGAGTTAAAAAAATACATAAGTTGTGTTTTCTTTAGAAAAAGGATCACTAATAGAAAGGTTTAGCTACAATATAGCTAGTAATACGTAGCCTTGTTAAAGACAAAATTATTGCTGTGTTTTCTATCTTGTAAGAATAACTAATTATTTTTCTAGTTAGTGAATTTCAGGTTGATATTGTATGCGCTCATTTTTGCACTGTATATGAAGTTAAAGCAAAATTAAGGAGCCTTATTATTCAGCAGTTATCAATGCCCTGAATCTCTGAAAAATAGTAATTGGCAAAGGAATGCACTTCATTCCCTATTAAGCTTTGTTAGACAGGGAATATGGTTTTTACATTTGTTAAATTTTAGATAATTCTGGCTAACGTGGGATACTGACATTACCATCACTTAACTGTCTGAGCAGGGAGCTGTTAGTGCTTTGGACAAATTTGCAATAAAAACTTGAAAACTACAGTGTGTTTGGCTTTTTTGGGATACTGGCAGGACACGTGGATATACACCTTGTTTTTTAATCAGTGCAGAGATACAGAAAAGGAGAAAATTAGGCACGGAAAAGACAAACATCTTCCTTACCCCTCTCCATCTCTCCTTTACAGTAATAAGTAATATACTAATAATCCTTCTTTTGAAATAACTTTTTTTTTCCCCCTCACATAGGTTGTGGCCGTTATGCTGGTGGCCAAGGTTATAATAGCATTGGGCACTTTTGTGGAGGTTGGGCTGGTAATTGTGGCGACGGTGGTATTGGAGGGAGCACTTGGTATTTAGTTTGTGATCGATGCAGAGAAAAATATCTCCGTGAAAAACAAGCAGCTGCAAGAGAGAAGGTATATTTATCTGTTTCTCATATGGTTAGCTCTCTCTCTGTTTAATAGTGCTGTGTTCACAACTTGAAAATAAGGTAGGGCCAGTTTAACAAAACCTGGCATTTCAGAATTTTTGGAAGGTTTTGGAATATTTATTTATGTCATTGATAGGTTTAAAACGGTAAGATTGAAACTTTACTGATTACTTCTCACCAGATTTCTTACCTACAGATGATGGTGTTTTCAAATTTTTCAAGTAATTCTATTTTTTTTAATCCAAATACTACTGTAGCATTGAATATAGTACCTAATTTTGTTGATATGTCAGTTCATTTAACTTTGAATTCTGTTTTATTTATTTACTGAAATACAAGTACTGTTTTAACTTTATATGTTTATCTTTAATCATCTTAATCATCCATATCACTGGATACAGATGCCAAACCTGGGGCAAACTAGAATAATTTTTGATGAGAACAGTATGAAAGGGGGTGTTCTTACATTGGTCTTCCATGACCAATTTCAAATTCTTGCTTAAAGCATACAAATATGTTGATGTTTTTAGGTAAACAGAACAATGCTAACTCTATTTTTGAAACTAAATTTGTTGAAAAACTTTTTGCACACAAAATTCATCCTGAGGCAAACATCAAAACTTTAAGCTGTTTATCAAAAGATTGCAAAGTTATAATAGGGGTGCCATTTTATATAGAAGACGTTTTATAACAGGAAGAATCAAGCAACTTCAGTATATGAGACATTGTCAGCTCTTCCTATATAATTATGCAGGTATAATTTAAAGTGTACCTTTTATAGTTCAATTTATTATAATTTAGTATTTTTATAGTATAATTAAGTATAATTTAAAAACTTTTTAAATTTCTTTAGATTAAACAATCTAGGAGAAAACCAATGCAAGTTAAGACTCCTCGTGCCTTGCCAACTATGGAAGCTCATCAAGTGATTAAAGCCAATGCACTGTATTTACTGTCCCTGAGTAGTGCTGCTGAGCCCAGTATTCTCTGCTATCACCCTGCAAAAACATTCCAATCTCAACTTCCCAGTGTCAAAGAAGGAATTTCTGAAGACTTTCCCATTAAAATGCCATGTCTCTATCTACAGACTTTAGCAAGGTAATTAAAGGAAGTTTATGAATATTGATTTTAATACTCACCTATTTATAATGTTGGATTAAAATGTATATATAAACTAAAACTTACATCAAAAAATACCTATTTCCCTGATTTTAACAACAGTTTAGTTTCCTGACAAGTTTAACTTAGTGTGTTAGTAGCAGACATATGTGCTGCTTTTCTCTTTTTACAGTTAAAAATATTAAGAAGGAAACCAGAGGACTTGTGCTTGCTTGGTGTTTTTAAGTAGATTTCACTGGAGTGTCTATTGTGTATTATGGATAGACATTTGGGCCCAAAATACATAATGAAAATTCCTAATGACAATATTAAAGAAAGCAAAGGGTGGTTCCCACTCCATGTTGGTTGAAAATGCCATTATATTTTCCACTAACACTTGTCACAAGCAGTTTAAATGCCTTAGGTGAGGAGTAAATTAATAGCGTCGGCTGGCTGAATGTATTGACAAAGCACTTTTGACTATGTGTGCATTTCAGGAAATTTTAATCCTTAATTCTAATTTTAAAATTTCATTTGATGTAGGCATCATCATGAAAATTTTGTTGGGTACCAGGATGACAACCTCTTCCAGGACGAGATGAGGTACCTGCGCTCAACGTCAGTACCTGCACCGTACATCTCAGTTACCCCCGATGCAAGCCCTAATGTCTTTGAAGAGCCAGAGAGTAACATGAAATCTATGCCCCCAAGGTACTTCCTTGTAATTCTAAGTACTACATACAAATCCTAAAGCATTAGCATAACACCAGTTTGTTGGGTTGTTTGTTGTTTTTTTTAAAAAAAAAAACACCGCAGAAAACATAGCTGTAGTTAAGTAGCTAAAGTATCAGGTCAGCCCAGATCAATCTCTGAAATGGCAGCAAAAAAGCCAAAACCTTAAGAAGCTATAGTTAAAAAAATATCTTCAGTGAATCATGCCGAATCGGATTTGAAACTCTTAACTGTATTGCAGACCACTTGCTTCTCTCTAGAAAGGTCTTGGTTTTACAACCTAAATATGAAAAAAGTGCAGAAATTGATAAGGACTCCTAGCATACCTCAGGGAAGTTTATCCATAGTCATTACTTCATGTCTGCTTATTTCCCCATAGAGACAAATACAATTTTTCCAGAATCTCCAGAACTCCTGAAGTTTGAACAAGAGGCAGTTTCATTACCCTACATTTTTTCAAAGAAATGTTGCTGCTTCTTTCTGTGGGAAGTTAAAGTGTCACTGGAGAAATGACAACTTAATGCTATTCAGGACCAAGAGTGCTAGATGATTTCTGTCAGGTTAAACTAGTTTCTTATCTCATTAAGTTTATTATGGTCTAAATCAAGGAATTACAGAGTTTTTGTTTTGCCAGGGGGGAAAAAAAACAAACCACTGTTACTTAATAATAGTTTGGAATCAACTTTAGATGCTTGGTGTTTTCAGATGTCAAATAGTGATTCCTCATATTATAATGAGGACATAATAAAGACAAAATTTGCATTTAATCTGTTTTTATTTCAATCTGTTATATTTTATACTGATTGTAAAAACAGTTTATTGGAATGCTACAATCTACAATGTAGTCTTTTCAGAAATAGAACTTTTCTAACAAAACTCCTTAAGAGTGCATCGTATTGGTATATTCCTTTATTAAAACTGTGGACACCATGGTCTCCTGAGGCCTATAGGGACAGCATAAGCTCGAAGTTCTTCTCCAGACTGTAAGAAGTCCACTGAAGGTAAGGAGTAAAACACATCAGAGGCATAGCCGTAGCAATTGAAAATTGCCTTTAAGGCTAATGATATTAGAAACTTCTACTTCACATGAAGTTTGAAATTTCAGTTGGTTTGCTTATTAAAAATTCACTCCATAGATGTTTTCACATGCATTGTCAGGGCAAATTTGGTCTGAAACTTTTAATTCAGGCATGAGCTGAATGTTCGTATTTTCTCTAAAAAAAAAAAAAAATACCTAAATTATTGGAACTTTACCATGTACATCATTACATTTGTTTATAAAGCACTTGCATGCTTTTTCACCATATGTAATTCTAATATGTGTTCCTTTGTTTTCCAGCATTTAAACAGTTCTTAGGTACCTAAGACAAACTTTCATGCAGTAGTAACATTGTCATTATGAAATGCACGTGTTGTTATTTAATATATATGTATAATTCAAGTACGCTTATATATTCATTAATGGGTTTATAACTTCCCTGATTTCTTTCTAGCTTGGAAACCAGCCCAATAACAGACACAGATCTTGCGAAGCGTACGGTCTTTCAAAGATCATATTCAGTTGTTGCATCAGAATATGACAAACAGCACTCAATTTTACCAGCGCGTGTGAAGGCAATCCCTAGGAGACGAGTCAACAGCGGGGATGCGGGTAAGAGCACAGATATCACAAGCAGTGAAAGAATGTTCAAGGATATGGCATTGGATTTGCAGTTCTCCTTGGAAACTGTAGACAAATACACATTTTTCTAAATACATATAGTGGCTTTTCTATCTATTTATTAATAAACATGAGCTGTTTGTTAATCCGCACAGCAGACAGCTCAGGAATTACTGAGGTTCTGAAAATTGTGTTGCATCTTTTATGCTTGATTTAAGTGTTAAGGTGGTATTTGTTGAAACATCTTTTTTCCACATGGCTTACTTTAACACATTTTTCTCATAGAAAAATGAACAAAAATACCAGTTCTAAATTTGCTCTACTGCTTTTTATTTTTACTGTGGCTATAAAATTAAAAATCACAAAGAATCTAATGCACACGTATTTTTATGCTTTTGAATAGAAGTGGGGTCCTCTCTCCTGAGACATCCATCTCCTGAACTTTCTCGGTTAATCTCCGCCCACAGCTCTCTTTCCAAAGGAGAGAGAAATTTCCAGTGGCCAGTATTGGCATTTGTAATCCAGCATCATGATCTGGAAGGACTTGAAGTAGCAATGAAACAAGCCTTACGGAAATCTGCTTGCCGAGTCTTTGCCATGGAGGTATTGATGTACTAATGGATCTTGTATCATCAGAAGACGACATTTGTAAATTCTGTCTCAGATGTTTTAAAATTATTTTTATATAGGTTAAAAAAAAATATTTTGTGACATGTGGTAAACCTGTCCTAAAATTTCACTTGTATTATTAACTTCAGAAGTTATGAGTACAAAAGTATTGTCTGCAAACCTTCTTCAATAGTATATCTGTTGTGTAGGAAATCTGACAAAAGACTGTTATTAAGGCTGAAAAAATGAATTATGCTGTTTTCTCCTCATTTGCTCAATGTCTTACTTGCCATTCCTTTTTCAAAGGAAAGATCAATTGCTTCAAAAGCTGCAAGAGGCATCCTCATTGAGGCCATTTTTTTTAAAATTTGCGCAAAGTTTTAGTACAGTTTCTTCTGAACTTATATACAGCATGGGTATTTCTTGAGTATTTGTAACGTGAAAATACAGGTGGATTTTCCAGATAAAGTAAAAAACACACTTCTGCTGTTAAGCACCACCCATCAACTTTCCAAACATCAAGGTGCAGAAGTATTACAGCTTTTAGAAGAATATAAGAATGTTACAATTTTTAAAGTTTTTTTCCCCACTATGTTGACTTTTTTGGAAGCAGCTGAATTGTTTTGATTAATACAGTCAATGGCAGAGACCAAACAAGGAAACCAGATCTCAGCCTCCTGAGTTCTAAATTCAAAAGGATCTTTACTTCATTAACCAATTTGAATAGTAAGGAGTGCTGCCACCTCATCCCGTAATAATCTCTGAAAATATATAAGAACTTTGCTTTTTCATCTTTAAAGCTTTTTTCAAAGAGCTTTTTTTTGTGTATGGTGTTACTTTCGCATGTCCCCTGTAATAAACTCGTCATTTTAATAAACTGTTATAGCTACAGAGCAATGTGTCTTACTTGAAGACCTCTGCATTATTATTTGCCTGTCCAAAAGCACCAGTAAACCTCCTGACATAAGTGGTTTAAGGAATTATTTTACTCCAGGTTTGCTTAACCAATTGTTAATTCCTTATGTGTGTTTTATTTTAGGCTTTCAACTGGCTTCTTTGTAATGTCATTCAAACAACTTCTCTTCATGATATTTTATGGCATTTTGTGGCTTCTCTAACTCCTGCTCCTGTAGAGCCCGAAGAAGAGGAGGATGAGGAAAATAAATCAAATAAAGAAAATGCAGAACAAGTGAGTTTTGTCATTCCTTTTGTAAATACAGTATCTCTTTTGATTCTGTTGTCAATTTAGAAATATTTTATTATGCATAAAAACAAAACCAAAGCTCAAACAAAAACCCAAAACAACAACAAACCACTTTAATCCTCTCTCTGTGAAACAAGAATTTAATTATGGAATGAAAATTCTTAGTATTAAATTGTAGTTGAAATCTTGTGATAGTCATAGATAAATAATTTTTTCTTCTGAAATTGCCAGAATTACAGTCTTCTAATGCATTGTTTTTGTGAGTGTTCATAGGAAAGCCGGGGGGTGGGGGGGGGAAGCACAAGCACATTGCTAATCCAGTAACAAAGAAATTTGCTCTTTGCTTTTTATTCTTCCTTTGCCTCCCAAAAAGAAGAGAGAAAAGAGAAAATATTTTTCAGAGAAGCTTTGTTGTCTAGTCTGCTGTGTCTCTCAGTGCTATAGTTAATTCTGGAAATCTATAGTTAATTTAAGTAATTAACTATATCAAAATAATTATGTATATATATATACACACAATAAATAGATGAATTAGTGATTTTTAAGAAACATCTATAGTTCTGAAAAGGTAGGGTGTAAAATGGTATAGTCCAACATATCGTTCTTCCAGAGGTATCTTCATACAATCTATTCTAGGTCTAGATCTATTTGGAAATTTTACCATGTCCACAATTAATAACTCAAGAAATCAGGCTAGTACTCTTAGTAAATCAGAGTAATTTTTATCACTTCAAATTTAATTCAGCTTTGAAATGCAAAATTCTGAAATGACTCTTTTCAGCACTGCAGCCCTGATACATTGCTACAATTGTTCACAAAACAGCTGTAATCTTGTCCTGAATTTTATGTGAGATACCAACTTTTCCATGTTACTGTACCATGGAGATCTATAATTCTACTTATTTTCAAGTGTGCCAACTTCTTGTATGTATACATTAAAGCTGATTTGCAGCAGTTCTGTGCATTGTATTCTGAGTTTTCATTCTGTGCTTGGCTCCGACAATTTTCCTGCCTTGTAATAATTCCAACTGCTACATCCAGAGCATTGCTGGAGTGAGGGAAATGTGTTCCTGCTGGTCCTTATGCTGCTGGTCAGCCTCCAAAATAAGAACCTTTACTATATAAAAGAACAAAAAAATACTGTCTTAGCTGTAGTTTGGAAAATTACAGACTGAAAGCTAAAGCACATTAGAAAGGAATGATAAAATATGCAACTTCTGCTCTGATGGGAACGCTACTTCTCTTTTGATGTAATGAAGGGAGGACTTAAAAATTCCCCTTTGTCACTTGGCTATGATGAATAGTTTTGTGGCCTACAAGAAACTGGCAACAGGTTTTCAGCTGGTTGTTAAATACCATTCAGGTGATATATACTCAAATCACAACACCTTTGTTTGATAGTATGATCATAGGATAAAAGTACTCATGTAAATATACATACACAATGTAATAAATCCAGGGCAGTTAAGTGCTTTTCCACAACTGGGATTCATTTCCTTATGTGAAATATTTTTATATATTTTTCCAATGTGCTGGGAGAGGGTGAGAATTCTCAGTGATGAATTCTGTGAAAATAGGGGATGGGGATCTAGAACCATAAATGTTTTCATTCATAAGGTGTATGTTTGAGGCAATGTCCTTGCTAAAGCGAAAAAAAGGAAGAATTACTAAACTGCAGAGGAGACAGGGGGAGCAAGTTTGTTATGTCTGGCTTTTGCTGCCCAAAAAAAGTTCTTGTTGACAGCTGGAATGGGTTATTTTATTTTTTTTCTATTTTATTTGTTTTCAAATTATTGCAGCGTATAGATTCACATATTTAAATATGTGGTAGTGTACATTATCATTCCCAGATTCCTTGTTTGGTGTTCATGTGTAACTTGTTATTGTCAAAATTCTCTGACAGGAGCTGCTTGAAGTTCACATTCATTATAGGCTTGTGGCAGTTATTCTTAAATATCACAGGTGTTTTTATTTCTATTTATCTAACCTTTTTTTCTGTGAAAGTCTGTTAAGAACATACAAATTGCTTTACATCTTAGGAAAAAGACACGAGAGTGTGTGAACATCCTCTGTCAGATATAGTGATTGCTGGCGAAGCAGCTCACCCATTACCCCACACTTTCCATCGCCTCCTCCAGACAATCTCTGATCTTATGATGTCTCTTCCCAGTGGAAGTGCATTACAGCAAATGGCCTTAAGGTAAACCCAAATTGAGAAAACTCTGAAAAGGCTGGAAACATTGTAACATTATAGATTAAATGATTTTTGCAATGTAGATAGGAAGTTTGAAATAACTTTATGTGCCTGTGTGAAAAGGAATGTGTCTGCCCTTATGCATAGGGAAGATATATGTTAAACATGTATGTATGTGTTTATACATATAGATACTAGTATAAAAAAAAAAACCTTTGGTTTTTTATACAGAAAAAAATGTATTTGCTCTTAAATTCTGTACTGGATCCACTGTGGGGAAAAAAGAGTTATTGAATGATACGGTACTATCTGTATGTGCATGGTAGCATAATACCTTTTGCTCAGAAATCTGTCACCTGAATAGTATCCTTAAACTGTTTGAAATTTTTCCCCTGTATCTGTCTCAGAGGCACAAACCACGTAATAATGATTCTGTTCACTGCTAAAGTTCTAAGAAAAGTTTATTCCTGCCTTCCTCAAAATGATACATAGAAACACTTAAGATCCTCTAAAAATTTGAAGTTAAAGGTTTATAGAAAATATTTTGAGAAGCAAAAATGTAATTATTCATGTCACTGGTAGATTATGTCTTTTAAAAAATATTCAGAATTTCAAAGTCCATTAAATGTGTTTTCAGGTGCTGGAGTCTCAAATTCAAACAATCTGATCACCAGTTCCTGCACCAGAGCAATGTTTTTCATCATATCAACAATATTTTGTCTAAATCTGATGATGGGGATAGTGAAGAGAGTTTCAGTATTAGTATTCAGTCTGGTTTTGAAGTCATGAATCAGGCAAGTATTACACCTCTCTTTCAGAAGCAGAGATTGGTTGTGAACAGCCTGTACTTCGTATGATCACTCTGTTGGAATTAAAACATTCTTTGTTGCAACTTCATATTTCCTTGATGCATCTCAGTTTGGGCTCTTGCTGCTGATATTCAGGTTTTCATATTTAGCTTTAGACGTTCAAATATTGACCCTTGGACTTTCTGTCACTCAAACCTAAATTTTGTTTACAAGTACAGTGTTTGGGAGGGGTGTCTTTAAGAGTTCATTTAATTAATTCATTTAGTTCTTTGAGTTAGTCCAATTTTTAAATGCTGTGTACTTCCAGTTCTTGCTTATTTCTCTTTTTTATTCTGTTATTCTGAGGAGCACAAATAAATACTCTGAATATCTTTAAAGTGTTTTCTTCCATTTATTAATGCATTTAGGCATTTACTAATATATTCAGCTGCTAGCTGATAATATTCCCTTTGGTTTAAAGGACTGAATAATTTGAACTAATAAATTACAGATTTCTTCTTTAATACAGAGAGCATATTCCTCTGAACAGAAATGTCTGTATGGTTTTACAAATTGTAAATAATGCCTGTATCGGGGCTTATTTTCAGATATTTTAAATATTTTGATTTGTTTTCACAGGAACTGTGTATAGTGGTTTGTCTGAAAGACCTAACCAGCATTGTTGACATTAAAACCTCAAGCCGACCTGCCATGATCGGTAGTTTAACAGATGGGTCTACGGAAACATTCTGGGAGTCAGGAGATGAGGATAAAAACAAAACTAAAAACATCACAATCAACTGTGTGAAAGGAATCAATGCACGTTATGTGTGTGTCCACGTAGACAATTCCAGAGATCTTGGGGTAAGTGGAAAAGGAAATGAACTGTCTCTGATTGAACGTGCATAGTCAAAATTGTATATATTTATCAGTCAAGAACCACCATTTCTGTTGTCCAGTTCCAGTTTTTAATTCTAAATCAGAAACTCACATTTCAGAGGTAAGGTTTCAAATTCCTGTGTTTTGAAAGCAGTACCTGATATGGTCAGACCAATTCAACTAAATTTGCAGTTCGCATGAGCCTAAGACTGGGAAACTTAATTCTCAGTGGCATGTTCAATTTCAGATGCGTTTTCAAGCATTTAATTATTTCGTAAGTTACTTTTCCTGCACACAATTTCTGTAAAAACATTCAAATAAGGAGTTTTCATAAAATCCAAACTGTTTTGTAGACTCACTACATTCATTTTTATTGATCTGTACATTAATGTTACAAATATAGCTTTATTTTATCTGCAGCTTGATATACAAATATAGCTTTATTACACCTACAGCTACAAGGAGCAAATTGCTTTTTTTTTTTGAGTTGTACTTTGGAGTTCCTTTGTTGTTGGTTTTGATCATTTTTTAATATTTTTTTTTCATAATGAAACAACTTGTCTCTCTTTTATGTATGTATTCTCTTAATGCATAAGAAATAGTTAGAATGGTCCTCAGTTGACGTGTTTTGTTCTTTTTTTGCTTGTCTGTTGCAGAACAAAGTGACTTCAATGACGTTCCTGACTGGAAAGGCAGTAGAAGATCTCTGCAGAATAAAGCAGGTAAACATTTTAACAGTTGACATGGAAAAACTGCCATCGTTGTTTGGCTGTGTGTAGCAGAGATTCTTCCTAAGCAAATAATTTCAATTTCTTATGGTAGATAAATTATTTTACAAACATCAGGCATCATAGTATTCTTGGAAAATACTGCATCATTGATGACAGAATTTAGTCATATATACTGAATATTGATCAAGTTTTTACTTTTTTAATGAAACGGAACAGGGTAATGTAAAATGTTCCTTAGATTATTTTTTTTTAATTACTACAGCTGAAATAATAAGTGATCATGTACAAAGTTTCCAAAAAATGCTGTTCAGGTCCAACAAGCCGTTTGATTTCTTTTAGTGTACTTTTATCTAGATGTACCTGAAATACTCGCCTTAAGTACTATTATACGTTGTTAGATATTCTGACACCTGCCTGGCTTTGTAGTGTTGCGCTGTCATTTCCTTTTATCTGCTTCATAGAATTGTTTTTCATTAGAGAAAGGCAGCTTAAGAGTTAGCAGAAGTAGAATGCCATGAGAAAGGAGAAAATAAATCCTTTACCCTCAACACAAGGGTTTTCTAGTTAGATGGTCTAATACGTTTTTAGAGGACACATTTTGCCCTGTCATTTTAGTTCTCAACTTCAGGTAGCTGGAGACTTCTGTCTGGAGGCTCAGGTTCAGAATGGTATTTTGTCTTTGTACTTCTGTTGCCAAGCCAAATGATAAATCTGTGTTTTTTACAGAGAACAACATTTTGAATTTTGACACTGTTGTGACCCATCAAAGACACTTGAGGTTTCAAGCAGGCAGTTACCGTTTTGGGCTCAAAAACTTATTATTTGGATTATTGAAAGTGGCAAAAATCTTCAAGAGGCAGCATTGTCTTATTTCAGAGAGATGGTTTGCTTTTTTCTACCTCTTATCCTCAGAGAGCATTTGAGGCAAAGATACAGCTCCAAATATGTTACAAATCTTGAAGGAACAAAACTTTGGTCCAGTGGGCTCGTACTAAACAGTGAAGAGTGAGTGTGTGTCTATACGTAGAGAGTTATAAAGTTTGTGTGTGTGTATTTCTCTGTGAGTCTATATGTAGACACAAAATACAGATGGATACACACCCTCCTCTTGGAGAATTCTTTTTTTTTTTTTGTGAGAAGACAGACTTGGTGTGCCTGGCTGTCCAGCTGAATAAGGGATGACCACGACAGAGCTCAGGCACTGGACTTGTGATCACCCATATAGCTTGTGAGCTTGCTCCCTGGCCTGGCTTCTGTCAAACGCAGTGCCCAGGCGTTTTTCCAGGGATGGTTCCCTCCCAGAAGACAGGTGGGACTCTTTGCTGAACCATCCTTTAACACTTCTCCAACAGGTCTTGTGTTTTTTGGGTTTTTTTTAATCTTCAAACACACCCACTTATTATGCCCTAACTCAGGCACAGCCTTTAAATACTCTCACGGTATTTAAAGAAAAATTTTAAAAAGTCAGTGTAGTCTGCTTTAGCACAGCTCAGTGCAGACGCTGAGAATATGCGTAGGAATGGGAAAGAAGGAATATTAATTAGCTTGATTGTAAATGAGCCTTATGAATATGAGAGAAGCCTCACTCAGCTCAGGGCCAAGTGTAACTTAGACCCACTCAGGCCACTCTGAGCAGTGATGTGAGCACTGCACCCAGACAGTTTTTGGCTTCCAGAACTGACCTCACAGTTTAAATCATACAATATGATTTACATTCCTTTTTTTAAACCATATTTATTTTAAAATAAACTTAATTCGATACAGTTCATCTCTTTTTTATGATTATTAGGTTCTGCATCTCTTGATAAAGACACTGAATTCCACAGTTACAATTTCTTTGGCAGGGTTTATGCGAGTAGGGATTAAATAACTACTGATCATTTCAGTTAAATTATGGCAGCTTTTTTTTAACTAAAAGTAGTGAGCAAGTACTAGTTCAAAGTGGTTCTTTGGATATGTTAACCATTGCTTAGAGGATAAAAGAGCTATTTCTAATAGGCTTTATGGACAAAACCTAAATAGCTATATGTCATTTCTTTTTAAGTTTGAGAAATTAGATTATATGAATTTATGAAGTTGAGTAATTTGATAATTAAACATGATAGTCTTACTGCTCAGGATTGAAAAATTCGTAGGAAACACTGCATTGGTTCCAGTGATACGTGATGGGTTTGTTTTAGAGATATGTCACTTTTTGTTTGATGTAATGTCAGTTCCCATCTTTATATTCCTGTTTAATAGGTAGACTTGGATTCAAGACATATTGGCTGGGTAACAAGTGAGCTTCCTGGGGGTGATAACCACATCATCAAAATTGAATTGAAGGGTCCAGAGAACACACTGAGAGTTCGACAAGTGAAAATTCTTGGCTGGAAAGATGGTGAAAGCATTAAAATAGCAGGCCAGATTTCTGCAAGCGTAGCTCAACAAAGAAACTGTGAATCTGAGACGCTGCGAGTGTTCCGGCTTATCACGTCCCAGGTGGGATTTTAATGATGTGTTCTACGGTGAAAGTTACTTTAAATCCTAGACTTGCAGTGCTTTATGTTTCAATGTAAAAATGTTGCATCTGCACAAGTTTGTTGTTGAGATCAGGTAATTGTCACTGTCTGTCTTCCAGGTATTCGGAAAACTCATCTCCGGAGATGCTGAGCCAACCCCAGAACAAGAAGAAAAAGCACTGTTGTCTTCCCCAGAAGGAGAAGAAAAAGTACACAATGTATTTATTTGTATTCTATCAATAATACTTTGCTGAAAAAATGATCCAGGATGATTTTCAGTATTTGTCCTATGTCTTGTGCTACATAATTTTCAGATCAAAACAGAAGTAAAATTTCACAATTGCTTATTTTTTATAAATTATCATTGATTTTTTTAATTAGTCACTTATAATTGGAGCATATGTGTTTAATGGAAACATCATAGCAAGGGTGGCAGAAATATGATGCCTACGATTACAGACGTATTTAACACCTATATTAATGGTTAACTTGAAAGTCCATTATCTTGTCCTATTATCTTATGCCTTCAGAGGAGCTCTGGTCTCTTGTCTTCCAGTGAGGATTAGTTTAAGGAGTGTTTCTGAAAAGGTCACTGTGGCTGGACTGTCATGTTTAATAGCCAAAATTGGACTGTCCTGAATTAAAGTAATTTAGTTTTTCAGATGATGTATGGTTTTGCTCTTCCTGGTACCTTGTGGCAATAAGTTCCATGACAGAAGTATTGTAAAAGTGTATTTTTGTTATGCCTGCTGTGTGGTAACTTAATTGTGTGTTACCTGTTTCTTTTATTGTGAAATAGAAACTGAAAAGTATATTCTGTGCACTGCTTCACAAAAACTTAATCAGTGAAGAGGCTGAATCTCTGATAATAATGCTTCATTTGTTTTCCTTATTAATTATTTTATTTCATGCTCAAATTTCCTCTTAGAAAGACAGTAAATAATCTAAGAGGTATTTATTAAACATAATTAAATTTGTCTACCTTTTATTTTTCTTATTTCTCTGTAACAAAAAGCTACAGAATTTTAGAACAAAGTGATATTCCATGTTAATTGTTGTAGTAACTAGGAAATGTTCTTGAAACTCTTGATCTAATGCTAAATATGCTTTTTATGAAGGCAACATCAGATGCAGACCTGAAGGAGCACATGGTAGGGATCATATTCAGCCGGAGCAAACTGACAAATTTGCAGAAGCAGGTTTGTTCATTCTGAAATGCTTTCAGGATTAAATATTTGTGTGTTGTAATAAGTGTATTCATTTTCAATGAATTTAGTACCTTTTACTTGACAGAGTCACTTCTTCCATTGTTCTTTATGATCAAATTTTGGGTTACATTTTAAATGGTATGTGTGTGTGTGGTTTATATGAAAAATCTGCTGAAATTGACAGTGGAAAAAAAGCTATTTTAATATGATAAAACCTCTATCCTATTAGACTCAATTTAAAAAGAAAAGTTTTAGAATTGAGTTGTAAATGGTACCTATTTGTGTTTGCTGATAATAATAGCATAATAGTAGATCCTCTCAAATTTGTAGGAGAGGTTTAGTGACAAAGTTTAGATTCTTAATTTTGCATGTGTTTTCTCCCCATTTCTGTCATCAAAAACTATTTAGGTTTGATTAAATCTAATCCTAAAAACATAATCAGTGCATAGATTATTAAATTATTCTTTCCTGCAGTCAAGGAAAGTATGGGTTTGTGGTTTTCTTGTTTATCTTTGTTTTTCTTAACATAAAGCAGTAGTTAGAGTATGTTTTTTCTTTTGAAGACTTGATTTTTTAAAAATAAAGATGCAACTAAAGCATCATTATCTTTCTTACACCTATCATGAGGCAAAC
Organism: Gallinago jamesoni; assembly: GCA_025769975.1. Lineage (NCBI taxonomy): Eukaryota > Metazoa > Chordata > Aves > Charadriiformes > Scolopacidae > Gallinago > Gallinago jamesoni. The sequence goes on from JAOQGH010000001.1 coordinate 162,362,604, forward strand.
ATTGCCATAATTTTTTCACAGTAATATAAGAGGTATTAGATTCATTTTGAGGTTTGTCAGATTAGTAAGTCATCCTGAATCTACTTTTTTGTAACCCATTTCAGCAAACTTTAAAATCTCTTAAATAAGCTTCTTAACATGTTATTGGTAAAATTAAAAAATTTTAGAAACCGTATTTTCAGTTTCATGAATAGTGAACTAAAGAAGAGACTTAAGTCTTTTAAGTAAGTTGTTTTCTTTTGTGGGTATTGAGTAAATGTATTTCTTTGGTGTTTTGTGTGTGGTTTTTAACCTGAATTCTATGGAAAAAAAGCAAATTAAAGGGCAGGTACTAAAGTAAAAAAAGATTCATTTCAATGAAATTTTCCAGAATGAAAAGGAGCAAATTTGATATCAAGCCTAAATCTTAATTCTGAAGATTTTGTCTAATCTTTACTTTAAGGAGCAAATGCAGTATTAAATCTAAATCTGAATTCTAAGGAATTTTCTCAGATCTTTACTCTAAATTTAAAATCTAAATTTTATTCCTCACTTGAATTTATGTTGAAAAGCAATCCCAGGCCAAATTTCAACTGTGGCAACTTGAGTCAGGGTTGGGAAAGGTACGTAGAACGCCATCTCTTCCACTTCCTTAGAGGTTCCAAGAGTTACTGTGTGTCCGGATCTGTGTTTCGGACAGGTGTGTGCTCACATAGTCCAGGCCATACGGATGGAAGCCACCCGTGTGCGGGAGGAGTGGGAACACGCCATCTCCAGCAAAGAGAACGCCAACTCCCAGCCCAGCGACGAGGACGCCGCCTCCGACGCCTACTGCTTTGAGCTGCTGTCCATGGTGCTGGCGCTGAGCGGCTCCAACGTGGGCCGGCAGTACCTGGCGCAGCAGCTGACCCTGCTGCAGGATCTCTTCTCGCTCCTGCACACCGCTTCTCCCAGGGTGCAGAGGCAGGTGGGTGTTGCCTGTGCCTGGTCTCTCTTGGTATTCCTAGGAGAGAGAAAAAGAAAAAAAAAAAAAAAAAAAAGAATCTATAGTAGAATGTGTATTTGAACTTAATTCTTTCGAGAAGTATAATTTGGTGGTTTCACTTAAAAAAAAAAAAAAAAAAAAAAACGTTTTCCCAGTCATACTCAGGTCATCCGATAAAGATGATTAGGGGACTAGAACATCTCTCTTACGAGGAGAGGCTGGGGGACTTGGGTCTTTTTAGTCTGGAGAAAAGAAGACTGAGGGGGGATCTGATCAGTACCTATAAATACTTAAAGGGTGGGTATCAAGAGGATGGGGCCACCAGGAGATTATCCTCCCCCTCTACGCTGCCCTGGTGAGGCCCCATTTGGAGTACTGTGTCCAGTTTGGGGCTCCCCAGTTTAAGAAGGACAGGGAACTGCTGGAGAGAGTACAGCAGAGCGCTACAAAGATGATTAGGGGCCTGGAGCATCTTGGGTCTTTTTAGTCTAGAGAAGAGAAGGCTGAGGGACCTGATCAGTGCTTATAAATACTTAAAGGGTGGGTGTCAAGAGGATGGGGCTGGTATTTTTTCAGCGGTGCAGGTACTTAACAGGGCAGAAGGTAACGGGCACAAACTTGAATATAGAAAGTTCCACCTAAACATGAGGAGGAACTTCTTCACTTTGAGGGTTGTAAAGCACTAGAACAGTCTGCCCAGAGGTGGTGGGAGTCTCCATCTCTGGAGACATTCAAAACCCGCCTGGACATGTTCCTGTGTGTACTACCTGCTTTAGGTGGACCTGCTTTGGCAGGGGGGTTGGACTAGATGATCTCCAGAGGTCCCTTCCAACCTCATATCATTCTGTGACGGTGTAATTAGCAGTATCTGTAATTGATCTGGCATGAGTCCTTAGAATCTTTGTCTTACACTCAGCCAGTGAGTAGTGTGGAACTGGACAATTCCTTTCTACTCTTGTTATCATCAGGCAGGGCTTTAATATCTGTTTCTTTCTGAACTTGAATGTTGTCTGTCTTGAGTATTATGTGTATTATGTGCACACAGTATAACATAAATATAAAATATATTTTTATATATTTATAACATAAATATAAAATATTTGCTTTAGTACAGTTAATGCACTAGCTTGTTGTTGTCAGCTGGTATGCCTTCTCTAGGTGAATTTTTAGTTCCTGTATCAGAAGTTTTTATGTCCTGCACTCTCTACTTTTATTTTTCCAGTTTTCTAAACTGTTACAGTGTCCCATCTCAACTTGCCTGGAGGCAGATACTGCCTGTTTAGTAATTCTGATAAAGTGCTGGGTTTTTTTCTTAGAATGTAAACAGTTTTTCAAGACAACATTGAAGGCTGGAGAAATTAGATATCAAATGTTAACTCCTTAAGCTTTCATACCTCCTGATTTGGATGAAACTTTGCATGATACAGCCAATTTCAGCACCATTTCCACTAGCTGGTAAGGTTGAAGCATATCATTTCAAGTCAGCTCCTGCTAAATCCAGAGCAATTGCAACGGATTTCCTTTCCACACACTGCCACACTTGTGAAGACAAAAGACTTTATTTGATTTTGCTTGAAAACTCCAGCTGTCTTGGTAAGAATTGTGGTGTTCCCATTTATTTTTTTCCAGGTAACATCATTACTAAGACGGGTTTTGCCTGAGGTTACGCCCAGTCGCCTGGCTAGTATTATAGGAGTGAAGTCTCTTCCACCAGCAGATATAAGTGATATCATTCACTCAACAGAAAAAGGAGATTGGAATAAACTTGGTATCTTAGACATGTTTTTGGGATGCATTGCCAAAGCTCTCACTGTACAGCTAAAAGCCAAAGGAACTACTATAACAGGGACAGCTGGCACTACTGCAGGCAAAGGAGTTACTACAGTCACGCTTCCAATGATCTTCAATTCCAGGTTTGTATAAAAATGTTTATATATTCTCAAGCTAAAGGCAGAAAATAATTGCATTCTTTGAAGTCAGTATGTTGTCTTTTATAATCTTCGTTTTATAAATGGCAAAAATTGTACAACACTTTGACAGTATGAGTCATGAGTTATTAGTGAGTTTAATCTAACAAAAAAACCAAAGCAAAACACCAAAACAAAAACCAAAAGCCCAGCAACTTACTACATGCTGAATATGTGCACACTTTCTTTGTGGTGGATTTTGACAAACAGTAACTAATTACTTGAGTTGATTTCACGTATTACCGTATGTCCTTTGCAGCTACATTCGGCGAGGTGAAAGCCATTGGTGGATGAAGGGTTCAACACCTACACAGATTTCAGAGATCATTATTAAACTCATTAAAGACATGGCAGCAGTAAGTTTCTATCTCTCAAGTGTGTGTGAAATATTCAAATATGAAGAGTACCTTTTTTCATTATTTTCTGTTAGAGTTAGTATTGGATGGAGCTGTTAAATGTGAGTTGGTCTCAAGAAGAAAAAGCTGTAGTCTTCCTGGTAGAGTCTAGGCCTAGGAGCAGCAGGAGATGAGTTCTGATTCTGCTAAACAGAAATCCAGTTTTGAAATAAGCTTTTAAATAAGTCACTTGTACCAGATATTTTATTAGTAAACAATAACTGTCTGTCATTTTCTACATTATTAGCTTAGAAGGCTAATTTAAGTCTTGAGAGCTCAGAACTCCACTTGAAAAGTAAAAAGTGTCTGTGGAGTAAGATAATAAAGTTGTCTTCACATAACTGTGGGTAGTTTTTATATGTGGAGTTTCTAACCATTTTTCTGGTTAAAACTGCATGTTAAGATTGACTTATTTCAGTCTTACTGAAACCTACATTTGTAGTGGTTTACAACTTTAACCATCTGGGCTGAAATTTTCCATGGTTGTCTCTGCTTCAGGCAAGTTTTTTGGCAGAAGAATTTGATGAAAAGTGGTTCAGCTATTTCCCAGAAGCAGTACTGGGGGGAATGGGGAAGGGTTTTGTGTATGTTTGCAGGAAAGGAGTTTAGTTGTGGGGGTTGTTTTTGTTTTCCCTAATTCTTTACCTCTTTCAGTGAGACACTCTAAATGACCCAGATTTTCCTCTGTGGTTACCCTTTGAAAGCTGCATTTCAGTATGCTCAGCTTTGGAGTGCTATTTTCCAAACCTTTCATTGTGCTTTCATTAAGGAGATAACTTCCCAAAGCTGCTGCAGTTGGATGGGAATTCTCTGCAAATCGCTACTGTTGATTCGCTACAAGATTATCTCACAATTTATCTTAAAATTTGCAATTATAGTGTGTCTCATCCCTCAGTAGTGCCGGTCTGTGTATAAAATGATCCTTTAGTCTTTGCTTCAGTTGCTCCAGTGACTAAAGGGGAAAGGTCTGTTGTAGGTACCGCTATGATTCCACATGATGGATTTTTGTTTCTGCTTACTTTATCAACGCTTTTGCAAATTGCATATAAAAACTAGGATGAAAAAGAAATTAAATAAATAAAGGCAGTTGCAAAGACAAGTACTCAAGAGACAGTAAAGGCTAGGATTAACATGATGCCCCCTGTATGTATATGCCTGTATGTTTTTCTTAGGCTTTCAGAATATAATATGCAACATATATTGGGAATGAATTGGGGAGGTGGTAATTTGTTCAAGATTATTATTTTTTTAAGGGTTGTTGCCAGTAACATTTGTAGCATCATTGGTAGGTGTGCTCTGGGTAAGTGGGAACATCAGGGAAATAGCGGATTCTCTTCTGCAGCATTTTTAAACAGTCCCAGGCAAGTCTTTTGAAGCAAAGTCTGTGGTCCTTGTTTTGTGGGATTCTGTCTCCCATGGTAATGGGACAGCTTGTCCCTTAATGAACAGCTGATGAAAACTAAGCTGATCCCAGAGTGAAAGACAGACATTAGTAGAAATAGGAAGTGTCTGGCTGACTAGAAGCAGACGCTTGTCTTTTGATCTAAGCAGCTCCTCTAGCCATTCAAGACCTTCACCCATGAAACCATTGCATTTGCTAATATCTGGCTTTCCAAAACCATTGCAGGAGTAAGTAGGAGAATTCTTAAAGCTCTGGAGTCAGATGTGGCAACTTGCATGCATGCCCAGAATGTTCTAGGCTCCGTCTCCCACATATCTGATGGCTTTCCAGTAGTGCTAGCTGTTGGATATACTGGTGTGGGTCTTGGAATTCTCTTGTTTAAACCATTCTACTTGGAATGAACATATAATTGTTGATTACAAAAAAGAAAGTGATCAAGTCTGTCAGACAAAATGTAGTCCTCCCAGATATGGATATAAATCCCTCTTTCAGTAGATTCTGATTTGCTTGCACAAGGTGTAGCAACTCCTAAAGGAATGATTGGGTCTGAGTTTAAAGTATTCAGCAGTCAAACAATAAGGACCTTCCTCTTCTCTTGTATGAAGAAGAGATCTGAACTTTATTCCCACTCACTCTAGATGGAGGCTGAGGCCATTCAAGGCCTGGAGTTCTAACATGCCTTGATTCTGATTTGTAAAGGACCTTTAGGTGTGCTCAAACCACATTCAGACTTTCATCCCTGTTACCCAAAATATGGAGGAATAGTCCCAGTTTTAAAACTTTTCTTTGAGACTTCTTAGAGCTGCTCATTAGTAGTAGGGTGACATCAGTCATATTAGCCATTTGGTAAGAGTTACAAATGGGATTCCTTTCACTTTCTCAACATTTGCAAAATGTATGTACCTACAACTGAGTAAGTCACTGTAGTTTTCTTTTTTAGAGTCCAGCAAGTCTCAATTATTTCTTTAGCACGAGGCTTAGACAATTAGAGATTACATTAAGAATTTAAGGATTCAGCAGTCTCTGAATCAGAAACTTTAGCTTATGAGTCAGTGCCGTAGGCTCAGAATCAATCTCTAAGGTTCGTTTGGGAACTTATGCTGTAGTTCTGATGTCTCCTGTGTACTCCTCTTTATTTCTTTCAAATACAGAAACTGTGGAGAGTATTCAGGAAGGCTGAGCTAGGCGAGCAAAGCTGATTTGTTTAGGAACCCGCTATAACCTGTGCGTTGTTCACAGTCACTGATTTGTGCTCCAGCTCTGCATCTTTCTTTCTCCAGGATAAGGGTGCTTAAGAAATATGCCCTTTCATTCTTCAAATCATGTGTCCTCCACTTAGTCCAAGTTAGCTATTCCACTAGTGGCTCAGAGCCTACCTCAGTCCTAATACCTGAGTATTAAAGAGCTAATTTTTACCAGATCTGTCTGATTTGAAAACTCCTGATTTGTCAGTCATCCTTGACTTCCACTTTTTCTATTCCAACTTGAGATCCCAATCTGATGTTGCTTGTAGCAGCTCTGATTACAGTTTTGGTTGTTCTTAGTAACAGCTTTAATAAATTCAATTTCCTCTTTAACAGGGTCATCTGTCGGAAGCTTGGTCCCGCGTGACAAAGAACGCTATTGCTGAGACCATCATAGCTCTGACCAAAATGGAAGAAGAATACAGGTCACCAGTGAGGTGCATTGCAACAACCAGAGTAAGAATTCTCAAAACTTAACATTAGCTCATTGCAAACGTGCAGTAGGAGCCCATCCAAAAACCTTTCTATGTTTTAGAAAAAAACTTTACTTTTACAGATTGTTTCAGGAAACAATGCATACGGTTTATATTCTCCAAATCTAGCTGTGTGCGTAATGGACAGGTATCCCAAGGCAATCACTGTCCTAATAAAAGTCTTGCTTTCTATGTGTCACAGCACATACAGAAAAACCCCAGTAAAAACTGAATTTTTATTAAATACATATCTTGGGTACCTCCAAAGTACTGAAAAATAAGTGTTACACTTCGACATGTGGGACTTTGTCCTTTATTTCTGCTTTAAGTTTGTGATACTTGGCCTTTTATTGAATTTATGAGATCATCTGCATGGAAAATTGCACAGTTTGTATGAGCTGTCTTTTTCTAGCTCTCTACACCATTATTTTAAGTGGTTTGACTTCTAGGTCATCAGCTGCCACATCTCAAGGCTATTATAAAAACACTCAGTAACAAATGTTTCCTAGGATAATTAAGCTAATCTTCACCTGTGTTTTAATCTCAAAATTAAAAATCATTTGCTGAGTCCTTTATTATTTACCTGGGGTGTCTTTTTTTCATTGTCTTTCCATGACTTTTGTAGAAACTTGGACTAATTTAACCTTAATAGATTGCTTGAAATCCCACAAAAACATACTTGCAAATTATGACATTCCTACCACATGAGGAAGTACAGATTTTGGCATCTCGAGCATAATAATTGCATGTAAAAGAGAGGTTTGCAGTGGTTATATGAGCATGCTCATGTTGTTTTTTGTTTTAAAACAAAAACCATTTGTCCTTTCAGTCTGCTTAATTGTATATTCTCTGCTTTTTGGAAGCTACTGTCTCAGAGTACCACCAGCTCCTGCTGTCACTGTGTTGGTTTAATCATAGAATGGTTAGAGTTGGAAGGGACCTTAAAGATCATCGAGTTCCAACCCCCTGCCGTGGGCTGGGACACCTCCCACTAGAGCAGGTTGCTCAAAGCCCCATCCAGCCTGGCCTTGAACACCTCCAGGGATGGGACAACCACGACTTCCCTGGACAACCTGTCCCAGTGCCTCACCACCCTCACTGTAAAGAATTTCTTTTTAGTATCTGATCTAAATCTTCCCTCTCTGAGTTTAAAACCGTTACCTCTGGTCCTATCAATGAGGTCTTAGAGGAGCCCTGAGCATCGGCCTGGCTCTCCTTATGCATGTGCTTAGTTCTGTCACAGAGGTGTGCATTTCTGGGGGGCATCCAGTAGAGTTTTTCAATTAAAACCCTTTTGTCCAAATCAAAGCTTTGCTCACAAACTATTGCAAAATGCAGCTGTCAACTGAGTTTCGGTTTGGGTTGCAGGCCTACCCACAGCTTATCCTCAGGTAGCTCATCTCTTCAGGATTTCTCTGTAGTCAATGGAAAGGAAGCTTCCTCTGAAGAACAGTCAGCTCAGGACCCTTTTCTTGGTAATCTCAAATGCCCTGGGCAGTGAGGAGAAAACACAGAGAAACCAATCTTGTTGAGCTAAGGTTTTGTAGTTCGTGGGGTTTTTTTATTAGTCTATGTCCTTGAATTTCTTCTTCTCTCCAAAAGCCTGCAATGTTTGGGAGTGAAATGCAAGTATTTGCCATATTTCTCTATAATATACTCTGATCTTTCTTCACTGTTTCTGAAGAGTGAGGGGGGATCTGAACAATGCCTATAAATACTTAGAGTGGGTCTCAAGAGGACGGGGACAGTCTTTTTTCAGTGGTGCCCAGTGACAGGACAAAAGGAAATGGGCACAAACTTGAATATAAGCAGTTCCATCTAAACACGAGGAGGAACTTCTTCACTTTGAAGGTGGCAGAGCACTGGAACAGGCTCCCAGAGAGGTGGTAGAGTCTCCATCGCTGGAGACATTCAAAACCTGCCTGGACATGTTCCCATGCAACCTGCTCTAGGTGGACCTGCTTTGGCAGGGGGGTTGGACTAGATGATTTCCAGAGGTCCCTTCCAACCTCATGTCATTCTGTCTTGTGTGCTGACTACTGTGTCTATGAACATAAAGGGACAGACCTGAAAGAAAGAAGGCAGCTCCCAAAAGTTCAGTAAGTTTTATTGTGTGCTTGACTTCTTTTGGAAGAGAAAAAAGCTTGGGTTTTGTGGGCATGCTTCAGCCAATGATAACACAGTTTGCAGGTAACAGTGACATTCTTATCTGCCAAAGTTTATATTTTTAGTATTTGGGATTTTTTTTATTTCGTATTTCTGAACCGTTTAATCCTACCTTCCTTTCAATAGCTATGGCTGGCCTTAGCATCCCTCTGCGTGCTTGATCAGGATCATGTGGATAGACTATCCTCAGGAAGATGGATGGGAAAGGATGGACAACAGAAACAGATGGTGAGACTGAAAATCGTATCTTTTTTTGTTTATTCAGTAGTCGAAGAATTTAGATCTGACTCAGTTATACAACACCCTCTGTCAGAGCTTTTCTTCTTTCTAATCCGGATCTCTGTCACATAATAAAGTCAGCTCTTTCGTGTTCCTCAGTAACTTCTCTACAATTTAGCTTCCTCTCCCCCATCCCAGTGGAGAGTGATTACCGCAAAGAAAAATAAACTTTTTCTAACTGAATTTCATAAGCTACCATTTACCCAGAGGTTTGACAAATTTAATAAGGAATATGATGGATTAATTGAGTTTCTGTCTGTATTTTTCCGTATCACAAAAAGCTCATTATTTTTTTAATACAAATCTGGAAAGAGCAAAATAATGAAGCTGGTCTATTTTTAAGTCTGTTAGGTGTATCCCTGGGGGAAGCAGGGGAAGATTGTGCCTTCCTGCTAGAAACTTGGGGATGCTTTGAGCAAAAGAAGCCTCCACGGGAGGTTTTAGTGTAGGTAGAAAGAGAATACAGCAGACAGAGCTGCAGCAGCAAGGAGTAAAACTCTGCTGAGAAGAAGGCAGACCCAAAGGTTTCTGAGGTGATTAAGAAAGCCAAGGTACTCCTGTAGAGATTTGGAAATGTAAGAGGAGCAGCTGAGACGTAGTCCAGCAGGGATATAAGCTGCTGAACCCAGCCTGAAATTCCCCAGTTCTATTTTATACCAGGATATTCAGATGTTGAGGTGAACTGTGTTCCCTCTCCTGGGACTGCTGTTGAAAAGATTCAGAGTTGCATGAGCAATCTCATGGAAATCATGTGTTTTGGGAGTACGGTGGAACCTGCTTCTTGGACATATGTATAAGCATAATTAAAGTCAGTCATGGAACCCTCTTTGTACAGACATTTTGAACTGTAAAACAGGCTTGTCTGTATTTAATTTTTTAAAAAAAAAAAAAGTATATCAACAGAATAAGCTAATTTTATGGTGGATTTTGAAGTTTATTGCTTGGAGTGTATTCCCTCCAAGTTATAGGTGACCTACAGCTTTGATTAGACATTTCAACAGAGTGCACGTACCATGTCAAAGTAATTAAGGGTAAATGTCTTGCATGTTGACCGACCTGAGTACTCGTATCTCTGAACTTTAATGTTAACATGCCCACCACCCATTGTTACCACATAAATCTTTTTTCAGACCGGTTGAAAATAATGTCTCAACTGTATGGTTGAAAAATGTAATTTTGCGACGTCATGCAAAATGCAAGATTAAGAATACCGGAAGAACTGATGTAGTAAATGGAGGTGTTTTGTGTCCAGGAGTAATTGTTTAGATACTGGATCATTCTAAAAGACACAAATAATAGTCTAAACAAGCTCTTTATCCCTCCATATTAATTTGGGGGGCGGTGGGGGTGGGGTGTGACTGAGGGAGAATAAAAACAGATGCTGAAAAGAAATGAGGGATTTAACAGAGAGAGAGTTATTTCATTCGTTTCCTTAATTTTTTCAGCCCATGTGCGATAACCACGATGACGGTGAAACTGCCGCGATCATTTTATGTAACGTCTGTGGGAATCTGTGTACAGACTGTGACCGCTTCCTTCACCTCCATCGGCGAACAAAAACTCATCAGAGACAGGTAGAGTATTCGTGACGTCGCGCTGTCTACACTGCATCCATGGTGTGCATCTCCCCAGTTAACATATATAAGCAAAAGGCAGGAGCGAGAACCAAATCTGAAAACGGGTGTTTTCTTTTATGTTTGAGATGGGATAGAATAAGTTTCCATTTAATTCTTTTAGTTGTTTTTAGTTAAATTCCGTCATCTTTTGAATAAGATTGGAAAAATCACGTAGCAGGCCCTAATTCTAATTCTTACACTACATCAGCTTGCTGCTCTCTTGTTCTAACATTCTTTAGAACATTTTGGGGGAAAATCTAGGAATTGTATAGACTTTCTTAAGTATACATCGGTTCTTTATGTTACATTATATCTCTTTTACTGCTTCTATCATATGAGTAAGTGCTTGTCAACCCCTTCGTTTTTAATGTATATATATTTTTAATATCCAGGAAGATTACTTGACAGCAAATATTCCTACTGGTTCCCTTAACGTCACTCTTCTCCTGCTTTCCAATACTCCTTCAGCTCTCGCTGTCTTTTCACAGAGAAATATGTTGTCATGTCCATAAGCTTGAAAATTTCCCAATTTCTTTTGCTTCTGTTTTCAAGATTAAAATGTCTTTCCTCTTTGACTTGCCTAGATGAGTTTTTATAAATTACTGTGTGCTCTGCTAATTTGTGTTCTTTTTTGTTACTATCCTCTTCATATCTAAACCTGAAACTACATTCTCCTTGGAATATTTCTTTATCTCATTGAAAGTAATGTTGAAGTTGCCTTTACTTCTAAAACTACTGAACTGTTCCTCTTTCTTGACACTATTTATCTCTTGTGGGTTTTGTGGCCCTTTATTTTCCCCTTTCCTTTTGACTACTTACATTTGTACAAAGGCTAAAATAATAAACCTCGTTAATAAAGGTAAATCAGTGGAAATCATTCCTCGTCTCCCTTTCCTGGAGTGCATCTACATTCAGATTTTCAGTTAGGATCAGGAATCCTTATCTCCTTACCCTGCTTTGATTTGTGCTGCAGAGCAGCCTTGGAGTGCGTGAACTGGATTCCTTTCAGGTGAAACAAAAAACAGAAATAAAAAGATAGATGGAGGGACACGGTGCTAATGGTCGTTCAGTGCAAGGGATCTCCTGGTCTTGAGCACGTGTGAGGTAAAATTTCAGGTTGTTGGCACCAAGTTTCACTCTCCAGATCTCCTCCTTGGTGCCTCAGCATTTGCGACATAGATTCAGCCTGGAAGTTCCACACGGATGTGTTATTTTCTATCTCTTGGCCACAATCTTTGCAACCCCCTTTGAATTTTTCCTGTTCTGTTATCCTAAGAAGATGATATTATATGTCTTCTCTTCTGTCATGGCACAGCACAGTCTAGTCTCATTTATTTTTCTGATTTCTCCTATATAGCCTGTTCAGATTACTGTTGATAAAAAGTAAGTTCATATCTCATAGAAGTCCTTACATCTCTCCTTTAATTTGTCCAAAATAGCTACTTACCAGATTTTCCTATTTACTTCTAAAAGCATGTTTAAACTTTTTACTCTTTATTCACCACCTTTACCTTCACATCTCTCATGTTAAGCCCCTCAAACTTTATTTTCTGTCATGTTCCCTGTCTCCTGTTTTCTGTTACCTTCCTGTTCTTTGTCCAACTTCTATCATACACACCTCTTTAATGTATTTTCTCTCATTCCAAGAAAGGACAGCGTGTAAGTTACCACGACCCACTTAGGCAAATCTTTTGGGAAGCAATTAGGTTTTTTTTTTTTTCTGATTCTAATAAGAATGAAAACTAAGTTTAAATTGAGTGTATACGTCCATATGCAGGAAAATTCTAACTTTTGTTGCGTTGCAGGTGAAATGAATAAAAGCAGAACTGCCTTCAAAACTTAGGAAAGAAGAAAAAGAAGAAACTGCATAAAGTCCACTAAGGATCTCATGCAGTTTTTTTGATTTTTGCAAAAAAATCTACATTTTCTTCATTGTAGCCAAAACTATCCACTGTGTATTTATGTGAAAGTCAAAAACACTACTATTACATGCTTAGAGAATCTCTATCATATAGTATGTATTATTAAGACCACCATTACCAATGTTGCTTTGATAAACTAACAACAGTTATCTTGTGCTTTAAATATACTGTGGCCTGCTGGATGAGTTGAATCGTAATTATGAACTCCAAAGCTCCATGTTTTTTAAATCAGAAAATATGTTGTGCAGCTCTCTTCTTAGGATTGCTGCATTATTGTTTCCCAACCATGTTAGCTCAGGCATTAATTTTGTATAATTTTTTAATATTTTTTGGTATATTTTTACTTTCAAAAACACAAAGCCCTTCTCCATTCTGTGATGTGTACAAATTACGGAACACATAAAAAAGAAATAGCTTGCAGCAGAAAATCTCAGCTGTATCTATAAACATCTGATGAAAATCCAAAGAGACAGTGACAAAAATAACATAGAGGTGCTATTTATTATCTGTTTGGTTACCCTGGCAGGTATTCAAAGAAGAAGAAGAAGCTATCAAAGTTGATCTCCACGAGGGTTGTGGTAGGACCAAACTTTTCTGGCTGATGGCATTAGCAGATTCCAAAACAATGAAGGCCATGGTGGAGTTTAGAGAACAGACAGGTAAAACACAACTGTTATTTCTTGATCTTTATCCTTATTATTTTTACCTTTTACATGAGCATCTCTCAAAAAAAAGAAAAAAAAAAAAGAAAAAAAAGGGCAGTTGGTGTTTCATAAAATCCTGGAATGGTTCAGGTTGGAAGGGACCTTAAAGATCATCTGGTCCCAGCCCCAGTGCCATGGGCAGGGACACCTCCCACTAGAGCAGGTTGCTCAAAGCCCCATCCAGCCTGGCCTTGAACACTTCTGGGGATGGGGCATCCACAGCTTCTCTGGGCAACCTGTTCCAGTGCTTCACCACCCCCACCGTAAAGAATTTCTTCATGATATCTAATCTAAATCTCCCCTGTTTCTCTTTAAAACCCTTACCCCTTGTCCTGTCACTCCACTCCCTGATAAAGAGTCCCTCCCCATCCCTCCTGTAGGCCCCCTTCAGATACTGGAAGGCTGCTGTAAGGTCTTCCCGGAGCCTTCTCTTCTCCAGGCTGAAAAACTCCAACTCTCTCAGCTTGCCTTCATAGGGGAGGTGCTCCATCCCTCTGATCATCTTCATGGCCCTCCGCTGGACCTGTTCCAACAGGTCCATGTCCTTCCTGTGCTGGAGGTTTCCACCTGCTCTAGGGCAACACTTTTAATTGTTTGTTAATAACAGAAAAATAATTTAACTGCATAAAAATTACTGTTTTTCTGGTTGTTTTCTGTGATTGTTGCCTAGATGTCTGCTGGAATATCAATCCTTTATGTTTCATTACAACAATTTTCGTTTTTGTTTACTTTTGTGGACCTAGGCAAACCGACCACCAGCAGTTCTGAAGCATGTCGCTTCTGTGGTTGTAGGAGTGGAACAGAGCTATCAGCAGTGGGAAGCGTTTGTTCTGACACAGATTGCCAGGTGTGTATTAACAAATATCATATGAAATCGTTTGAATATTGAATATTATATTGTAATTCAAATGCTTTTAAGTTTGTGAACACGTCGTATAATTACAGGCTACAAACATCAGTAGTCAATGAAAATAGTGAGTAGTTCCACCCTTATTTTCAAAAGTATCTTGAGTTTTCACAATAACATTCCAAGGATAGAGTAAAATATACACTGTCAATATAAAGTCCAGCCTGCTGGAAAGCTTGATTCAAGTAGTTTGCGTAACAGACTGTTTATTATGCAAGCATAGAATATTTAAGGCTTGGCCGGCTTTGTCAGGTGTATCCACATGTCCCGAGTGGCTTTGTGCCCTACAGTACAGATGCAATTGGCAGAAGGCCAAATCTGAACCGATTTATTATCCCACTTTCTTTTTTTTTTTTTTTTTTTCTGTTCATGTGGCAAATTGGTCTCCTTTTTTTCCTCTCTCAGCCCATTGAACATATTACATTACTCTTCAATTCATTCTTAGCTTCTGGGCAACTCTTCTAAGTTTTCTACTTAGTAGGATTAGGAATTTTAGGTGGTTAAAATACCATTTCCATACAAAAGTACTTTATGCTGGTTAATGATCAGTTCATAATGTGTTCTTAAGAGTGGGTTACTTCATACCTTTCCTGAAAGACCAAAGTCGGCAGATATCTTAAAGGCTGTTAATAAAGGGCAAGCAACCTTTATGCAGGAGGCACTTAATGTACAAAATATGGATTAAAGACTATTTCTTCAAGGCCAGACTGGATGGGGCTTTGAGCAACCTGCCCTAGTGGGAGGTGTCCCTGCCCACAGCAGTGGAACTCAGTGATGTTTAAGGTCCCGGACTTCCAACTCTAACCATTCTGTGATTCCTTTTATATTAAAATTAAATATTGAAATTTTAAAAATATGGTTTCAGTGTGCTGTTGCTATTCAGGAGTAACATAAGGAAACGAAGGTATCAGTTTTACTTCAAGAACACAAAATGTGGTTTTTTTCCCAAGTGCCTGCTCTAGCAGGAGACAACATGGATGATGATTCATAGAATCACATGGGGTTGGAAGGGACCTCTGGAGATCATCTAGTACAACCCCTCTGCCAGAGCAGGTCCACCTAGAGCACGTTGCGCAGGAACTTGTCCATGCGGGTTTTGAATGTCTCCAGAGAAGGAGATTCCACCACCTCTCTGGGCAGCCTGTTCCAGTGCTCTGCCACTCTCACAGTAAAGAAGTTCCTCCTCATGTTTAGGTGGAACTTATTATACTCAAGTTTGTGCCCATTTCCTCTTGTCCTGTCACTGGGCACCACTGAGAAAAGATCAGCCCCATCCTCCTGACTCCTTTCCTTTAAGTATTTGTAAGCATTGATCAGAATCAGATTCTTTCACTTTAGTTTACTGCACAACCCAGCAGTCCTTCAGAAAGCGCCACTGTATCAAACTGTTTGCTGCAGGGGAAAAAAAAAAAAAAATAATAATAATTATTTACTTTTAACAGGAGTATGCTAAAATTGCCTGCAGCAAGACACACCCCTGCGGTCACCCGTGCGGCGGCGTTAAGAACGAAGAGCACTGCTTGCCGTGCTTGCACGGTTGCGATAAGAACGCGACAACCCTTAAGCAAGATGCTGATGACATGTGCATGATCTGCTTTACTGAAGCGCTTTCAGCAGCACCAGCTATCCAGGTTCATCTTTTTTTTTTTTTTTTTTTTTTAAGAGATTAATATTATGGTTTTGATATGAAGTGTGTAAGATGTTAAAATACTAAGTCCCTCAAATTATACTTTTTAAAATTCCAAAACAGACACCGTAACAACACGTTAAGTTACTCAAAAAGCTTTCCTTTTGCCTGGTATTACTGCTATTTTGAGAAAGCAGATCTTATCACTTTAGCTTCCCGTGTGTGCTTCGTTCAAAATATATGATATTTTATAAATGAGAAAAGCAGCTGAGGTTAATTAATGGATACACTTCGTGTATACTACATGTATCCACTGAGGGGTTTGGAATTGAAAGGTTATGATTTTAACAACCATTTTATAGTCTTTGTTAAGAAGAAAATGGGCATCTTCTAGGATTTTAAATAAATTAATTTTGGAATTGATATACGTTGCCACTTAAAAGCAAATGAATACTTGTGCTTTTGTCGTTAACGTAACTTCAGTCTTGACTTAGGCCGTTCTTTTCCCTAGCTGGACTGCAGCCACGTTTTCCATTTGCAATGCTGTCAACGAGTACTAGAAAACAGGTGGCTTGGGCCAAGGATAACTTTTGGGTTTATGTCCTGTCCTATTTGCAAGGTAAATGAGCTGTGTGTTTACTGCCTGCGTCAAACAAGTTACCTAATCCTGTCTTTGGTTTTCTTTTTTTTAAAAAAAAAAATAATTAGGTATTGTTTTTTACAATATAAATTAGTTCTGTGTCACTTGTTGCCTTAATTACTCATGTCACTCAAGAAAGGGTATCATTAATGCATCTTTTTACCGTCTCCTTCACCTTTCTACCTTCTTCCTTCATGCCGAATTTGGGTAAGTTAAGGCAATAGCTTGTGACTATTTAAATGACAAAGACCTGGCATAGAGGACTTGCAGTCATCACTCTTAATTGCTGGTCAGGAAGTCAAAAAGGACCAAAATTAGAGAAAACAGACAATCAGAATATTCCTGTGCTGTGGTGACTATTTCATGTACCCTTTACCAGCCCTCTGCGGTTGTTACAGCCCGTTGTAAGGGCTGATGATTTCGTATAACAAAATGCTATATAAAAATCATTCCTGCACACTGTTTTTGCAGCAAATCAAGTATATATTGTATCAGCTGTTTTTTTTTAATTGTCCGTTGCCTGAGCTCTTAGGTTTTGTGACATCATTGCACTATTTATGTTTGACCATAATACAAATCATCGCAGCTGTTGTAATAAAGGTGCGAGATGTTTTAATCATTTTTTTTTTATTTCAGAACAAAATCAATCATACAGTATTAAAGGATTTGCTTGATCCAATCAAAGAACTCTACGAAGATGTAAGGAGAAAAGCGCTAATGAGATTGGAGTATGAGGGGCTGCACAAGAGTGAGGCCATCACAACACCAGGTGTTCGATTTTATAATGACCCGGCTGGCTACGCCATGAACCGATACGCTTATTATGTTTGCTACAAATGCAAAAAGGTATGACAATTAGCACTTCCTCTAAGTGTAGGTTACAGTTTCAAAAGTGATTTCTTAAGGAATGGAACCTATATTTAATGTATTGTGTATGGAATAGAAAAGCAGGAAAAGAAATTGTTGTTAAACTGTAATTAAAATAATTGTTGAGCAAATTAGATATACATAGCGTCTAATTTTGTAAAGATTAAAGATGACAAAAATTGTACACTAACAGCCCTTTATTTCCCCATCAGCAGAGAAGAGACCAACATTCTTTATCTGTGGTTAGAGAAATTTTGGATAATCTGTGGATCCCTCCATAGTTTCTTTTATCTGAAGCTGATTTTAGTGCCCATCTTGAACACATCTTTTTCCTTAGGAATTTCACTGAATTATTTTTAGAGTTGGAAGGGACCATAGAGATCATCTAGTCCAACTCCCCTGCTGAAGCAGGAT
>JAOQGH010000001.1:162387660-162401018 GCA_025769975.1 Gallinago jamesoni
TTAGCCACTGAAAGCCTTAAACAGTCCTTGAGGCATTGCTTTGGGCTACCCACTGAGCAGCACACACAGTGCCATTTCCTGCCACCATCATGGCATTGCTTCGACCCTCCCACTCCTTTCTGCAGCCCACTCAGTCACAACCATTTGTGCCGTTCACCCTGGATACTGGTATATAATAGCTGATATACACAGAGCATTGTTTCTGTTGGTCACTACTTGCACTTTTTTTCCTACATAGACAGAGTTCCATACAGGCCCGTAATAATAATCCTGTGTCAGAGATGCTCCAGCAAATGGCAATTTTTGCTATGTTACCTTACCAAATATGGAAGAGTGATACAATAGTGATTACCGACAAAGCAACCATCTAAGCCATTCATCTGGGAATAAACACTATAGACTCTAGAGAAAGAAATAATATTTAGACAATGAGTTTTGAGGAATCTTTAAAAGCAATTATCCCCAGCTTATATAGAAGCATGAATGACAATATCAAGTAAGCAGCCTGTCGCAGGCAATGCTCTACCCTGCTGTTGCTCATCCTTAGTTTTATCTTTTTATTTTTCTGTGGCCAAGAAGCCTTAAGTTGAGCCTCTCTGTTTTAAGACCTGTGGCTACTTTTTGAAAAACGGGTGAGTTTCAGCTCCTGTTTTATAAGGCCTGGTTTGTGATAAATAATAGATGCTTATTTTATCGGTCCCTAACATTGTATTCTAGCAGTATAAGCACTTCCCTCCCCCTAAAAAATCTTCCTGTGAAGACATATAAAAAGATTAAAAAAGGGAAGTTTTCCTAATGATGATATGCATTGCTGAAAAACAATAACTTCAATTGGCATTGTTAAAAAACAAGTTCTGTTTTTCTGGTTTTTTCCTTTATCAGCACAGTCTGCTGAGGAGCACAATTGTCACAGGCAGCCTAGAACATGTCCTTCAGCCACTGACTCATCACACAAACCTCCCCATATTTTTCACAGCTTGTATTTTCATTAAATTGGAGTGGGCTACTCGTGCCCTGCAAGCCTCTCGTACTTTCATCATAGCTGGATCTGGTCTATTTTATTATTATTTAATTATCTTCTAACTGCTTCTATTATTTTTCCTTCTTCATTTTTTTCCTAGCCCTAGGATGGAGCACAACTGCTGCATGACTGCTTCAGAGCTACTTGAATATAGCCAGAAAATCAGCCCAGATGAGACTTTCAGCATTTAAAGCTGTGGCATTTACAACCAAGATCTCTCAATCACAACATTGCTGCAGGCTTCATCAGGCAAGTGAAAATAGGGAGAGATGTACCTGTATGACCTCAGCCTGACATGGTGGGATCTCCCATCAGATCCTTCTCTTGGCTTTTATGGAAGGGCCTCTGTGGTCTTTGCTGACCGGTTAAGCCAGAGCCAGCCACAGGGGGTTCACCAAGTGCCCAGAGAGGGTGCCCACACCACCAGCTGCCCGTAGGTTTTATTCTGTTCAATTCTGGTAAACTCCCTGGTTCTCATGCTTTGCCAGCAGACCCCACAGACACTGTTGGCAGCACTATGCACCACATCCAGGACCTGATTTGGCTCCAAGTACTGAACTGCAGCTGCCTTTCTAGCTGGTTTTGGCTGCTCTGCTCCCAAATAGAGTGATGCAGAGAGCTCCTCCTGCACTTGTCTTCTCCTCCTACACTTAGTGTGCCTAAAACATACACAGGCAATTGCAACAAAGCAAATAAGAGCACAGGCATTGAAGCAAACTTTGTTTACTCCAAATATCAGGCAGCAAAAAAAAAAAAACTCAAGGCACTGTAAGAAGTCTCCCCCCGGTAAGTCAATACATCTAAGCTCAGATAATGCAGTAGGGATTTGAAAATAATGTTACCTCAAAATAATGAAATTGCAGCCTTGTTACATTTCCCAAGACTCCTACACAGACCTGGAAAAGATCTTTATTGCCACAAGATGTTACTTTTTTTTTTTTTTTTTTTTTTTTTCTGCAGACAACAGAATTTGATCAGAACCTTAATCTTGGTGAAAAGGTATTTCTACTGACTTCACAAGACATGGATCAGTCACTTCGCATCATCAGTATAATGCAGCCTGAAAACAGTAAGGGAGGCAACCAGGAGAAGCAGAGGCTGTTTGCTCCACATTTATTGATAAATCATAGATCCTTCTCCCTGAGTACTGGGCTGAGGTCTGGATCAACCCTTTGCATTTTGCTTCTACGCTCCTCTCCCACATCTCCAGCAGCTTACACGTTATATACTCGCAAATATACCTTGTCATTACTAGAAACTTAAGTGGGGGCTGTTATCTTACCACCTTTAGAGAGCTGGATCATGAGGCTGAAAGGAGAATTCATAAACAGCAAGAATGGAAAACACCAAACATTTCCAGGTGGGAACTGCAGAACAGTTATTTGTTTTCTCGGCAGTATTGGCTGCAGCCATAAATTACCATAACTTCATAACATAAACTAACTTCAGCCATAAACTCATTATCTACCAAAGTTTGCATAGCTGGTCTGTACAACTGAAAAAGTCACACATGTTTGCTACTGCGTGCTATTACAAGCATGTCTGAGATGCACATTAATCTGCTCAACGGGTGGTGATAACTCACCTCTTACTTCCAGATTTTTTTGTTACATTTCCTGAAAAACTGAAGGCTGGGTGTAGATTTATAAATGCACATAGAACCATAATGGCTGAGCTGTAGCAAATATCTCAAGGCATTTTGGAAAAAATGAGAATACTGTCTCACCAAAATTCAAAATCAAAATGAACACTTCTCATTGAATAACATTGCTGCTTCTAGGCAAGTCATTTTTTTCTCCACCGATAATCTCAAGGAACTAGACTTAGAATTTAAAGGAAAAAAATAATTTTGAACAGACTTTAAGTAGGCAAGAAAATGTTGAAGAATTTTTTCATGAGGTACTTCTCAAAGAACTCTGGGATGGTGACATTTGAGAGATCGCTTAAGAAATGTTACCGGTTTTAAAGCCATTCCAAGAGTGTGGAGAGCACTGAGCGACATCTGGCTGTTTCCAAGAAACTTAATGATGAATATTGGCCTGAAATCGAAAATTCAAGTAGTAATTTATTAGACCTCACAAAAAGTAAATAAAGTTTCGGCAATCCTAATGACTCAAACATTCAGTCAGGCCCAGGACAGAAAAATGAGCTGCACGTGATGCACCACACATGCAGGGAATACATTTTAACAAGATATCTGCAACCCAAGGGAATTGTTACAAGTCTCTTTCCCTTCTTTGCCCGGCAATATCCCAAGCGCTCCATTCCCAGCACCTGCCGAAGCCAGCAAAGCATCGTTTCTTTGCTAGTTCTCCATTACATTTATTCCTAAGGCTAGCCTGAACACGGAGCTTCCAAAACACCGAGAGAACTAGATCGTTTTCTAGACTGCTCTCTTTCCTGGCCGCCGAGCACCGGACCGGGAGGCCGCCAGGCAGCCCTGACCCTGA
The DNA here is from genome assembly GCA_025769975.1 of Gallinago jamesoni. NCBI lineage: Eukaryota > Metazoa > Chordata > Aves > Charadriiformes > Scolopacidae > Gallinago > Gallinago jamesoni. The sequence goes on from JAOQGH010000001.1 coordinate 162,391,132, forward strand.
CCCTGACCCTGACCCTGACACCCCGCAGTGCGGTAGCCAGGTGAAGCCCACTGAGGTGGCGCACACCGAGGCAGTGAGGCACTCGGCAGCCGGGGAGGCGGGAAGAGGACGAGCCAGCTGCCCCCCTCCCCCTGGCGGCGGCGGCCGCTGGGCTAACGGCTGAGGGGCGGCCGTTATGACGGGCAACCGCCTCCTACCGCCCGGCACGCGCCGCCTCCGCGAGGTGGAGGAGGGGAGGGGGCGCGCCGCCTCCCAGCCCGCCCGCCGCCGCCATTTTGGCTGGTTTTGCGTCGCTTCCGCTGCTAGGAAGTAAACAGAGAGGGAGGGAAGGAGGCAGCGTACGCGGGCGGGACGGAACGGGACAGCTGGGCGGAGAAGGAGAAGGCACCAGGGTCGGCTTCGGTGGAGGGAGCCGATGTGGCCGGAGCGGAGGCGCCACTGCGGCCCGAGTCCCGGTTAATGCGAAGCGCAGCGGGGAGCCGCCAGGTGAAGGGACTGGAAGGGGGCGGGCGGTAGCGCGGCCGGACCTTCCTCTGGGAGCCTGGCTGCGCTGCCGATGGGGGTCCGAGCAGTGGGAGCGGCCGGGGTTTAGGGGCCCTGCCCAGGAGCGGAGCCCCGGCCCGGCGGTCTGTCAGAGCCCCGGGGCGCCAGGCGGGGGCTGGGCCGGAAGGAGCCGAGCCTGAGGTCAAGCGGCGCCGGGAGTAGCGGGGCTTAAAAATCGACCCTCGCCGTTCACAAAAGTATCGCTGTCTCCTCGTAATAACAGTCGTAAATTGTCAGTCCCTGGTTGTTTTCAGCAGAACTAATTGTTCGCGGCCATTCAGGGTTAGGTTTTAGTGGGGGTCGCACCCTCTTTCGGTCCCTGTTTCCTTCCCACCCCCCCCCGCCCCCCCCCCCCCCCCCCCAAATTAGAGCACTCACTCCTTTTGTTTCACGCCTGAAGTTAAGGCGTGAAACAACACAAGGACCTTAGTTAGGTTTGTTCCTGGGAAAGCGTTATCGGCCAGATATAAACAGCCATGCACAGTTGTTTGGGTTTGGTTTGTTGATGTTTTGTTAGTGTGTGGTTTTTTTTCTTAACTGCCATTGCGTTCTGTCTGCACCTCGCTCCGCAATAAAAACAATGTTGAGCATGTGCTTCGCTCCTCCTCCTACTTGGTGACTGAGCTATGTGGTTATGGCCGAACACGGCTGTGTTGCAAACAAGATAGCGTGGGTTGCGCCCAGATGCGTAGTTGAGAACGCGGAGTTCAGAACCAAGTTATTATAATCGGTTGAGAAATTGACTTGGAAAATTTTCACGAGTCAGGCATCCTGATTCCACGCGTCTTTCTGTCTGGATAGAGTTGGGGTTTCTTTTTGTTGGCGCATGGTTGGTTTGGGTTTTTTTTCTCCTTTCGGTAAGATCTTAGATTTTAAAGCAAAGTTGATTAAAGTAGTAATCTGGAAAAACTGATGAGAGATAGGTGTGTCCTGAGTATGCCAGAGAGAGTTAAAAGCAAGATTGGTGTGTTGTTAGACTTGATAAGCAATCGCAGTTTGAAAAAAAATAAGTTGCACCTATACAGTAATATGCTAACATGGAATTTTGCATCAGTGTCTTCCTTGCTGAAGGTTATTTCTGTTGGCCTTGGATTTAAAATGGTTAGATCTTTAGACTATCAGATACATAAAGTGAAGTGCCCAATTACATTTGCCTGTTCTTGAACTAAATTTGCAGAAAGGTTTACTCTCTTAAGCAGCCTTTTTTTTTTTTTTACAAGTAATTTTTAGATGACTGCAAACTTCTCTAGGCAAATAAGCATTCTTTAAATTTTGTATTTGTTTTATTGTTGGGCATGTTAAGAGGTTGAAACCAGATGTATTTTTTAAGTTATTTCAATAAATTCTGAAACAAGATGACAAAAATCAGATAAACAAATTAATTAGAAATTAGGTGACAAACCCATTATCTGATTCTTAAAATAATTTTTTATGATCTTGAGCTTAGATACTTTTTTATTTTTTTGAAAAAGTTCCACGAGGAAATGTTTTCGAAAACTTATGATTACTCTCTGTTTTCAATTACAGAAGTATCCAAGATGTTGGTAACAAAAATGTTGCCTGGAAATGTGTTTTACTATCCCGTACTTACCAAGCCATGGCACTTAGAACACATAGCTTCATATTTTAAAACTTGGAAGACTGTGACCTGAAATTCATCATCAGTATAGTTCTAGTAATGGCCCTATTGTCTCTTTTCTTCATGAGCTGTTTATAAAAACTTGAGATAATACCCAACAACTTCAGGAGTGGGTTTTCGTCTGTAATCACCATACATTGACTACTTAGAACTCATCAAAGTTAGCTCAGAGGTGCAGCTTATAAGTTGGCTGTTCTTGACCTCCTCTACTTCTATCAGCCATGTCTTGGAGGTTATTTTTCCAGTTGAAAAAGTTACATAGTTTTGTCAGTGGCAGCTTGCTCCAGGTCTTGTCTTTTCCAGGGAGAGGGGGGAAGTGCCAAATCTAGTACTTGTGTCTTTGAAAAGATCAGTTATAGTAAATGTGTTGTCTACATGAATCAACTCCACTGTACGTGCACAATAGCCCCTATAATGTCATACGGGAGAGACTGCATAGCTTGACCCTCTAATGCTGTGATAAAATGTAGCCTACCTAACTAGAAAATTTATGCACATCTATTACCTTATTAGCAAAAGATGAAGCAGGATCTCTGTAAAGGCAGGCTTGGAGGGCCAGGTCTAACCTTGTGTAGTTTTTACAGATGAACAAGAGATGGCTTTGGAAAGACTTAAAGACATCAAACATCCCAAGTTTGGCAAGTGTATACCTCATGTATGGTAGTTGCTCATTTTAACCGAGTTGTTTGGAAGATCTATTTAGCAGCCTGAAGTTTAAAGGAGTATTGCATTTCAGATTAGCTTATTAGAAATAATATTCTTGGACTACGCTTAGCAGTTGTCTCAGACACAAACATGACAGGTTTGCAGTGAATTTGATAATATAATTTTTGATTAGTTTTAACTTCAATTACTGAGTTTTCACAGTTGCAAAATCCAGTTCAGTTTTCTTGCTTCTGTACCAGTGAAGTTAGTGGCTCAGCAACAGAACTCTCTCCGGACTGGAAAGCTTGTTTCAGCACAGGAGTGGTGTTTTGCATAGTTTCATAGTCATGAGCAGTGAATCACAGTAAATAGTTCTCAGGAAGCAAGTAGGTATCTTTGCCCAGTAGCATTTTCATCTTATGCTTGCCCTGAAGTGCTACTGGGATAAAAAAATGAAGTTGAAAAAAAATTTGAGCCAAACTGTGTTCATCAGTCTTTCATGGCAGTATGTTCTGGTTTGTTTACATCATTTCATGAATAGCTACAGACCTTTAGTGGTAGCTTGCTTTTGTCATGTGAGTAGGTAGCATTAAAGTGTTTTGAAGATTGGTAAAGAGATGCTGGCTTTGAGAAAATAATCTATGATGCATTGGATGATAAACAGTATAACTTTTCACTTGTATGTCTACTGTATTACACTTGGTTTTTAAAAAGACTTCTAAACTTTTATTTAATTGCAGTACATAGCAGAAAAAGTTAATTGGCCTGGTCCCAAATGGACTGGGCATATGATAATCTTATATGTGTAATTGTACTTGAATGTTAAACCGGAATGGTTTTACTGCGTATAAAGTCCATGTTTATCTTACAGAAATCACAGGGGCTGGAGAGTGCTTATACAAGCCCATCCCAGCCCTGGATTCCCTTAGCTTTTTAGAGACTAGAGTGTATTGTAGTTTATTGTGAGGTCTCATTCCTAGTCCTCTAGGACATGATATACATTGCATTGGGGCTTTTAAAAATAAATGGTTGGATGCTAAGTTCAATTGTAAGCTGGCATGTACCAAAAAACACACTTTGATCAAAACTTAATGCTAGATTTATTTCAGATATATGTAGTGGTGGGTTTTTTTCCCTCTTTAATAATGTAATGTAAGGTAGAACATCTGTAAGAGACCACTATGGAAGAAGTATATGCTACTGAGAATGAGATAATTCTGAGGCAAAATGTTTAATATGATTTTGAAGAGAGTTTGCTGACTCCTCTGTAAACTTTTTTTGTGGGTTGAAACTTCCAGACTGTTACTAGAAATCTTTCATAATCCCTATTTACTAGTTAGTTGGGAAAAATGACAGCATGCCAATGTTCTTGATGAAATAACTGAATAAAAGGTTCTTCCTATCTGGGAATAGAAATGTATTGGACAGATACAACATCTGCAAGATGCAATGCCTGCAAGCATTCATACGCTCATTTACTTTCTTGCCTGACTTTTGCCTTCCACAGTTTCAAATGTTGTTTCTGGCAAATAGGACTGGGGCAGCAATATGCATGTCAGTGTTCACAAAATTGTTTAGAAGAATATCTTTCCATTAGTAGGAAAGTAGACTGATAATCAACAAAAGAGTAAAATAAGTTGGGTTCAAAGTGGTCCCAAACACGTAAGTGAAGCACTGAAAGGAGAGTGACTGTTACAAATGGATTGGCAGTGTTAAACACATAATATTAAAGAGGTCTGTTTAGATAGTAAAGTTACTTTTAGACTGCCACTTCAAATTCATTGTTTCTTGTTGGTTGCTTTTTTTTTTCTTTCTTATGGGGAGGAAAAAAACCAACTGCAAAAGCGTGGTTACAGAAAATGTGCTTTTTTACCTCCACTGTTTTCTATTAATATTATTCTTCTCAGCTCTGTTACAGACACAGAATTCATTATAGATTTTTTTTTTTCTACGTCTATAGAATGAAACGAGGAAGGAAAACTAATGAGGCCAACAGCAGCTCATCTGAAGAGACAGAATCCAAGAGACAAAAGATTATAGACAAGAACACCACAGCTGTGCCAAGTCCTGACTGGGCGAACCTGCTCCAAGACATTATCCTGCAGGTATTTCAGTACTTGCCCCTTCTGGACCGTGCTCATGCATCACAAGTCTGCCGAAGCTGGAACCAAGTGTTTCATATGCCTGATCTCTGGAGGTGTTTTGAGTTTGAACTGAATCAACCAGCTACATCTTACTTGAGGGCAACACATCCTGAACTCATCAAGCAAATAATAAAGAGGCATTCCAATCACCTGCAGTATGTAAGCTTCAAGGTAGTGTATTTTTGAGGCTTTTTAAAAGTAATTTTGTAAAAATAAAAACATCTGTCAAACTTAGTTCTTTTTTTTTTTTCACTTTATTCAGAATGTTTTAAAGAAGTATCCCTGATGCTTTTGAGACAGTTTGGATGGTTCATCTGTATAAATATCAAAGCATGAGAAATATGATTAATTAACATCAGTAATTGAAATACTGTTGATAAGTGGTAATTGACAATTGTGATCAAAACATTTGAACATGCTGAAAATTAAAGAACATCACTAAATGTTAGGAAAGGCTTATGATGTTATTTTTGTGATTAGGTTTGTCAGTTATTTAAAAAGAAATATGGCAGCTCTCTGTGCTAAGCCTTGTTTTCAGGCCTAGTATACTGAAGAAATGGGTTCTCTAAATGGGCATATAGACATAGAGGTTATCTCCCAGTTATTTATTTATTTGGATACATTTTCAGGACCAAAACTTGGAATGCCAGTTCTGAAGATACTTTTTCATTGCCTTAATTCCATTAGGTGGGGATTTTTTTGTTGGATGTTTATTTTTCTTTTTTCTTGTAGCATCTTAGTTGATTAGAATTCTGTCTCAATGTGCGGGCAGAAGTACTTCAGTTCTGATACTGCTGTACATTTGGGTACCTGCCTCAGAACTAAGTTTTATCAGGAGGCATAAACTGAGCATTTTCTCATGTGACATCCTGTAGGGAACTGGATCTGATATTCATGGTGAGAAAACATCTAATGCACAGAGAGTGACTTCAGTGCTACTAGTAAGCAAGTAGCAGATTTAGTAGCAAATTGTATGGGATTTTCCATGTATGGCATCTACTCAGAACAGCTGAGTTTCAGTTGACTGAAAAAGTATGTGGGATTTGCAAAGAATGGTATATCTACCGATTATGCTTGGCTGAGAAATACTGTTTGGTGAGAACTGCCTTTGTTAACGTCACAGAATTACTTTCAGCAGATTACCTTTAACATTGCCTTACATATCGCTGTGTTTTCAAAGGGTGTTGTGAAACAGTCATGGCTGCGTATACATCAGCTATGTGACAAATTTGGAAAGAAAATGAGTTTGCAGCTAGGTGGACATACTAGTTGTTTGTTTCTGAGATCTGGCAGTTTTTATGTAGGAATCATCAGTATGTGGGTAACTGGGGTGCCTCTGCCCAATGACAGGTATTGCCGCTGTTTAATGCGATATCAGATGTAAATTGGTTGTTGCAAGGTTTGCAGGACTTTAGCTGTATCCAAATAAAGAAAATTTATAGCAATATTGGAATTGCCCTCAAGTGTGTTATCACCAGCCAGTCTTGCTTTGCACCACATGTGAAGGGCATCTGAAATCTTTCAAAAACCAGTAGGGTGCTGCCCAAGTCATTTCGTGCACGTGTCCCTTCAGTGGTCCTTCAGGGTTGCAGAATGAACCCTATATCGCAGGAAAAGCTAAGCAGTAGGGATAATCACAAGGAAGTGGATATAACGCTGACTGCTGCTCTGTTGAGGCTGAAAACTTGGGAACTTTTTTTGTGGGCAAAGGAAAATTGCGTTGTTGAAAATCGAGGTGTTTTGTCTTGTGTTCAAGCAGAAAATGAGCATTCATTGGATTAGATCAGTTGCTGACAAAGTAGCGTGGCTTATGGTAGACTTAAACTTGATTTCAGGATCAATTTTTTTACTGTTCTGTAGGTTTGCAAAGCTGTCACATGTACCATATATAGGAGGTTATCCGGAAGACATATCTGAGTGTTGAGCAAAAGCCACTGGAGGCACATGAAGTGATTCAATTGTTTAACAAGCTGACTAATGAAGATTTTTTCAAACTATCTGTTGTGGTATAAGTGATGAAGACCCAGTCATATAGTTTCATATGATAGTGCACTTAATTCTCCAGCAGCTTTATGTTATGAGCTGAGTCACTGTAAAAGGAAGCAGCTTTTTCACACACTTAAGGGTTTATAGAATTCCCACATTTGGGAAATGAAGAACGTAAAGAGGAAGTGAGGCAGGCTCTGGACCCAAATGAACTTTCACTTTCTTATTATTTGATGTGGATTGAATATCTTGGAACAAACTGTTCAGCTGACCCCTCACCATGCTAAATTTTACCAAACTGTTTAGCATCGCGGTAAATTTATAGCAAATTATTATGGATTTTTCATATGTACTTTTGGGGAAAAAAAGAATGACATTGGATTCCCATTATGGTGTTCTGTAGGTTTTATTGATATCATGCTTCAGAAGGTAAAGTGGAAAAAACCAAAACATTCAAGCACATCTACTCTGCCCTGCATTTTTTGTAAAGAGTGTGTTTGATGCAGTGTTTTCTGAACAATAAATCTGTTTTGGTTTAAGGTGGACAGTAGCAAGGAATCTGCAGAAGCTGCTTGTGATATTTTGTCACAGCTTGTGAATTGCTCACTGAAAACACTTGGGCTAATTTCAACTGCCCGGCCAAGCTTCATGGATTTACCAAAGGTATTTTAAGATGTATATATCTTTTCTATAGCAAAGTATTGCAGTGGTTCATACAGTATTTCTATAACTTAAAGTTTTTCTGTAAAAAATATAAATATTTGGCGAAGAAAACTTTTGTTACTGGACTTTATTAAAGGGAGGAGCTAAGGTGTTGTACTGAGATAATAACTGAAAGAGTTATCTATCTTCATCATGTGAGAACTTAGTCCTGACCTTGTTCCACTGACCTCAGTGTAATATGTTGCAAATCAGGAGGCTAGACAATTCCTGTCTGTCTGATTGCACTGTGGGGGATGTTTAGGAGACAACTATAATCAAATGAGTGGTAGGGTTTTATCCACGTGGGCTTGCTGTACAGATTATATTATCCTTGAGCTCTCTTTCATAGGTGGTATGATGATGATTTTCAGTACTTTGTCACAGTCAAGCATCAGATTCTTAGGCAAAGTGCACTGTATTTCTGAAACTGTCAGACTTTTTTACCTTGCATGTTTATCTAAAAGACAACAAATCTCTTGCATGTGCTTCTAAGCAAGAATTCCTTCTAGTGAGGTAGAAATGTGCTATTGGTGAGGAGCAGGAGAGTAGTTGAGGTAGCCTGGGCCACTTGTTTTGTGCCAGGAACATCTCGGATGTCTTGCAGCCTCAGTTCTTAAATCTAGTCTGTGCTTATGTGAAGGGCCAGATACAAGTAGACTATTAGCTGGGTCTCAGTGATGTCATTGCAGATGATGGCAACAAGGACAAGGAAGAAGTAGGGGCAGCCTCAAGAAAGGAAGTAGGCTATAGGGTTTAAGCAAGGTTAGTGACAGAAGGATTATCAATTATTATCCTTGACAACTGCGTCATGTAATTCTTTTGAAGATGTATTTTTAATCCTTAATTTTCAAAGAGGCTTTCCAGATCTTTAATTAGTTCTCGTATGTTTTTTTTTTTCCTTCTTTAACATGCCTGTAAGAAAACCTGAACGTATTGGAAAAAAATCCACAATGTCAGTGTGTTAGCAATACTTTGTTATTTCAGCTCTGGCATATTATTTCATTGCTTAATATGAATGCTATTTTAGCTCTCACTTAATTATCACTGGAGGGATATCTTACAGTCCTGTTAAGCTTGATGAATAATTATTTGTAATCATTCATACTATGGTCTTACTCAGCTTCAAGTCTTTTAAAATACAGGCTTCTGGGTTTTTTGTTCCTAACACGTTCACATGTGGCCTTCAAAAAAATATGTTCAAAATTTGCCTTTTGATATTTACCACTCTAGTAATATTTTCACTGACATACAGTGCCAGCAATGATTTTTAAATTTTCTTAGACCACTAATGAAGCTAAAGAATTTAATTGGACCATGAAATTCTTGTGAGCAGCTGTTAGTAACAGGCCCATTGGTTGTCAAGCAAGCAAAGATTAATGGATCTGAAAAATGGTTAACACTGCACAGTTCTCTTATTTTTTATTTTTAATTGGACCATTTAGGAAGTCTGAACTACTTTGCATTATCTTCATTGGCACTCTTCTGATTTCAAGTAATGTGACATCTGGCAAATATTTGCAAATCACACTCAGCATTGTGTTGCCTAGTCTTTTCACTAAGCACATTCTGTGTGAATGTTTTAAAGAATCGTACTATAGGCTATATATATGGCAATGCTGAAAAGACATTAAATCACCAGCTTTTACATTTTGGGATGTTGCCTGTCTTCCATTAGCTCTTCAATCTACAGTTTCAAGTTACCTGTTTTTGTCAACATAGTTAATTTTTTTGCCTTTCTATTTAAGGGAATTACATTATAAATACAGAGAATTAAAACCCAATGCTAACACTGTAATAGTATTTCCACTCTGTATTCTGAAAGGACCTTTTTTTAGTACGTAATATACATAATCAGCATATTGTCAGTATAATTGGGAGTGGTCCCTAAAGCCAAAATGCCCTAATGCTTCTGATTTCAACTTTCACTTTCCATTTGAGTGAACTGGGATTGACAGTTCATGTTAATGTGAAAATATTAATTCCTGCTCTAAATCTAATGGTGAGTTTTAGCAAAAACCACAAACATGTAACGTAAGAATGAACAAATACTGCTGCCAGGCCTTCTCTCATATAACTGTATTCGGGATTCTACATGTGCATGTGGTTTAGAGTGAAACAGTATTGAAATCAAAGTAGCAAGTAATTTTTTGGGATACTTCACGTAGTGCGTGGAGTAGGTACTTTTTTTAAAGTCTTCTATTCACTCAATTTTGTAAGAAATCATGAAG
>JAOQGH010000001.1:162401118-162424898 GCA_025769975.1 Gallinago jamesoni
CCACCAGTGTTTGCTGCAGGCACTTCTCTATCTGCTCCTTAGTCAGCGTTTCTCGAGTTAAGGTGTCCTTGGGCTCTCCCTTTACTGCTAAGTTTCAGTGCTTGCATAAAAGCACCAAGGAACAACCTTGAGCCCTGCATCTATATTGTCTGTGCTGCTTAAATTGGTGGTTAATTGATTGCCTGCTCCTTGGCTCTATTTCTAGAAGATGCTTCTTTGAAGTGCAGCTTGCAAATTATACTCAAAATTAGAGCTTGTAGACTTTTTCTTTGCTTGTGGTCTTTCTATAGATTTAAGTTTGTGCAGTAGATTGTCCTGTGTCACGTTCTTCATTTATGTTTAATGTTAGAAATCTCAAGTTTTACACTGTACATAGCATTCCTAGTTCTCTTTTACTTACTGACAGCATTTGGGGGAAAAGCATTTGGCAAATCAGAACGTCTATTTCAGATAATAAATGTTTCATTTAAACTTTCTTTTTTTCCAGTCTCACTTTATTTCTGCACTGACAGTGGTGTTTGTAAACTCCAAATCCCTCTCTTCACTTAAGATTGACGATACACCAGTAGATGATCCATCTCTCAAAGTGCTAGTGGCTAACAACAGTGACACACTCAAACTGTTGAAAATGAGCAGTTGTCCTCATGTTTCTCCAGCTGGTAAGATACTGTGTTTTGGGTTGGCTTTTTGTGGTTTTTTTTTTTTTTTTTAATGTATGCATTAAATTCTGTCTGAAAGCAGTAAACTCCTGAAAAAATAGGGGTGGGGTGAGAGCAAGGGTGAATGGGATATCTACAGCAACTGACACTGAATCAAATACTAATTCAGCTGGTTGTCAATCCATCCATCCCACCACTTGCAGAGTGACTACTGAGCTAATAATAAAATGGTGTATGTCTGTTCTGGATAAATAACTAACCTCTGGTGGAACTTGTATGTATTGACTTGCTAGTGCACTACTTCTGCAATGACTGTTTAAGTATTCCAGTATAATTAAGCTTTTTGGAATGTGAATTCCTTTCCACAGTTCATTATGTCTGAGTTTTGAGTCTTCCAGTGTCAGGGATTATGAAGATGCTGGGTTAGTCATTCTGAAAGCAAGCAATTTAATCTTTTACTGGAGGATAAGTGCAGACAGCATCAACAAAGGGGAGATGGGACTGAGCAGTGCAGAACTTGTGCCATTACCAAATGTACTTCATTTGCACTCTAAATGTGTTTGCAGCAAGAATGAAGACAGCTCATATCAGAATGAAAGCACTTAGATTGTTGAAGTTCATAGAATTAATGTTTGTGGAAGATTGATGAAATACACAGCAGGTTTGAGATTTTAAGTGTAAAGTTGATGGGCTGTGAATCAGTTCACTGAGAAATAGAAGAGGAATTATAAAGAAATGAGATGCTGGCAACTTAGTTAAATTCTTCTGAGGAAAGTGGAAACTATTGTAGTCACCATAGCTTTCTCCTGCAAGTATATTCCACCTGTAAATATTATGTATGTTTTATAAGATTTACTGGTGTGGAAAACAATACTGTAGCAGAGGGAATTTTGCAGTAGTAATAACAAGCAAAACACAAACTTAATACCTTTTGCAGGTGTTAGCTCTCAGACAAAAACCTTATGTTTGGTTTTATATAAAGAGGTCCTGAAAATGCAGGTTTGTTTTGCAGCATATTTTTACAGCAAAGCGTTCCCCAGCCTGTTAACTGGAATGTTACTTCCTTCAAAGCTTTGTAATCAAAGATGGGGGTTGTTTAAATTATCTTGAGTGACTGGTTTTTCTTTCTTTCTTGGGGTGACTTAACATTTTGTTTGAGAATCCCTGTGTGTGAGAAGTACGGGAGCCATAATGTGTCTGTCAAGAGGATGTGTCTTATATGATGTTTTAAATTGAAGGAACAATGGGTAAGAAATGGCAACACCCGTTTAAGGAACAAGGAGCACAACTACTGTTGTCCTTGATGGAGTGGAGCTGCATAGAATGGCATCAGATGTGTTAGTGACAAAGCCAGAGGGTGCTAAGCAAACAGGAGGAGAATTTGATTGCTTAATTTAGGTCTGGGTATGCCTTGCGATAGAGAGAAAAAAGTGGAACAAAAGAAAGGAGCTGGTATGGGAATAGTTGGCTTTGGAGCAGATGGGCCACAGTAATGAGACTTTTGAAGGACAATGAGAAACTTGGAACACTGAGACTTACCTGGATTTTTTTTTTTTTTTTGCTAAGGGGAATATTTGTAATTATCAGGCTGCTATAAATATCGAAGAAAATTTTAATTGAACCAAAAGAGCCTGAGTTATGCAAAACTAATTACTTACAGATGCACTTAAAATAGTATAATATGCCTTCAAATGGCAGTTTGGGGGGTGGGGGTGACATTCAGCACTAGATCAGTTCTTAAGGATTTTGTTAGTGAAGGTCAGAGAAGAGTCATGCAAGTAATGCAAGAGAGACTCCACTACTGCAGGGATAAAGGGAAAAGATTGATATAAGACTGAATTAATTCCAGAAGATGCTTTGAATAATCCCTAAGTTACTGCAGAAAGATAGAGGCATGTTTGGGTTTTGACTGGAGAAACTCAGGCAGTGGTTTATTTCTACATTTTGTGAACAGCACTGAAGTTTCTTCTGCTTGCTGCTTCCCTTCTGAACTTTAAGTTGCTTTAGAACTGCAACAGTGCCTTGTAAAACAAAGCAATGGTTATTTTTAAATCCATATTGATGTGCTGCTGATTATTACCTGAAATATTAGTTATTAGAACAGAGGAAACTGACAGCTTTTCTGTAGAGGTTGTGTTTCTGCTCTGCTTCAAGGGTAGGAGGTTTGCTTCTCTTTGCATGGGGAGGTGGAGGAGAAGAGTGGATGTAGGGTGTGTGTGCATCAGCAGTTTAGTAGAGGGGGTTTTTGATGCAAATCCGTGCTGTATGACATCAGAGCTATTTACCTCTTGGTGCCACAAACAGAGGCAGGGTCTAGCGATGTTTTAGGAATGCGCGACTTGCAGCCTGGGGTCCAGGCAGGTTCTCCAGTAACTATCTCCTGCCCCTCTACTCTGCCCTGGTGAGACCCCATCTGGAGTACTGTGTCCAGTTCTGGGCTCCCCAGTTGAAGGATGGACAACTACTGGAGAGGATACAGCAGAGGGCTACAAAGATGATTAGGGGCCTGGAGCATCTCTCCTATGAGGAGAGGCTGAGGGTCTTGGGTCTTTTTAGTCTGGAGAAAAGAAGGCTGAGGGGGGATCTGATCAAGTAAAGGGTGTGGGTGTCAAGAGGACGGGGACAGTCTTTTCTCAGTGGTGCCTGGTGACAGGACAAGAGGAAATGGGCACAAACTTGAACATAAGAAGTTCCACCTAAACACGAGGAAGCACTTCTTTACTTTGAGGGTGGCAGTGCCCTGGAACGGGCTGCCCAGGGGGCTGGTGGGGTCTCTGTCTCTGGAGACATTCAAACCCACCTGGACACGTTCCTGTGCAACCTGCTCTAGGTGAACCTGCTTTGGCAGGGGGGTTGTACTAGATGATCTCCAGAGGGCCCTTCCAACCCCATATCATTCTGTTGCTGGTTCTATATGCAGGATACATCATATCGTTGCCAGTATGTGACGGGGCTATGCAGTCCTAGGCCCATAAGAGATTTGTGGCAAGGTGAACCTCACCTTCATCGCTTTTTGCATTACATTAGTCAATAATGTACCCTTAAAATTAACAAATATATTATTTTTTGAAGGATGGCAGCCTGAATTACAAACTGGTTTGGCTGCTACTTTTGTAGCAAGTTTTTTCTGAAGGTGTGTAGTAGCAAGACAATGTATCTTGATCTTGGAACTCTTTGTTTATTACGAAAAATATTCTTTATTTATTTATTAGGAAAAATATTTCCTGTGCCAATAGACTTGGGTACTATGAAGCAGGATGCCTGGGTCTGCTTAAATGGGGTGGTCACAGTAGCCTTTAGGGGAATAGTGCCTTAAGAGTAACTTTGTTATGATTTAAAGACAGGAAATGATCTCTGGAATGTGTAGAAGATATTTCTAAGGTTATTCTAATTTTTTACTCCAATTAAAGAAAATCCTGGATTTTCACTTCATCTTTGATACCATACCTTCCAACTTAAATGAAATAATGGGTATGCTTGTATATATAAACTGTTTCTACAGGAAATGGTTGCAGTAAGAGTTGGGTTAAAATTCTATTTACCTAAATTGTGCTTTTTAAAATTAATATAACAACCTTTTATATTTGAAAGGACAGTATTCAACACTGATGCATGTGTTCTTGCAGATTCTCAGGTGGAAAATACGTACTTTTTTGGTATATGTGTTCATGCAATGCCCTATTTCTATGGTAATTTTTTTAAAGAATGTCATTTTAGGCTCAGTAGAGGCTTTTGAGTTTAATAGCTGTGTCTTAAAATAACTTTTTTTCTATGCTACTTCCCACTGCTTCAAAGTTATAGTCTATTTAGCTCAGGTTTTTCAGTCACATATTAAATGCCATGTTCTCATCTCCTCTATTAATGGAAAGACCATATCCTGAATTTCACAGTTTTCTGGGTCACATGAATTGCAGAGGGCTATATGCTTTTTTTAGTCCTTTTTTGTTGTGTTTTTTGGGGGGTTGTTTGGTTTTTTGGGTTTTTTGGGTTTTTTTTGTAGCAGTGTTACCAGTGTGGTACCATTGCTTGTATCTAGAAATAGGATGAGTAGAAACCTTAAAAAAAACAAACCCAAACAATTCTTGTCTTCCATGAGCAGCAGGTTATATTAATTCATTAAAGGGGGAGTGTAAAAATCACTGTTCTAGAAATTACTGCTCTCAGTTTTTAGTGTTTTCCCTCTTTCTTTGCTGTTGCTTTTCCAAATTTAAATACTCATACTTTGCTAGAAACAACAAATACTGACAGGAGCAACTTCTGCATTGAATTAAAATCTAGCATTCATTTTATGTATGCTTCCCTCAGGTGACAGATTTCATTCATGGCTGCTTTATCAGCCACAGGGACAGCAGTTCTTCCAGAGCAGGCTGGGGAAATACTTCTATTATGAATAAACCCCTTTTACAAAATGGAGTTTGTGTATATGTGGCCTTGCAAACGGGCAGAACAGCCAGATATGCTTTTTATTCGTCACATGAGAATCAACTCCCCCAGGAAAGCGTACATTTTGCAATGTGTTAACTTGTTTAAGTTTCTTTAGCAAAATACCTGTGTAGTCACATAGTGTGTGTGTGTGTGTGTGTGTGTATCTTCTCTTGTAGGTACAAGGAAGTCACAAGGCCATGCTTATGTGACAAAAGAATCATGCTCTGGCTTGCCAATATATCTGTTGTGATCTTAGCAAGGGGCTGGAACTGGGATGATCTTTAAGGTCCCTTCTAACCTGAACCATTCTATGATTAGGTCCTGCCTGCATGTTGAGATATGTGGTCTTCGCACTTCCTTGACATACAGAAACAAATTGGTTTGCGTTTCTCTTTCGGTTATCAGTATATTTGTCTTTGTAACCCCTTTCAAAATGTTCTCTTTTCCCAGGTATCCTTTGCGTGGCCGACCAGTGTCACGGCTTACGTGAATTGGCGCTGAACTACCATCTGCTGAGCGACGAGCTCCTGCTTGCTTTGTCTTCTGAAAAACATGTCAGGTTAGAACACTTGCGCATTGATGTTGTCAGTGAAAATCCTGGACAGACTCAGTTCCACACCATACAGAAGAGCAGCTGGGACGCTTTCATCAAGCATTCTCCTAAAGTAAATTTAGTCATGTACTTTTTCTTGTACGAAGAAGAGTTCGACCCGTTCTTTCGTTACGAAATACCGGTCACTCACCTTTACTTCGGAAGGTCGGTAAGCAAAGACGTACTTGGTCGCGTTGGGATGACGTGTCCTCGGTTAGTTGAACTGGTGGTGTGCGCCAACGGATTGCGGCCCCTGGATGAGGAGCTGATCCGGATTGCGGAACGTTGCAAGTATCTGTCAGCCATTGGCCTAGGAGAGTGTGAAGTCTCTTGCAGTGCCTTTGTCGAGTTTGTGAAGATGTGTGGTGGTCGGCTCTCTCAGCTTTCTATTATGGAGGAAGTTTTGATTCCTGATCAGAAATACAGCTTAGAGCAGATTCATTGGGAAGTTTCAAAGCATCTCGGTAGAGTCTGGTTCCCAGACATGATGCCCACGTGGTAAAGTCCTAAAGAGACTTCAGGGTGGATGGAATAGCACCTTAAACCCAAGCTTACCGTTTTGTAATTTACTGTATAAGCCTACTTAATACTATAGTTTTTCCTAAAAGTTACTACATTTTTTTGATTAGAAAATTAATTTTTTCATTCAAAAATTATTTATGAAATGCAGATTGAAAAATAGAAATCATGGATAGCTCCAAAACCCATCTTCATCCAAACAAAAATCTGGTTTAGATTTGTTCTTTTTCATTGACAGCAATCTGAAACTTTGGAAATAAAAAATGTATTTAAAATATCAAAATGTACCTGTAAAATAACAGTTTTAATGTTCTGTCCTTTGATTTAGATACTAGAATTGAGCACAATCCGAAATTGCATGCTTCTGTTGCAGACTATAGGATTTCAAAATCTAGTTATCTAGATGGATGATAAGAGTAAGATTGCACGGAGTATTTAGTAGGCTGCAAAATATACACGTTCTTTTATATAAAAGTCATAAAAGGCAAGAGCAATATGCAGTAGTAAGTTTAGACAGTTAAACTATTAAGTTTGCTACCTTCTTCAACAGATTATCAGATCCCTCTAAAATGTATTTAGAGCACAAACAAATAGCAGTGCGAGCTACCAAAAGTGGTGTGGGTTCCCCCCACTTCCCATGCATTTTAATATAGTTTGCTTATGGGGGCTCAGATCTGTGTCTTAACCTGTTTTAAGGTAATTTTATGTCTAGCTCAGGAAGCGAAAGCATTCTTGGGGAAAAATGTAGATACATTGTATTTAAAACCACATTGGAGTTAATGAGCTGTTCTTACACATTAACTGGTTTTGCAGCATAGGGTTAGATGGAATAATGTACAGTTAAATGAACCCTGCAGTGTTCAGGGATGACGTGGTGTGAGACAAGAAAGTTAAAACTTGAACGGTGACCAAGAACCTTTTAACAAAATCTTAGACCGTTTCGCTGCTTTCGGTTCGAGAGAAACGACATTGTAACAGTTGCTTAAGCTGTATAAACTAATTGTATACTGTAAATCTGTTTCAGAAATGTTTATGTATAAAGTGAATGTTTGATAGAAGATCATTTTGTATATCTTTAACCCAGCTAGTTTGATCGTTTCATAATTATTTAAAAACTTAAAAGCAGTAAACTTGCATGAAGTAGAGCAGTAGGCAGAAATTTGTTTTGAATATTTGGTAAATCAGATTTATTAAAGGAAGCTCTTAGTCTGTAATCGGTGTAGGCAATGTATTGCCTGTGATCTGGATGTGGCTTGTTACTTCATTTCTTACCGCCAACACTTACATTAATTTTCTTTTTTATATTCTTGATTGGTGACACTAAAGCATTCAGGTGACTGCTGAATGCGTTGGAAGGGGTGGCCAGCCATCAGCCAGGCAAAGCTGCTCCGGGCTGTATCCAGCTAAGCTGGTGGCTGCTTCCTGTTTCGAGCTGTTCAGTTAGTTCTGGTAATGGGTAGATTTTCTTTATTTCTGACTGCAGTAATGTTTATCCAAATGTATAGTTCAAGTGTAAGACACTTATGAGCATGTTTAAGTTCATAACTATATTTTGAGCATACATTGCTCAGTAGACTGGACATCTTTATAGGAGAGTCGTATGTTTCTGTAGAGCTTTGATTTAAGAATCACATTTTATGAAAGGTGCATTTTTTTTGTATTAGAATTTGTTAAATTAATGTAATACTACAATTAGCTTTTATTTGTATAAAAGGTGTCAATATATCTAGTCCATAACAATAAAAAAGCTCAGTGTTTTTTTCTATTCTGATTCTTGGAATTGCCTGTGTGAGAAAGGTGGAGTAACACTTCTGAGGTGGGGAAGAGGAGATGTTTTCACTAAATTACTTCGAACTAATGAGATTACTTCACACCTTAATCTCAAACGCAGCTAAAACCTCTCTGGACCTTGACTGCTGGTGTCCTGATGCCGGCAAGGTGAATAGATCTGTTACCGCAGCAGTAGCAGCAAAAACTGAAAGGCAAGACACAGCCTAAATACCCAAGTTCCCTCACTTCTGGAGTTTGCGTCCTTGAATCCCAGTATCCTGCATCCCACAGGGAGACCTCTGCTGGATCCTGAGGTAGGGAACCTCTGAGCAATTGGTTAAGTTAATTCTATAACTTCCTGTGATTTGCCCAAATCTAGAAACTTTGTATTTGGAGTAGGCTTGACTACAAGCTGAGCTTGGCTGCGTTAGTTCAGAGAACTCTGAACTAATCCTCGGCTTCTTCCTGCTTCTGACTGGAAGGGATGCAGTGTCCTTGATGATAAATAACTGTTTGGTTGTCTTCATCTTTTTTTTTTTG
The DNA here is from genome assembly GCA_025769975.1 of Gallinago jamesoni. Classification (NCBI taxonomy): domain Eukaryota; kingdom Metazoa; phylum Chordata; class Aves; order Charadriiformes; family Scolopacidae; genus Gallinago; species Gallinago jamesoni. The sequence continues at coordinate 162,409,624 of JAOQGH010000001.1, forward strand.
TTGTTGTTGCCTGAAATTTACTGTCCTCTAATTTGCAACTAATGCATGGTAGGATATAACTCTTTTTTTCATTGAAGCGATTCCCTGTACCAGCCAGAGTATTAGGGTTACAGTAAAAGCTGCTAAATTAAGCAGATTGTACAGATTAAAGAGGAAAAGGGAAAAGGGCTGTTATTTACTTCCAAGAGGCCCAGGATGTTACAAACTTGTACTGACAGAAGCATAAAGTTGCATTTTACACAGCCGTGAAAAGTGGTTGCTTCTTTCATGTAGACATCCATAGATTGTGATCCAAGTTCTTTAACAATCAGTCACAAAGGTCCTACCTCTGTGACCTGTCAGTTACAGCAAGTTGTTGTATAATCTCTCTCGGTATTAATAGTCCAAAACCATCCATCTTTTTGTCAGGAGCTGTGCAAGGCAGAAGAAGCTTTGGGGGCTTCTCCTGGCTTGGTTCCATGACCCTGTGTCCCCTGCAGAGCTTGGGATTCTGGTTTAGAGGTTGAAGCTTTTTTTCCTAGGAGGATAAATGCAGACTCAAAAACATTGAGGGGTTCAAAGTCATGAAAACATACATCAAGAAGAACGTACCTTCTGTAGACAGGCTCGTTGCTCCTCTTTATCTTCCCTAGTGCCTCCTGGATTACCTTCTTGGTGGGTTATCTAAAGAATCTGAAGCTCTTATGGCCTCAAATTGTGCCAGGGGAGGTTCAGATTGCGTATTAGGAAAAATTATTACACTGAAAGAGTTGTTAAGCATTGGAATGGGCTGCTGAGGAAAGTGATTGAGGCACCATTCCCGGAGGTATTTAAAAGATGGGTTGACATAATGCTTAGTGACATGGTTTAGTGATGGTTTTTATCAGAGTTAGGTTGATGGTTGGACTAGATGATCTTAAAGGTCCCTTCCAGCCTAGACAACTCTATGATTCTGCTGGTTAAAGGACAGGCTTTGGACTTTGGCTGCAGAGAGTCTTTCAAGTTGCAGTAGAAGATGAAATTTCACGTAACAGTGGAACTAATTAGCAGCTTTGCCCTGCAGAACAGAGGCGGTTTTTATTGCCCAACTCCTCTCACACTAGCTGCCCTCATGCTCATCCCATGACACGATAATACAACTCAAGTAATTAATTACAGTGACTTTTATAAACACAAGGTCGTTTTTCTGCCATTCTTGTGATTTGAGTCAAAGCGCTGTGTACTTGCAGCGCGTGCTCCCTGCTTTGGCTGCAGCAGGCATTTCATTCAGCTCAAGCCAACTGGAACCGCGGAGCTGGGTGCCTGTGTTACTAATTACTTAGCCATGATGCAGTAATAACCCCTGCAGAAGGTTATTGCTCATTCTGCGACTGGTTTAAAAAAAACCCACAGCGAGCAGAGTAGAACCGGACATGGTTATGCTGCTGTGGCTGTGGGATTTTTTTTTTTGTCTGTAGGCAACCTCACTGCTCTCCAGAAAGCCAGTGTTCCCTCGGTGTTGGGCAAAGGGAACCGGTTGCCAAGCTGCTCTAGGCATAGCCCGGAACAGGACCAAAGGACACTGTGGCTGCCACACACCATGGCTGCAAGCGTCGCTGCCACTAAGAGGCTGCAATCCCTTTTTACAAACAAATCTGTGACAAGCATTGATTTTTTTTAACTGCTACTTTTGACACCCGACAAACTGCCAGTGCTTTTTAAAGAAGTGTGAAAGGAATATAAATGTGACTTCTATGAAACTGACCTAATTGAAGCCTCAGGTAGCCTTTTAGCCAGGAGACAGCTACAACACTGCAGTTAGGCATCCAAGTTGAGGTAAAATCAGGCTGTTTGCCTTCTATCTGTGCTGGAAAACTCACACGCAAATCTTAGGAAGAGCCATCTGTATTGTGAAAGAAACAAAATGGTGACAAAATACCACCCGTGCCATCTTCTTATAGATCCATGGCCCCTTCCCACCCCGTGGCATGCCTACTTCATGAACCAGAGAAAAGTTCATAGGTCCCTTATGTACAAACCGAAGAAATAAAGAAACATCAATATAAGGCACACATGGAGGAGCTGGGCACATCTAGATACTCAGGTTTGTTAGCTCCAACACATGGATAGCTGAGTTGGTCAGACCAGAAGGTCCTTATAGTGCTTGTGTCCCATCTCTGCTGGTGGCCAGGTGTTATTTGTCACCACATGGCCATGTATGCAGAGAGGGCCTGAGACCAGGCTTCCTGTTCACCTTCAGGCACTGCAGAGTTTAGCTAAGAGGAGCCACATCAGCCTACCTTCGGGCAGCAGTTGTCCATGGTTACACAGAAGGTGTCCAAGTCAGAGATGATGAAACATTCATGAATGTATTATGCAGGTAATAAGAAGAAAAGGCATAGTCTTTCGTGTGGTCTAGCAAAGCCTTCCCAACACAACTTTGACAGTTGGCAGTGAAACATACACCACTAATACCATCATGGTAGTGCTCCAAAATCCCTAAAGATGTTCTGGCATAAGGGCAAGTTCCGTTCTTCAGCGAGCAATTACACACCAAGGGATGTTTTGCTTCCAATAGGTAAAGGGACCTCTTCATAAATTATTTTGAGATACGGGTATTTCATAGGTAAAAACCAGTATTCCAAGTTGTAGAAGAGGTAAAACTGGCGATTTAAAATGACACGATCAATTATTTTAAAAAGATCCACAAAAAACCCTCCGACCGTCCGATGAGGTTTAAAGGGGTAGTAGAAGTCTCTTATAGCTGCTGCCAGTGTCTTGTTTCCTAGCGGTCCAAAAATAGATGTTTCATTTCCCAAATAAATCGGTTCTCCGCTGAATAAAATTATGCTCGTGTAGTTTGTTTGTATCTTCCGAAACACGGCTCCTAAGTCAGCCAGCTTCTGGTATGTCCTCAGGATAAATTTAGAGCATTCGTAAGAGTCGAACCACACTACTGCTTGTTTGTCGGGACTTGCTCGAACTGTCCAGGTCTCATAGTAAATGCCAGTCTCGTTGTCGTATTTTACCCATTTTGCCATTTCGTTAAACATGGTTCCTGTTAAGAGAGAAAAATAACCGTTACAGAGAAAAGGGAACAAATACATGACTCAAAATATTTTCCACCTATTTCAAGGTTCACCTCCCTTCCCTGCAGAAGTTTACTTATAACATTACCATACAAAGACACAAGGGCTTAGGTTGGAGGGAGAAGTGATACCTCACTAAATAAACTATATTTACATGTAAGTTATTCAAACTCTAATTTCTTTTTCTGCCCTATTTCCCCAAACGTCAGGGAACCACGACACTTCTCATTCCATTTCCTCCATGTGGACAAACAGGGCGGGCAGTACAGTCCACAAGAGATGCTGACAAAGTGCTCACTGGCACAACAGGCATTTCTGCGCTTCCTCAAGTTTTAACTAAATTCAGCAATTCAGGGCAGAAATTTTCATGTCTCGCCACAAAAGAAACCTCAGCCTGAGACACCCTGCTGGTTTAGCAGCTCCTGAGACAGCACAGCTGAACTAAGCCAAACGATACGAGCAGGATGTGAGGACCAGTTAACTTGAAGACCTTGTGGATTATTTCTTTTTTAAATTTAGACTACACGCTTGGAGTGTTTTGGTGGTTTCACGGCTGGAACGAGGAAGACATCTCTAAGTCAGCTCGCCCCTCTGGCAGTTCCATAAAAGTGATGCGGAAAGACAGGACTAATATTTCTTCTTTTGTTTTCCCTGCAGTCCTAACCTTGCCCCTTCTGCCCTCTCTTTCCACAGGGTACAACCATCTGTGACTCAAATTTGTGAAGCACCTCGCATTCATAGCATGGCCAATTTTTGCAGATTCTTGTTGTGTCATACATCAGAAGACAGAGGCAGATGGCAGCTTGCAACCGTGACAGCGTTCCAAGCCATGGCCTCTCTTTAGCTGTGAATGTCACTGCTGTGGGTACAGCAACTGGGCTTGGTAGCTGCTGAAAAATAGGGGAGACGGTTGCAAACACGAGGGACCGGCAGCAGTTACCTTGCAGACACCAGACAGACAGATGTCACTGGCACCGCCCTGCACACAACAACCAGACCAGCCTCTCACATCAAGTCTCGATTCACTGCAATGTTGCATTTGTCAAGACCGATGCAGAGCACACATCTCCCTCCCAAACAAGCCACGAAGGTCAGATTGCTGGGTCAACCCCTTATCAGATAGTAAACACACCTCATGCTTACCCTACGGTAAGGCAAGCTGCTACGTCAGAGTAACTTGAGCTCTGCACATTCTCCCCATTGTAACTGTTCTTCATTCCACATTTAGAAGCTTTTTGGGCTTCACAGTAAGCGTTAACAATCTTTCTATTCAGTGAAAGTGCTGGATGCCTTCTTTTTTAACTGCCCGTGATTTGGTTTAATAAAACAGCCAGTTGTTTAAACCTGTCTCGAGAACCGTACTTACTACACACTCTAGATGGGGTTCAAGCTCCCCTTTATCTTCTCTAACTCCTACCAGATTAGCTTCCTTGTGTGCATTCTGCAAGGCATGTTATTGAAAAGGGTTCATCTCTCCTAACAAGAACGAGATGGATTTAATACGAAGTTCTGGCCTTAACATCTTAAACAAAAGTATTACAGGTTAATGCATGGCTCCATGATAATCAGTTGGAAGATGCCTAGACAGTCAAAAATCAGACTCTGGATATTCCCACCCTATTTCCATAAAAGAAACATACCCTTAAAGTAACATTAACCTGCCTGATGGACTTTAAAAGAAAATGAGAATGCTTCAATGTGGTCTCTGCTGACAAAGAGCTCCATGGGATCATGCAAGGGCAAAGAAGGTCCAGATGTGTCAGGCATTGAAGCCCTCTCCCATGAGATGGCTCTCTGAAGGAAGTAAGTTCAGCTCATGACCTTATCCATCTGTGCTTGCAGCTGTTCACCCTCTTCCACAGTTACTTTCCGCTTCCTAGTTGAATTCAGACAATTCAAAACTCTCAGAGATGCCACCTTCCTAAAAGTTCCATGGAAACAGGAAGCGAGAGAGAGATGGAGGACCGTAACAATACCTCCACATCCATCCATCATAACCTCACCTGAACAATCCACAGCGTCAGGAAGCATTACAAGTACCACAACCATATGAAAATATTTCACTTGGTATTCATACAGAAGAATACAACCCCTATCGGGCATCAAAGACTTCAGTCGTGAGCTACAAGCTCACAGGAAAGCAGCTCCACTCACTTCATTGCTTAAAGAACAGCCTAGAATTTCCTAGCAGTGCTGAACAGATTATCTAGAGACTGAATCCAGCAAAGCAGCTACAGGTCAAAGTGGGCAAATGTAAAGCACCACATCAGCCTCGTTGCAACTGACTCGCCATTGTACCTCGCGCACTGCACCAACTTTGTAGAGAAAGTGGGTTTGGTCACACAAAATGCAACTCTCCAAGTCCTCAGGGGACTCTGTTCACAAAGTCATTCACTGTACTACTGTGTTAATCAGCCACATTTATTTAAATGACCTTTTTCTTTTAGAATTCCGGTGTTCAGTGTATATATATATATATATATATATATACACACACCAGGATATATATATACACACCAGGAAGCTATTCTGGTGATCATCCACATATTTAGAACAAAACCAGGATTTGCGCTTCTATGACATATGATAGAGACCTATTACTAGGGACATTTACAGTTTTTGTGACACATAATGGGGGAGATGGAAATAGAGATTTATTATTTTTTTTATTATTCTTGAGACTATTTCTAAATATGCCTTATTTGTTTGCTCGGTAATGTACACATACTACCCAGTTTTTCTGTCTCAGCAGTCATCTGCCACTTCACAATAGAAGGTTTTGTTTTGGTGAAGCCACATGAAAAGAGTTCATAATGGTTCTGTATAAGCTGTTTTGCTATTTTTACACCCAAGAGACTCAAGTGGTTTTGCACAGCAACACCAAATGACTCTCATTTGACAGCTCTTCAGTGTGCATTGTTTAAAAGTTAGCAGCCTCATACCACTTTCTGTATTAAAGAAAGTGCAGAGATAGTATTTCGGTTTGAAATTAGCATCAGTGACTAACATCACGAACAACCTACAAAACACAAATTAAAAGAGCCTGCTTTACATCAAGACAAAGCTGACTATATTTTATATCAGCACCATCCAAAGCATCTGAAATCTACCTGATACTGTGGTCACAAGAACTAAAGTTCCATTTTCCTTCCAGTGTGCGTCATCTATTCCTTCATAAAAGCAGGCAGCTCCCTGGTTACACCAGAACGGCGCGTCCATGCCAGGCCGGAGATGTGGAAATGTGCAGTTCCCAAGCTGGAAGAGCTCATACCACTCCATTGTGTAGTTTTTGCCTGTGAGAGAGCTCTTGAAACCCACAGCATCATGCATAATTTTCTGGAAAAGGAAAAAAAAAAGGAAAAGCCCCCAAAGCCAAAGTTTTAACATAAAACCAACTTCACCTTGGCCTGTACAAAAGATAAAATGCTTGGTAGCTCTTTTGTAACAGGGTGAGAAGAGAAAAAGGGATTCTTATAACATCTTGCATCAGTAGCACTGATCCATAACATATGAGATTATATCATACATACTTTTATCACCAAGTCATACTGTCTCAGTGTTTGTCTATCCATCCACTCTAAATTCTGTTATTTGGTGGCAGACAGTCAGTGGGAGCTCATCACCAAAACTCAAGCTCACTTTTGAATCCTTTACCACACAGGGGTATCAAAGAAATAAAGAGCAGAACCGAGTGACCATAACCAGATCTTAGTAATGAAAGTCATGAAAGGAATGAGATAAATATTTATTTTAAAAGCTGTATAGTAAATACATAAATTAGACCTTAGTTTAACAACCAAGATAACAATATTTGAAGCTATTTCCATTTTTGACTCTGCACTTGGTTTTGATGTTGCTATTTCATGTTCACTACTTCTTCCTTATTAATTAGGGATCGTGCTTTGAAGCTTAATTATATATTACTATAAATATTACTAAAGCTGAGATTTTCATGTTTGCATGACTCCATGAATGGAGACGTTAATTCAATACTGATCGTAACATTCCAGAAAGAACTGTAAAAGCAACCAACTCCCCATGATCCACCATTCTGACTACTCCTGACAGATATCCGTGTTTTATATAAAAGTTTTTAACAACAGAAAAGTTAATACACTAAGCAAGCATTTCATCTAACATAAGGGGACAAATAAAGGTTATTTTCTTGATGCAGTGCTAACGCAGAAAAAAAGACACACAAAATGTAATGGTTTGTTCATATAAAACATTTCCCCCCCGCTTGGGGGGGAACACATTCAAATGCACCAACAGCACTGGTCATGCTCTTTTCTTTAGCTCAGGTAAATTCTGTAACTTTTCGTTGGAAATGTACTGCTCTTTGTGTATCTTTCCCTTAGATAGCCTAGCTTGTGTACTCCAATGCTCTTCTATATAAGCCAACCTTACAGCTCCCAATTTTGCCACCTGCTGTTGAATTCAGCTGAATTTGCCACTGTAACTGTGTTAAACAAAAACACCACCTTACCAAATGTCCTAGTAGGTCCCCATATTTGAATTCCCACACTGGAGCCTGTAATCGATACACTTCAATGACATCCTCTTCTTTCATAACTGGGATGGCAGAGCCAGTGGGACAGAAGGTGTAGCGAGCTTGGCAATAGGGATCACTTTTTGGACGGTAATCAAAGCGCCTGTGTTGAGAAAGAGAAGCACAAAGAACCATAAACCCAGCTTCAGGGCTGGAGTAACTGTCCCATGGCTTCCCAGGGGCCTGAGTGGCAAATCTCAAGCGTGCAGCCACCCCCAGAGACAGATTCCGTGGTGCAGATGCTGCAACACTTGCAGTGTACAAGTTCATAAGGCTGTTGAGGTGCACATCAGCAGAAACAGGACTTAAGTTAGATAAAGAGGCCTAACAACCTACGATCATTGTTTCCATTCATCATTCCTATCAAACCTCAAAAAGCGAAGACTGAATCCACTTATATATCACACTGTATACAAACAGTGAAAAACCTTTTTGACGAGTCCTCCTTTCCCAATTTCTTTCAAATTCACTCCCTGCATTTCACACAAAACAAGTTTCCTGTATTCCTATTACCAAGACAGAATGGCGTACACAGCTTGCACAGAGCACAGCCTGAGAGTCTAACACACTCAGTTGCCCAGGGCTACTGAATGGCACAAATACCACAGCCGTGAGATGACTCAGGGACACAGGACTTCCTGAGCCATACTAAGGCCAGTAGCCCTGCTGAGACACCACAGATTTTCCCTGTAGGCTTTTCTCCAAGCTTGTTGGGTACTTCACCATGTCTTTTATTTTGTCCGGGGCTGTGGCAGGGTGGAGGAAGAGAAAAAGAGAAGAGTATGGCTGGGAAAAGAACATACAGAAAACAAAGACTTAGGCCAGCCACATATTTAAGATCTGTTTCTAAATTGCACATCTTACATCTTCAACTTCCCCTCACACTGCGCTGTGCACATGACAAGAAGGTAACAAGCACATTAAGAAGCAATAAAACACCACCTTTCTGAGTGTCTCACACTGACAGGCTTGTCCCCCCGATTTTGACCACACCGAGACCCAGCCCTGCAACTACTGAACTCGCTGGAAAACCCCAAGGACAACTCGTGACAGCAAGACCGGCTCCTTCAAGGCATCACCTGATAGAAATCGAACTGCTGGGCAATTACTCAAGGGGCTTACAAAACTTCTGCCGGGCATTAGAGCGAGCGCAGTTAAACTCTTAACACCTCCCTTTACAAACAGCAAGCCCGCACAAAATCCGCACGTAAGCACAGCCCTGGGCCTGAAGAGGCTCATTTCTCTCCTGAAGAGGCTCGTTTCCTCAGCACAACCAAAGCTCCCTGCTTCAGCAGAAGGTGGGAACAGGCACCCCTTCTGCTTTCCCCAAACAGCACCAGGCCGCCTTCTGCGGCAACGGGAACATTACACCAGCGCAAAGTATGAAGTAAACTGCCACCTAAAAAATAAAAGAAATCGCTGCCTGACTTCCTCATCGCAACTTTTGTGCTGAAACAGCAATTAAAAGGAGCACCTGTAGAGCAAGGGCAGTCAGCCCCCGGGGGGCAGCAAAGCCAGCGCGCCTCTCGGCCAGGGATACCCCTTCTCCTACACTCCCGAACTAAACACACCAAATTCATGGCCTTTTCACGCTAAAAAATTACACAAACTAACTAAACAGAAAGCTGACAGGCCCTGGAGGAGGAGGAAGAGGAGGCGGCGGCGATCGGTCAAGCACAGGCCGCCGTGCCGGGCAGCCCCGGGGACGCCCCTCTCCCCCCCCGCTCCCCGCCGCACTCACCTGTAAGGCACCGGCCACCGCCGCTGTGGCGAGGGGAGACCCCCCGAGAAACATGGCCCCCAAACCGCCACCGCCGCCGCCACCAGCAGGAGCAGCAGCCGGTAGTGGCGGGCGGCGCCCATGGCGACGGGGCGGCGAGCCGGGCCTCAGCGCTGCGGGGGAGGGAAGCGGCGGGGCTGAGGGAGGCCGGGCGGGAAGGAGGCCGCCCCCGCGCCCGCCCACAGGGCCCACAGCGTCCAGTGGAGGGCCCGGGTTGGAGGGGGTGAGGCGGGAAGGCGGCACTGGGCTACGTGCAGGGCCCTGACCAAACCCGTGTTGTTGTTTTTTTCCTCAGGAAAACCGACCGTGGGCTGAGTCGTCCCTTCAAAACATCACAGAATCACATGGGGTTGGAAGGGACCTCTGGAGATCACCTAGTCCAACCCCCCTGCCAAAGCAGGTCCACCTAGAGCAGGTTGCACAGGAACTTGTGCAGGTGGGTTTTGAATGTCTCCAGAGAAGGAGACTCCACCACCTCTCTGGGCAGCCTGTTCCAGTGCTCAGCCACCCTCAAAATAAAGAAGTTCCTCCTCATGTTTAGATAGAACTTCTTATGTTCAAGTTCGTGCCCATTTCCTCTTGTCCTATCCCTGGGCACCACTGAAAAAAGACCAGTTGCATCCTCTCGACACCCACCCTTTAAGTACTTATAAGCATTGATCAGATACCCCCTCAGTCTTCTCCAGACTAAAAAGACCCAAGTCCCTCAGCCTTTCCTCATAAGAGAGATGCTCCAGGCCCCTAATCATCTTTGTAGCCCTCTGCTGTACCCTCTCCAGCAGTTGCCTGTCCTTTTTGAACTGGGGAGCCCAGAACTGAACACAGTACTCCAGATGGGGCCTCACAAGGGCAGAGTAGAGGGGCAGGATAACTTCCCTCAACTTGCTGGACATGTTCTTTTTAATGCACCCCAGGATGCCATTAGCCTTCTTGGTCCCAAGGGTACATTGCTAGCTCATGGTCATCCTGTTGTCCACCTGGACTCCCAGGTCTTTTTCCTCAGAGCTGCTCTCCAGGAGGTCAGCCCCCAACCTGTACTGGTGCAGGGGGTTATTTCCCCCCTAGAATTCCATCACTGGACTGAACTATGATTTTGGTTTTCTCAGGCCCAGGCAACTGCATGGTCTTGTAATTTAGCTGAAGTAATTTTGAACAGCCCAGTGTGTTGTTTCAAGTGTCGCTTCAGAGCCGATTTAAAACAAGACATCAAATGTCCATTCAACCCACCGAGAGGGGTGGCCTGTGGGTCTGGGCCCCACAGGATGCGGTGAGACCTCCCCAAATGGCGGAAAGGCTTTTGCTGTGATAAACCGAGTAGACCTGAGCCTCTTCTGGTTGCTCAGAAGCCTTTCAGGGCTTTATTTTTTTACAATGATATTTATTTTTTACAACGATAGCGAGAACTGTCTTTAAGGTGAACTCTAGCTAAGAGAAACAGCAAGGACAGGTTTTCCAGCAGCATTCCTGCAATAAAAACAGCTTTTTCCAGCTCCGTAGAATTCAAAATGGACTATGCTAGCATCAGGGTCCAGGAGGTTAAGTTTGGTAGTTGGCATCTGCAAGGGAAGTGCTGGTGTGTGCTGTAAACTGGGTAAATAATAACTGTGCTGTGGACTTTTGACAGTCAGGAGCCAGAAAAACATTCCTGCTTATCGCATTTAAGCCCCTAAAGAACAATTGGTTCTCCAGTCAGCACTCTGCTAGGCTATATTCAAACAAAATTGGAAGTGCAAGCCCCTGAATCCTGCATAAAAATGCAGGCTAGGCTGCTGAAGATCCATTTCGGTAATTCTGGGACTACTAAACACATTCAGAAAACTGTTAAGATGGCACAGCTAATAAAATCTTTAATTTCAGCAACATTTCTTTATCTCATTTCATTGCTGCCTGATTCTACACTGCTTATCTTTAAAATACATGCTGTTCAGCACTACACATTAATTTCATGCCTGTATATACCTACATTTTCATATTCCATTTTAATCTCATGCATGTTATTTGTGTCTCCTTTTGTCCTTTATAAAATAAAGCGTGCTATTACTCGTGTGTTTCCTAGCTTGCATGTAGTACAAGATGCCAGCTCTTTCATCTGTTAAAAAAATTATGTGTTTGTGTGGAATATAGCTGTGATTCCTAGTTTTAGAGATTTGGATGTGTAACTCTGGAAGTGCTTTATGAAATAAGGGAAGCATAATTTGTCCCTTCTATGAAACCGGGATGCAGGGAAGTGAAATGACATAATGAAGGTGCCACAGCTGCTCGTTAGCCAAACTAGAAATACAGTACAAACTGGACCTTAGTCCTGGTTCAGCATATGTTTGCAGTTTAGACTGTTAAGTCACCACTCAGGCACTGCTGTGATTGCTGAAGCTGTTGTGTCAAATGACTATGGCAAAACTATTCTTTTTTTTTTTTTTCATTTTAGTAGCATTTTTGTATCTTACTTCATTGCATCCCAAAGGAAACTTTTGCAGCACAGTACTCTCTTTTTTCTTCTCATAAAACCTAAGTTATGTCATAAACCATATTTTAACAAACAGACAACTAATAAATTTGTGAATATATATATATTCGAGCTAAAAAGCTCACATCAGCAATTTCTGAGTCAGGAGTGGTCTTGTTGATTATCCAGAAACGTGTTAAAGTGCCTTTTATATACCCAGAGAGCTGATCTGCGTCTGTGACCAGTAGCAGGCTCAGAGGAAAGACTGAGACCAGCTACAAAGATCAACTTCTGGAGGTGACAGGATTCCTAAATTTTTCTCATTTCCTGGAGTATTTTCTTTTGATGAGTGAAAACCAAACATTTTCCTGAAATGATGAAAACTACTCTTGGTGATTTCCTACTACAAAACAGTACCTTCTCCGTCTCTGCCCACAGGATGGAAGGAACAGAGAGAGAGGGGAAAACAAACCCTGCTGCTGGAGCCGAAAGTTGTGGTTTTGAACATCTGGCTTAGTTTTGAACATGCACACAAGTCACCACACTGTAACAGTCACAGCAAAGAGGCTGTTGAACCTGAAGTTAACAGCTCCTATCTCCTGAAAATGAGCTTTTCTGGATGGTGCTTGCACCCTCAGCTGCACATCTGCCAGCCTATATATATAGTGGCAATATGCCCATCAGTAAGAAAGTTACAGTTATATATATAGTGATCACAGTAGACAAAACTACACAGCTGGCAGTTTTACTGCTCCATTTTTTTTTTTTATACTCACACAGGCATGCATTAGCTATTGAGTTAGCTGGATGTGCTCTGAGAAATGCAAACACTACCTCAAGTCACATTGAAGCCAGTCTGAAAGACTGGAGTTCATCAGTCTGAGAAACACAAAGATGATTAGGGGCCTGGAGCATCTCTCTTACAAGGAGAGGCTGAGGGACTTGGGTCTTTCTAGTCTGGAGAAGAGAAGGTTGAGGGAGGTTCTGACCAATGCTTTTAAATACTTAAAGGGAGGTTGCCAAGAGGATGGGGCCAGTTTTTCTGCAGTGGTGCCCAGTGACAGGACAAGAGGTAACGGGCACAAACTTGAACATAAGAAGTTCCATCTGAACATGAAGACTGGCTTCAATGTGACTTGAGTTGTTATGCAACTAAGGCCCTTCAGAGCAAAATTTCTACTAGAGAAAACATTTTTTCTCAAGTCCTGAGCAGTAGGAAAAGGGTTGAGGTCCAGGACATGGCTGTAATTCAACAAGTTGAGCCAGAAGGGCACAGTACGTCAAGGCCTAGGGCATGCTCAGGTTGTGCAGCTGGTTCCTCAATGTCTGATAAGAACTGTTGTGAAGAAGGCCAGGAACTGCTCCTGCCTAAGCTCTCCCAAACAACTCTGCTGAGACACCCCAGGGGGAACTCCCCACTCCTTTTCTGGGGAGCTACTTTAAAGTTGAGGCTCTTGCCTCTCACCTGAGCTATGCTGCAGCCATCATGCCTGAGTCCAAGCCCTGTACCCCATGGATGCAGACCCCGGCCCAGGCAGCTTGACCTTCATAGGAGAGGTGCTCCAAACCTCTGAAGATCTTTGTGGCCCTGCGATGAAGAATCCTCTTCCCTACTCCAGATACATATTTATCTGAAGTCAGATAACAGCTTTGGTCATGTATGGTAGCTGTAGGAAGGTCAGGGAGAAGGATGAGTAGGGCTGCTTTGCATGGGAGGAGGAGCCAGGAGCAGAGGTGACCATGGTACAGGCAGGTAACTTCAATGACCATGGTGCAGTCCTGAAGAGGAAAGGAGGGAGGGAGGACTAGACATGCAGACCTACAGCATAGCTCAGGTGATGTCTGCATGTCCAGGCCTATGTTTACATGGAGCCCATGGGTCAATGGTCAAAGGGTGTGTGCATGGAGGCCACAGCTGAGCCTGGCCAAGGTAATTAAGAGCTATTAATGCACTCAGGGCACTGGCAGCAGTTTCTCTTCCCATCAACATGACTCCTCATACCTTACAAAGATCTGGCTTCAGAGGCGTACTGCTTGTGAAATGCTTTTGTTTCTATTTGCTGTTGTAGGCTCGGGCCAGAAAAGAGTCATCATGTGCTGTTTCAGGGTGATGCAGAGCCAGGGCAGGGACATGTCATGACCTGGGATGAAAACACAAACCTAAGACAGACACAGAGGGTCATGACAAGGTCATGCAGCCAGGGCACGGACGTAGCATGGGCAAGGTGGAGGCAGACCATGGCACAGAGCCAGGGCAGTTATGGAATTGGCACAGGGACACGACATGGGGGGCCTGCGTGGGATGGGAACATCAAACCCCAATCAAGTCCAATATCCATCCAGGAGAAAGGACTACCTACAATGCAAGTCTGAGGTCCACTCAAGAGACAGTTCCAGAAACAAGACCAGAGATAAGGTCAATTCAGATCCAGGGGCTATCCAGGAAGATTAGTCAGTAAGTCAGGACAGAAAGGAGCAGGGAATTCCAGCTCTGAAGGTGCTCAGTTCCGTAGCTCTAACATACAGAGTTTGGGAATCTGCTCATATCTCCAAATGTGCACTTAAAACTCCATCCAGACAGCAGCCTCTTCCTAGCTCTCATGCATGAGGAGGACTCCAGGAGGATTCCAGCTCTGGAGATTCTCAGTTCCTTTATCCCCAAACCTAACCAACCTTTCTGTTTTCCTGCAGCTGAGCCAGTCCCATGCCAATAAGCATGCTGAACTGCCACTCCACTCTAAACAAACATATTTTTCTGGGTTGAGACAGCTCCACTGGAATTTCCCTGGCATCCTACTCAGCTTGGAGAGTAAGGTAAGGGTTGAGTGCTGTACAGAGTTCTAACTCCACAAGTGGTTTGAGCTGAGACAGACCTCCCAGCTTACAGTTGTGGATTAGGTGGTCAGACAATCAAGGGCTTTCCTAGCTGGAGCTGCAGTGCAGTCATGCTCAACCCTGTGAAAGGCAACGTGTGGGCTGTAGTGAAAATAGACCCGTAGTCCTGCATTTATTGGGAGCAAAACATTGCTCAGCAGACAGCAGTCTGTTTCCCTGTCTTGGCCCTTTCCTGTTCAAGAATCTCCCTATCCATCATCCTGCACAGACTCCTGACCTATGGAGTCAAACAGCTGAACACATTTTTGCTACAGAGACTTTGCTTTCATATGCTGTTTTTGCTTTTCCCAGTTTATGCACTGTTGTGTCCCCTGCAGAACTCCTATACTCCAAATGTTGGGGAGACACTCTCGTTTTTCTACAAGATCCACCCTTTCATGCTCCTGGTCCGGTAAAAGCATAGATTTTTATTATTAAGTTTCTTATAACAGAAGCAGCTGATGAAAAATGAAGGACTAAAGAGCCAAGAGGCCTTACTAAAATGAAGTACATCTGGTCACCAATGTGGCATTTGTGTGTTCAGTTTTAAGGAGGAGACTAGGAATGAACAACTGCTTTGGC
>JAOQGH010000001.1:162424998-162453166 GCA_025769975.1 Gallinago jamesoni
AAGTACATCTGGTCACCAATGTGGCATTTGTGTGTTCAGTTTTAAGGAGGAGACTAGGAATGAACAACTGCTTTGGCCCACGGAAGTCCTTCGGTTCCCTAGGGGATTGCCTTAATGACTAAGCTGGAGTAGGTGAAGGTAGGTTTGGTTTTCCAAAGAAACTCTTTTATTTTCCTGGTAAAATGGAGCCGCTGTCCAGAGTGCAATACGTGGTTAAGGGAGACAAAAAAGGCACGTGGATCTGATGAGTACAAGCACCACTGAAACAAACCCAGCATTACTACTTGTCTCTACCCAAATTCCACTTTTTCTTGGCTCTCAAAGTAGAAGCACAGAAGGGCAGGGGTTGGAGGGGACCTTCAGAGACCATCCAGTCCAACCACCCTGCTAAAGTGGGGTCACCTAGAGCTGGCTGGACAGGAACCCATTCAGGTGGGTTTTAGGTATCTCCACAAAAGGAGAGTCTACAACCTCTCTGGGCAGCCCGTTCCAGAGTTCTGTTGCCCTCAAAGGAAAGACGCTTGACCTTATGTTCAGATGGAACTTGCAGTTCCAGTTTGTGCCCACTGTGCCTTGTTCTGTCGCTATGCACCACTAAGAGGAGTCTGGCCCCATCCTCAAGGCCCACCCTTTTGATATTTATAAGCACTGATGAGATCCCCTCTCAATCTTCTCCAGGATAAGCAGCCCCAGATCTCTCAGTCTTTCCTCATAAGTTGAGATGCTCCAATCCCTTGACCTCCACTGGATTCTCTCCAGCAGTCGCCTTTCTTAAACTGAGGAGCCCAGAACCGCACACAGTGCTCCAGATGTGGCCTCACCAGGGCAGAGGGGCAGGATGGCCTCCTCAGCCGGTTGGCCATGTTCTTTTTAATGCATCCCCAGGATACCACTGGTCTTCTTGGCGACAGGGGAACATTGCTGGCTCATGGTCAACTTGTTGTCCACCAGGACTCCCAGGTCCTTCTCTGCAGCACTGCTCATCCCCTAACCTGTCCTGGTGCAGTATACTCATGTACATCATTACAGTCCTACATGTAAAAGAAGACAACCCCCCTGGAAGGAGAGCAACTTCCAGGGAGGCAAATGTCTAGCAAACAGCAAGGGTCTCTGAGCAGCACTGTCCTCTGCAACACCACTCTGCTGTGGTAAACAGATCAGAACCGAAATTAAGCCTAAAATACAGCCAAGCCCATTTCGTGTGAAGATAAAAGAGCATCTAAACCCAATCTTTTCCCCCATATTTCTCCCTCGAGGTTTAAAATTCCACACACACCCCACCTCCCCCACCCCCCGTACAGTTTGTAGGCAGAAGGGAGAGCACCTAGGGATAAAAGTGCCAGCCGGGAATGGCGCAGGCTGTGCCAGACCCCCCGGGCAGGCCGAGCCCCCGCGGTGCCGGCCATAAGTACCGGACCGCGGGCCATAACCCCTGCCAGCCCGCCGCCTGCAGGCCGCCGCACCGGGGAGCCGCAAGATGGCGGCCGAGGCGGAGCCCGGCGGCGCAGGCGCAGCAGGAGAAGGAGGGAGGGTGCCGGCGAGGCCCGGGTTCCCCCGGTTTGAGCAGCTGCTGCCCACGGCCTGAGCGGCGGGCGCCATGGGCAAGCGGGTGGCCTTGGTTCTCGCCGGCTGCGGCGTCTTCGATGGCAGCGAGATTCATGAGGCCTCGGCAGCCCTGGTGCACCTCAGCCGCGGCGGCGCGGAGGTAGGGGTGGGGGGAGCCGTGGGGCCTGCGTGGAGTCGGGCGGGGGCGAGGGGAAGGTACGTCTCCCCCGTCTCTCTGCGCCTGTCAGCAGCCGAGGGATCCCCGCCCAAAGCCAGTTCAGCCATAGCCTGTTTCTGTAGCGTAATCCCTCCCTTGCTGTTTTCACCCCGCTCCCCGAAGAGGCGAACGTACCCCCTGACAGGAGGGGGGGTCGCTCTCGGGCGGAGGAAACAAGCAGGGAGGAGTGGCAGGAGGCCTTGCCCTGCTCCTCCCTCACAGAATAGCAGAGGTTGGAAGGGACTTTAGGAGATCATCTAGTCTAATCCCCCTGCCAAAGCAGGTTCACCTGGAGCGGGTTGGGCAGGAACGCATCTAGCTGGGTTTTGAATATCTCCAGAGAGAGAGCGTCTCTAGACTGTCTGGGCAGCCTGTTCCAGTGCTCTGCCACCCTTAAACTAAAGAAAAATATTCTGTCACTGGGCACCACTGAGAAGAGTCTGTCCCCATTCTCTTGATATCCACCCTTTAGATACTCAGAAGCATTGATGAGGTCCCTCTCAGGCTTCTCTTCCCCAGGCTAAACAGCTTTTCCTTATAAGAGAGATGCTCTAGTCCCCTGACCATCTTCGAGCTGTAGATGGGGCCCACTTAAAATTCTTGATTTGCTTTCCGATTGCTTTTGCAGGAGTCAGGCGCTCGCTCTCTCTGGGGTTCACCTGCTTGTTTTCTGCTAGCTGTTTCTGGGCTTTTTCGGTAACTGGGGTTCCTCAGAGAAGCCTGGATGGGGTTGTGGTGGTGTGATCTGGTCCTGGTCCTGGTCCTGTCTGTGGCTTCAGATGGTGGAAGGTTGTCACCTTGTGTCCGAGGGCAGCTGCACTCAGGTGACTGATGATAACGACACCCCATATTTAACACAAAGTTGTCCTCTCTAAAATTAATGGAAGCAATGAGCACTGGAAAGTTTGCAAAGCAAGCATAAAAACAGATGTGTGAAAACAGCCCCTGTGGTACATGTTTCACAGAGCTTTATATTTTTGATGCTGCTTTCCCCTTGTGTGCTTAACCAAAATAGGTTCTTGCATGTTTTGTTTTTCCTTGCTGCTACTGGTTGTTTAGGAGAGCGAGTAACTCTAATGTCTGCACAGGAAATGCTTGTAAAGTTTGCATCTTTATCTTTTAAACTCTTTTAGCACTTGCATCCCGTAACACTTAAGAGCAGCCTTTCTGCAGATTCAGCTGTGTGTCCAGTCGAGCTGCTGGTGTAAATTGTGGTGCCCTGTTAGTCCTTGGGGTTATCCACAGAGGGAAGGCAGGCCCTGGCAAAATCATTAAGCTTAATGTTGGTGTAAGAATGCATTCCTGTCAAAAAGACACATGAATAAGATGGGGAGGATGGCTGTGGTTACCCATCCTAATATGTTACCTGTTGCTTTAGGTATTTAATACAATAGATCCGTCCTGTGGAATCCATTTCTCTTGGATAAGAAACTTCAGGAACAAATATGTTTTGATTAAATACTCTTTATTGTGACCAATATGTATGCATTCTGTTTACGTTTGCAAAATTGCTTCATCTTTATATTCTAGGTGAAGATATTTGCCCCCAATATTGAGCAAAGGGATGTAGTCAATCACCTAAAGGGAAGTCCAGCAGAAGAGAAGAGAAATGTGTTAGTTGAAAGTGCCAGATTGGCAAGAGGAAACATTCAGGATTTGGCTGATCTGAAAGCTGGTGAATTCGATGCGGTCATTTTCCCTGGTAAGTGCTTTTAAAAGAAAATAATTTGAGTTTTTTCAATTGCAAATAATTGCAGTGCCTCTGCTACTTTTTTTTTTTAAAATCTGTTTAGAGAATAAATTATATTCTTGAATTTGAGAGGTATGTGGTTTTTTTTTCTTTTTTAGTTATTTTCTTTTGAGGATGAGAAGATGTTTTAGCAAGCTCTCATGGCCTGACAAGTCATCTCAGTTTATTTATTAATTTATAGTTAATTAATTTAAAATGCCAGAATATTCTTTTGGTGCTAGGTCATACATCACACCATTCCTTCATTCTAAAGATTGTGAAAACTTTAACGCTTACTTGTGGACAAGAACACTGACCAGAGTAGAAAACTAAGGCCAAAACTTGACATTGTGTGGTAATGTTTTATTTTTAGGGCCTCCAAAATTGTTAGCAGAATAGTAGGTTTCCAGGCAAATTATATTCCCTGTCAAATGTGAGTACGTTTTGTTTTAATTATGTATGTAGTCTGCTGCTGATCAAGTTATACTAAATACGTTTATGGATAATTTTTTATTTATAGACCACAAAATTGCCTTTCAGATGGAGGTAATTGTAATCACTTTAGAAATGAAGAAACCAAAGCGTCACGAGGAAATTACTGACTTGCTGAAGATCACTTTCCAGAATATTCATAGTACTGTTAAATACTGCCTTCACGATTGTGCCCAAACGTTGATTCTGAAGCTGTTACGTGGTCTTCTGTTGTAGGGCCAGCAGAGGGAGCGTGTGTAACGCAGAGAAACATACTTCCAGTGCTAAAATGAGTGGGTGACATCAGGAGCGAAAGCTAGCAAATATTTTCCACTTTAATTTCATGCTGTTATAACTCAGACTCAGGGGGGTTGCTGTAATAATTATTAGAGGCAAATAAACCTTATGAAGTTTGAAAATTGAAATCTTACCTCAGAGATTCCAGAAAACACTTGAAAGTGAGCAAAGAGTGGAAGGAAAAAGATTAAAAAATGCAAAGGTTCTTGATGTTGGCCCTTGAAATACTTGTGGAAATTTCTGTTTGTTTGCAGAAAAGTTGGTGTTCTGCACATTCCGTAAGGAATCAAATATAATGGATGGTTACACTTACTAATAACCTTCTTACTTTGATCATTCTGATAGTTATAAATCCAGCAAATGAAGGCGCTGTGAAGTATAATCTCCTCATGCAATTAAATGAAGATTACATGCAAGCAAAGGATAGTTGTATCTAATTTCTAGAAAGCAAACTCAGCACTATTTTTAATAGGAAATTATGTTATCATTGGTGTGTTATCACTGGTAGATCAGTGGTATGTCTCAATATCAGATGTTATCGTTGCCTTTTTATGTAATATGCATTTTGTTTTTATTGATATTTTTAAATTAAAAAATAATTCCAGGAGGAAAACCTCTTCTGTAATTGCTTAAGTATTGAAGCAAAACTTGAGAGTGTATTGCTGTAGTGGGTCAAATCACTGTTTGCATTACTCTGGTAAATTACATTCTTGTACTTTTAACTATCCTTGGTCTGTCTTCTGATCCCTCTCTTGCTTATGGAGGGCTGCATGTCGGATAGTGCAGCTTTTTCAGTGACAAGCCAGTCAGTGAATGTGAGATTTCTTCTTTGTCTATTTCTTGCTCATTGGGGCATGGTTAAGCTTTCTGGCATCTGTAACATATGTGTTGTAAAAAAAAATTACAGTTAAACGTTTAACATTGTAACATCACGTTTCATGTTCTGAAAGCTTTCAGCATAGTAACTTAACAATCCTACACATGCCACGGTTACATTGTAAAAAAATAACTTCTCTCTGGTATTGATTTCAATGGCTTTTAGCAGTATCTTACACTTGAGCGTTTTGGTTTGGTTTGGTTTTTGTTTTTTTAGGTGGTTTTGGTGTAGCAAAGAACCTGTGTTCCTGGGCTGTAGATGGCAAGAACTGTACTGTCAACGAGCACGTGAACGCCACACTCCAAGCTTTCCACAGCGCTAAAAAGCCCATTGGTCTGTGCTGTATATCTCCAGTCCTGGTGGCTAAAGTCTTCCCTGGTTGTGAGGTCACGGTTGGCCAAGATAAAAACGTAGATGGAAGGTAAGAAGGAAACAGGTGGAGATAACTTACATGGGAATTAGGATTAGGAAATGGCCAGTCTTCTGTGCAAAAGTCTGAGGTCTCTGGTGCCAATAAACCTTGGGTAACTTATTAAGTGACGTTTTTTTCACTTATTTCAAATTTTTACTTGCATAATAATAGTAGGTGCAGAACTCTTGGGGCAGATGGACTGACTGCGTGAGGTCAGGTGACTTGTTGCGTGCTACAACGTTGGAAAACTTAGCCCTAAATTCAGAAATACTTTGGTCTGTGATATGTTCTATGATGTCAACATCCACAGACCCATGACAATTAATAGTCTGAAAATTGTAGGTAGTCTTGTTTCTTGCCTAAGCCATCACTCTGTGAGCCACTGAAGGTATCATGGGCTCCTGCAGTGGCTTTATTGTGCTTTGTAGGTGCTAATCACAGAATCACATGGGGTTGGAAGAGGCCTCTGGAGATCATCTAGTTCAACGCCCCCTGCCAAATCAGGTCCACCTAGAGCAGGATGCACAGGAATGTGTCCAGGCAGGTTTTGAATGTCTCCAGAGATGGGGACTCCACCACCTCCCTGGGCAGCCTGTTCCAGTGCTCTGCCACCCTCAAAATAAGGAAGTTTCCTCGTCATGTTTAGTTTGAGCTTATGTACAAGTTTGTGCCCATTTCCTCATGTCCTGTCACTGGGCACCACTGTAAAAAGACTGGCCCCTTCTTCTTGACACCCTCCCTTTGAGTATTTATAAGCATTGATCAGATCCCCCTTCAGCCTTTTGTTCTCTAGACTAAAAAGACCCAAGTCCCTCAGCCTTTCTTCGTAAGAGAAATGCTCCAGGCCCCTAATCATCTTTGTGGTCCTCTGCTGTACCTTCTCCAGTAGTTCCCTGTCCTTGAACTGGGGAGCCCCGAACTGGACACAGTACTCCAGATGGGGCCTCACCAGGGCAGAGTAGAGGGGCAGGATGACCTCACTTGACCTATTGGTCACACTCTTCCTGGTGGTCATGGCTGATGAGCCACTGGATGTAGCATCCATCAGTCTTAAAAGTGACAGAACAAAGGGATTTTTGCAGAATCCTACCTCTGCAAACACGCAGGTGGCCAAGCACATCAAGTAATTTTTTCATGTTACATTCATGGTAATTGGGTGATAGATTTTAGCTCATATTAAGTGAGAGACAGAATTTGCTTACCGGATGCCTTCGAAGGCCGTGATTCGTATTGCAAATGTGCAAATGAAGAATAGGCGCCTGGCCAGCTGGCAGTCAAAAAATTTGTTAGTCTGTGGTAATTTGAGTGGCTGTTTTAAATTGCATCTGTGGGGTTTTGTCTGTTCAAGAGAATTTTTTTTCTTAGTGAAGTTTTTCTGGCAGTAGTGGTTTGGGGCCAGTTGAGGGGAAGTAGGTGAGGACAGGGCGTGACAGAAGTCAGTGCTGCTTCAAGGACTGTCAGGTCTGTAAAACTTTGGAATGGCATTTCCTATCAGCAGCAGTAGCAAGGGATTGCCTCCACCCCCCTGTTCCTGCCTTCTCCTCATGAAAAAATAAAAATAAAAAAAATCTGCAGAATCCCAGTGAAAAACCTTATATGGAGGTGTTGAAGAAGGTCTCTTGTGTCTGCAAGTTCAGCTGGCATCTCCCACACTTTTGAGGATGTTATGGCTGGGCTTGTTATCATCTTTTGAACTTACTGAAAGATTGTTAAAAGGAGAATTGTACCGTCTGACATACTCTGGCTCTGCATTTCAGGTGTTGCTTTCAAAGAAATCAAATCACTTCTTGTACCCATAGAGGATGGGAGAACCTGACAGTTGCAGTTTGTTTTACTCCCTTGTCATCATCAGCTAAGGAGTCACTAAAATATTATTGCGGTTCTCTCATACCAGTTACGTTGGCAGAACTTTGTGGCTGTATCATCTCTTTATGTTAATTACAATCTCTTTTATTTACAGATTTCCTGATGCTGAAACGGCATCTGCTATAGCAGAGCTTGGATGTAAGCATGTTTGCAAAAATGTAAATGAATCCCACGTGGATAAAGCCAATAAAATAGTTACTACTTGTGCTTTCATGTGCAAGGCTCCTCTGCATGAAATCTTTGATGGAATTGGAACAATGGTACAAGAAGTCCTGAAACTTGCCTGACTGGAATTGTACCGACTTCGCAAGGAAATCAAATTAGCTAAGCATAAGCTTTTGGCTTCCTTTCATTGTATAAATAAAATATTGCAACTATTAAACTTCACAGTTCATTGGTTGTTTGTTTTTTTTTTGTTTTTTTTTAAATCTGTAGTATATCCAATGGTTATTGCTAAGTTCATCCCAGTTATTTCTCTTTTAAAATAGAAAGCATGTGTTGAAGGCTGAGGCTGGTGGGTTTCCCCTTTTTTTTTTTTCTCCTCATGAATCTGAATGTATTCAGTCTTGGTAAGATAATGTAGGATCCCTCCTTGTCCAATGGGGTTTTATCACATCACGAATGATTATCAGTAATTCCCCTTCGGTGTTACCCAGCTATAATTAAGGATGGAATCACAGAATCACATGGGGTTGGGACCTCTGGAGATCATCTAGTCCAACCCCCCTGCCAAAGCAGGTCCACCTAGAGCAGGTTGCGCGGGAACGTGTCCAGGCAGGTTTTGAATGTCTCCAGAGATGGAGACCCCACCACCTCTTTGGGCAGCCTGTTCCAGTGCTCTGCCATCCTCAAAATAAAGAAGTTCCTCCTCATGTTTAGGTGGAACTTCTTATGTTCAAGTTTGCGTCCATTTCCTCTTATCCTGTCACCAGGCACCACTGAAAAAAGACTGGCCCCTTCCTCCTGACGCCCACCCTTCAAGTATTTATAGGCAGTGATCAGAATATCTGTGAATGAGTTTGTGTGCCTTCAGTATAGGTGAGTAATTAAATTCTACTTTCTAATCAGAAGGAAAAAAGAAAAGAGTGTGGTTATTTGGGTTTCTTTTTCCTTCCCTTGCAAGTCTCTAAGTGAGTATAACTAATGGACTTCTGAAATTTTTGCAGACCCCCCCTAGATAAGCCTCTGACTCTTGATTTATAAAGTCAGTTTAAGTACAAATTGGAAAATACACAAGTTTTGCTCTAATAAATGAAATAATTTGAGGTTCAATTAGTAAAATGAATCAACTTTATTTTGTGATTTCTTTTACATGATTCCATGATTCTGGGATACATATTTTAGTGCTCCCAGGAAGGTATATTTTATATATGTATGTTAGAATATGTGCTTTACTCTTACAAACATGAGCCAAGGTCGTCAGCCTCTCTTAGAAGCATGATGGGGCAAGGCTTTGTACTCCTGAAGGAACTGAAAATTCCCCGAATTCATTATGAAAGCAAGTTGATTGTCACTGTGGACGCTGAATTGTCTCGGCATAAGAAACGTTCTGATGCTCACAGGTCTCTGTCAGTCGTAAGGAGCGTCCCGTGGCCCACGCTTTGCAGCGCCTGAAGTGATCTAAATGTCTCATCGCTAATTAGAGCCCATCATGTCTTGTTGAGCCAGCACCTTGTTAACCGGAGGGGGAATGCAGCAGGAACAAAGCTGTAACCACCGGGCAGACGAAAGATGGAACAGGGAAATCGCGCTTTTATGAGGAGGAGTGTGGAGTTGTCCCCTCTTTGCTCTCCAGCTGGTGGTGCAGCTAGTGTCCCCTCCTGCTCTGCAGGAAGGATTTACCTTCTCAGTGCAAGACCAACCTTAACAGCGAAGCCGGACGCGCCGCTGATGACATCAAGTGCTGCTCCTCTGTCTGTATGCCGCCTTTATTTTAGCACCAACGTCAAAGCTCTGACGTAGCAGGTGGCCTCTCCGAGGAGGCTTTGGAGCTAAATCTGCAGAAATAAACAGATACAGGCTTCAATCCTCTGTCCTTCCCACGGTGACGTTTCTCATGACGACAGCATTTCCATACTCCTCCAGAATTTGGATTTCCTTGGTGGGGTTATTTAACAGAAGTGGAACAGACTTTTTTTTTTGGTTGTTTTTTTTTTTTTTTTTGTGTGGCAGAAGAGCAGGGAAATTTTTGCATCGTGCACAAGCAGTGCTCTGCCTCTGGAGGTATAAAGATAATTGAAGTCAACTTGTGCCAGCAGAGGATCTGCTGTTCAGCCTGGCTGAGCTGTGCACGTAGTCACTAAATTATTTACTTAGTTAAAAAAAACCCCAAAAACACAATACTGGACTGAGCGTGAGTCTTGTGTTACAGGAGTCTGATTTAAAAGTCACTAAATGAGAGTTTGTCCTGAATTTGGTGCTTGCCTTAGGAACAGCATGTGGGTGTTGGTGGGAACGCTCAAAGGAGGTGCCGCTTCTCCGAAAGCGTTCTGGTCCACTGTCCTGATAAAAACGTACTCAATATGGAGCAGTCCTCTACTTTTTCCAGATTGTACACGGTCTCTATGATGCCTTCCGTGGCTTCTGCGGGCAGGACGCTGGAGGCGTTGGATTGAAACTTTTTCTCCAAGTCCTCCTTTTCCAGAGGTTTCCTCCAGTGGCCGTAGAAGGTGTCGCAGCGGTCGCTGATTGTGCTGCCGTCCTGAAGCGTGACGCTCACTTCGCAGTAAAGGCTCTCAAAGCTGGGGGTGTTATCTGGAGGGTGCTCCAGCTGTGTTCTGCGGAGGAGCTCCCGTAAGGCCGGCCGGTGAACGTTCTCACTGGTGAAGGACTGGACCGACATGCCGCCGTCCAGCAGAGCGGAGCACGCAACAAACTGGAAGGAGTGTCGGGCTTCGTGCTCGGAGGTGGGGCTGGGTCTGTTCACGTATTTGACCTCTGGGACTTTGAGAAGGACTTTCTCGATTTTATCAAGGGGGAGCAGGTCGTCGCTGCTGCTCTCCACAAGCTTCCTCCTAACAGAAGATGCTGCATCGGCCACCCAGTGCGTTCCAAGGTGGGCGGGAAAGCGTTTGATGGCCACATCTTGCTGGTCCAACAGCCAGGGGTAGGACTGCAAGGTCGGCAGAGTCTGTGGGCTGTAGTCTGTGTAAAAGGCACCCATCCCCGACTCCATGTCCAAGATCTGTTTGTTCCCTTGAAGGCCCTGGGACGCTAAGCACGCTGCTTCCAGCCCGTGCTTGGCAGCGTTGCCCACGTGGAGGGGCTTCGTCTGGGTTGCCGCGTTAGCCAGTGGGGCACCAGCGTAGGAGGCAGCAATAGCCAAAGCGTTCTTGCATTTCGGTCTGTCGAGAGCTAGCAATTTGGCACAAGCTGCTGCGCTCCCCATCGTACCAACCACCGTCGGGGGGTGAAACCTGAGAAAACAAAAATCTCTTCACTATTATATTTCAAAAAGTCACCTGAATCTACACGATATACACTTTCCTTTCACTGCTGTGGAAGAGAGATGGGACCATAAAGAAACGCAAATTCAGAATTCACATGAGGTCCTCACGGAAAAAATTTGTCACTTTTCCTCAGGAACAAGTTAAACTGGAGTAGTACCACTGCAATAGGTCTTCTAGATAGCTCTTCCCCAGAAAGCAATTGAAACGTTAGGACTGCTCATAGTTCAAGCCACACCGAACAGGATAATGGCAGAACCATCACAGTTTATAGTCATCTATAAATTATCTGTAAATAATTTATAAATCACCTGTAAATTATACATATCGGGGAAGGCAAGTTGTGTTATTCTGCACCAGTTTAGCAAAACTGGTGGAAGGATTATTTTTTTTTTTTTTTTAAGAAAAAGCGGTGGAAAGGACACACAGAAAATACCAAGAAGACATCTAGTCCATCCCATGCTTCAAGGCTTTCCCCCTGAGCACACCCCATCTTCTGAGCCCAGCCCCGGTGGCTCCGTTCTGCTGAGAGCAAGCCACTGTTTGCACTGATTGTACGTATTCATCAGAGCCTGAGACCTGTGCTGTGAAACGTTGCCTTTTTGCTGCTGGTTTTAATTAATGGGGAGATCATCACCTCCTTCTTGTACGTGGATTGGTGCTCTCAAAAAGAAATCTATTAGCTAAGTTGTAAGGAGTTATGTAAGTGTATTTTTGTTTAAGATGAACTTTTCCTAAATTTCCAGACAAACTACATATTCAGAAAATATGAATATCTGTTCCATTTGTAATTTAACTGGCATTTCATTAAGTATATTAACACCAAGAAAAGAAAAAAAAAAACAAAAACCACCTTGAAACACTGCTATGTACCTTTTTGGAATGTTCCTGGCTTCGCTGGAGAAGCGCAGCAGCCGGCCTTGCACTTCGATTCCCACGTTGAAAGCTAAGAGCAGATCGAGACCTGAGATTTTTTTCTCCTGAGGAAAGGCCTCGGCGAGTGCGATCACGGCGGGGAGCACAGCCCCGGACGGGTGTGTGGCTGGATGCCATGTGTCGTCAAAATCCATGGAGTGCACCTAATGGAAAGAGAAGTCTTATCATCAGAAATAAACTCTGGCTTGGCAAGATTGGCTCAGTCAAATTAAACTACTGGAACCGGTATAAAAACAAAAGGGCTGAAGAACTAGATTTTCCTTAGAAAGCAAAACTTCAAAAACCTTTCTTTTGAACACCGTTAGTCCCTACATGGCTCAGTGAGAAGTGGCAATGCAATAGAAATCTTGCCTCAGTGGAGAATAAGTCTAATTCAAGTTGCACCAGTCTAAAACCAGTATGATAGTAATTCTTCTTTCCTACAATAGGCTTTTGCTGCTTCAATTAGGCCGGTATAATTAAAGCATCAGTTCTAGGTCTACCATGTGGATGGCGAATATTCATGGAATCATGGAATTGTCAGAGTTGGAAGGAACCTCTAGAGACCATCTAGTCCAACTCCCCTGCTAAAGCAGGAACGCCTAGAGCACACCACTCAGGACTGCATCCAGGCGGGTCTTGAAGATCTCCAGAGAAGGGGACTCCACGACCTCCCTGGGCAGCCTGTTCCAGGGCTCTGTCACCCTCACTGTAAAGAAGTTTTTCCTCATATTTGAATGGAACTTCCTATGTTCCAGCTTGAGCCCATTGCCCCTTGTCCTATCGCTGGAAACCACCGAAAAGAGTCCAGCTCCAACATCCTTTAAATCACCCTTTAGATACTTATAAATAAGGTCTTCTCTCAGCCTTCTCTTGTACAGACTAAAGAGTCCCAGCTCCTTGAGCCTTTCCTCGTAAGGGAGATGCTCCAATCCCTTAATCATACATATTCCAGTGATGTATGTAACAGAACAAGACAAACCTTTGTATTGTGATAATGGGAGAGTCAGTATTTGTGTGGAATATTATTGAGAAAAGCATTACCTATGCAAAGTAATTCCTCTTAGCAGAATTCTCTCTTAAAACCTATCTTGCCACATGCTAAGCACAATGAGGCAACCTTTAGTAAATCCTGTAATTAGACATGAGAAATTGCATTTACTTTCAGTGTCTGTTGAGCATGATGTTTCTGAAAAAGAAATGATTACCAAAGTTCACCCCTTTGCATGAATCCTTACTGTTACTTATCAGCTGTAGTACAAGAGCAACCCACAGCACAGTGGTCAACTGGAGTCACCTTGAACCAGGTGCTGGATGCATGGATGTGCTCGAGTAGGAAATAGGCTTAAGCATCTCAATAGGTTTTTTTGTGTTTTTTGCCAGAACATTTATTAGTATCAGAAATAATTTCTACCTCATCAATACTTAGATTAATACAAATAATTTCTCTTGTAAACAACGAGCAAAGAAGTTCAACAGCCAAATGAGATGGCAATAAGATCACATATTTTATCAATAAATGTTTTGTTTAACATTTGTTAAACTCTCATCAGAGCTTGCAGAAACAGCAGAAGCATAAAGAATGGAGATAAATTAGCCAGTTCTGCATGGCTGAAAGAGAAAGAACAAAGCGCCAAAGGAAAGTATTTCTCTAAGTGAAAAAATCTTTCACTCCACTATCAGTTCTTCAAAAATTGCTAGACAAAAACATTGCAGTTACATATTATATGCTGCCTATTTCTATTATCATTACTACCATTTTCTACCATTTAGCAAGAGAAGTTATTTTCACTGCAATCAGGATTTTTTCAGCAAGTGGTGTGAATACTGAAGACTGCGAAGAGTGAAGCTTTCTGAAGGCGGGTGTAAATGTCACAGAGAACACACTGGGGAAAATTGGACAAAAATCCCTTTGTCTCTTCCTTCAGTTGCAGTATCTTATGTATGGCTTCAACCTCTCTGAAATACAAAATAGGAGGGAAGTGTGGTCTTTCAACTACAGAGTTCCCTTTAAAATTTTCTGCATTCAGCCCTTGCTTGTTACGTGATCCATCAGGCCTCTCAGAGTGGTCTGGACTCTCCATGTGTATCCTATCAGTGTGGTCCTCCTCTCTCACTCTGTTTGAGTAAGCCCTATAATATACCCGTTTGCCCAGCTGTATTCTTTCTAATCTCACAAAATCCCACTTGGCAAACATCAGTGACAGAGAAAATGTAAAGCTGTGGCAATCAGGGAAGACTTTAGTTACTGGTTAACCTTCAACCCTGAATATACAAACACAGCTTGATCTCTGACCATTGTCGAGAACTGGAAGTTTCATGGCATTATTTAACCAACTCTGTTTGCTTTTAAGGATTACTTCATTCCTCCCTCCCTCCTACAGCCATACTCTGTTGAAAGCCTTCCCCACTGCAGCCTGCCTTACTTACGACCTTTTGCCTTACTTAAAACACAACCTTAATTGATCCAGCCAAATGCCATCCTGTGCACAACACATCTTAGGGGACAGCTTTGTTTCTGCAGCAGCAGTTATTTGCATTGCACTATTCTGCTTAAGCGTTTCTAACCAGCATCCAGGCAACAAACACAGAGTCATTTAAACTCAGCTGCCCAGTTTTATCTTGGCAAGGGACTGATCAGGAAAAATAAACCCACAGCAAGTCTATCTTTTCTCCCACACTTGAACAAATCTAGTCAACTTCCAGACAAGTGTTTGAATGAACTGTATTTTTTTACATTTTTAATATTAACTAGTGCCCGAGAGCAGATATTGGGGGGGAGAGGGGAGAAGAAAACAAAAAGAAAACTGGTTCTAGAAGCCTTTTCTATTTATCTTTGTTTCCTGTATTTATTCCTCCTTATTCATTTAAAAAAATAGAGGCTGCCTCCTCTTTTCACAGCCATTAAAGGTCACAATAGTACCTCAGTGGCTATTTCAGGTGGCTTAGTCTGTGTGAAGTGCTACCTGATTAACCATTGGTTGGACTCAACGATCTTAAGGGTCCTTTCCAACTGAAATGATTCTATAAGAATATACCTGCCAAAATGTTTAAAATAAATGTAAAAAACCTAACATCTTATTTTATTCTTCTTTCATCTTATTTGGCAGATTTCATTCTCACAGGAATAGTATCTTTTATCTTACTTTGCCATACTCCTTTTAAACCGCAAGCATGAGTCGGCAGATAAACTAACAGTAACATATTTTGTTACAAAATCTCTCTATTTGGATCATATTCGGCAACATCACAGAAATACTTCAAGAAATTGTCTGTCATATTGATGACTACAAGGATTTTCCTGCAGCCACAGTGTCTTTTTCACTTCTTAATTTCACAAACACCATTTACTTAAAACAACAAAAAGCATCTTGTAGCTACTTAAACTTGCATCCTGATTTTGTTTTGATTTAAAGCATAAAGTAAATAGGAGCCCTTTAAATTAAATCCAGAACATCCTTGCACTAACCTCTGTTGGATAAATTAGCATTTATAAATACACATTTTTGCTTACTAGTTTTTGTGGAATCCTAGCTATCTATATAATTACAGTGTATTTCAGTATTACTCATGATATCATAACTGAAATGATAAGCATTACTGTCATATTCTTTGGGAATTAGAGTGTATAACATCCATTTAAAAGATCTTCCAGGCATTAGTAACCTTTAATACTTTTTTCTAAGCCCCACCAGTCATATTGGTGATTTCTACAGAAATTATTTTAAAGCAATATACTTCAAAGCTTATTTAACATATTTTTCTAATGATGTAAAAAGTTTTCCACTTTAAAATGTTTTTACAAGTGGCAATATTCTAACTGTATAACTGTTCTAATATTATAACTGTTTGCTATTAATCATCCTTAATACTAATTTTCTTTTTTCTCCCTCTCCAGCCTCTAAAAATCTGAACTGTACCTTGGGAACTGTAAAAATAAGCGATGGGCCAATGTAAAACCCTGTATTCTGACATATTCCAAATTTGATTTCAATCCAAATCCTATATATGACCATGTTAGTTTTGGCCAATATTTATTAAAAAAATATGAAATGCACATACAGTGCAGATTTGTAATTGTTAAAATACCAGGTAGAATTCTGAAGATCTACTCTGACAAAAACACTTCCGATTTTATTGGCAAGGCTTGCCTAACACTGAACACAGGATCTAACCCATCAGTTTGCCATCTGTCAGTTTTAGAGATTCTCCCACTCTAGCTGTGATAGTAAAGTTTGGCTAATTGCGCTGAAATAGGAAAAAGCAGGTCTTTTCAATGATATTAGCTTTCTAGTATAATTCCTTTTCAGCCATTCAGAGCAACAAAACAGGTCATGTCTGATTCATCAGGGATATTATTTTTTTTTTTTAACCCAAATAAATTAAATAACAGAAGTTTAAAGCCCCACCTAGAAACCTTGAAAAACTACATGTAATGCTGGACTCCTAGGTAAACAGGCAAACTCTCTTAACTCCAGCACAAAGTCCTTTGGGGAAAGAAAGAAAGATTAATTGGAGGAGGGGGAGAAAGGGTGAAATGAGAGAAACTTAGGATATTTAGGACTCTTCTTTTTGCTCTTACATTACTCAGCAGTAACTGCATTTTGTCTGCAAACTTAAATTTTAACAGCAACTGACTAGAACGCCAAGCTGTTACATATCAAAATTCAACAGGATCTGACCTATACTGTCATCTCTGCTTATTCCCCGGTAAATGAAGGCAGGCTTTATCCTCCATAAAGAGTTTCTGTCAATGGGGATCTCTTAACAGAGTTGCAGGCTCCCCAAGGTTCACAAAAAGGTAACCACACAAAGCTTCTCCTTCTCCAGGCTTTGTACCACAGACCTTATTTGGTAAAGCAATGTAAGAAAGTAATATGGCTTTGCAGGTATATAAAATTTTACAAAGTTACTACTATCCAATGTGTATATATATATATATATATACAGTAAAAACAGGGCTAAAAAGAAATCTGAACTTCACACACTTAAAACTATTTTGAATTAATACAGCTTATCCTCAGAGATTTTTTTAGTGTATCTGAAAAATTTTATTTTTTTTTAAAGAAATACAAGAGTAACTTTCAGACCTTCCAAATTAAAGCGTTTCTACTCAGTCAGCAACAAAACTGACTTTTTTACTTGGAGAAGTCCATGGAACAAGAGGATAATGCAAGAATATGTAGTAACTCTAGAAAATAACAACTTCCTATGTATTTTGTGATATATTTTCCAAAGGCTTTGAACCACTAATACGAGCCTTGTGTCCACTGCACTGGGCTGTAAATGCTATCCAGAGACACCATTTCATTTTCAGTGGAAGACTTAAGTAGAGAGCAATTAGACTGTAGGTTTCAAAAGCTTTGCCTGGCTGCCTGGCGTGCGGGGCATGTTGTGGGGACATTTGAGTGACTGATTGGCCTGTGATCACAGTAATGGGGGGAAGGAATAATGTTTTTACGCTGTGCTTAGATGCTGGCACACGACACTAGAAAAGTCTTCCTGAAGCCAGCCTGCAGCAGAGTCTCTGCGACAATTTCAGCTGAGGGTGCCCTGTGAAGACTGAAAGGAGACGCAAAGTACGTACCGGGATGACAGAGCCTTTTGAAATTCAAAAGAGTTTCCCAGGATTATTTTATGGTCCTATGGGAAGCTTTTCATTGCCCCACTGAAAATCCTGCCAAGGCTGCCAATATTTAATCATTTTCAAATCCAGAAAACTTTTTTTCTTTTTGATTCTTATTCTTTTTGCTGCTGCTTGGATTATTTTTTTTTAATACAAAGGATAAAGTATGAGATTATTCCCTTGGGAACTATTTCATTTTCTGGGATGTTTTGTTTTCAGGAATCTTGACATTTTAATTTAATCCAATCAGCATATACTATTATCCTTGTATTCTTGACAAAGAAGCATGACAGATTTTAATTTACTTAGCATAGGCCATAAAACTATACAAATGTTATTGAAAACAAATAGTATATTCCTGTATAGTGTATACAAATGTTACTGACTACTGAATATTTAATTGAAGACAGCTTATTAATATTGAATATGAATAAAACGAGTGTGCCAATCAAAACACAGATGATAAATGAATACTTAAATATTCAAAACATACTCAAAGACTGCCCAAAGACAGTTTTTTCCTAAATGCTTTGATTCACATGCCATAGGAAATATGGAATATACGTCTAGCACTGAAAATAAAATTGCAGTTTTGCCTTTGCCTTTTCTGTTATGCATAATTTTTCTTATTGCTCCCTAAATAAGAAAAACTAGTTTACCAAAATACTATTTGTGATTTAATCTCACCAGATGATGACCTTATCTTCACAATACTACCAGTTTAAGACAAGAAACAGAAGGATATAGCCCCTTGACATAAAGCAGCTACCACAAAGAGATGATGACTGAAGGACAGTAGTACTTAAAAGTCCATGAAGTTCCAAGCCTCATTAGAGTATGACACCAAAAATACTAGTAATAGTATTTTTCAAAGATGTAGATCATAAAATTTGCAAAATGTTTACCATAAATCAATAATATCTTGAAAAGTAAGAGAAAACTGGTGCTCTGTTGTTACTCTTAATTCGTCACTTTTAAAAAATGTATCTCAAATATTTTTATTTTACCTAAATATTACCTATTTTACCTAGGAGACTACATGGGAATTGCACAAGGCAGGAAGCCTCTATGCTCCCAGATATAAGAGTAACAATGTCTTCCAAAGTCTCAAAAAGGAGTGAAATAAAGTCACCTTCCCCTCCCTCCCATTTTGAGGGGTTTGGGAGTGGTAGTGGGGTTTTGTTTGGGTTGTTTTTTAGACCCTATCAGTCTGAATTCAATTTTGGAAATTGATCCATTCACTGATTACTTGGGATTAAAAGTAGTACTGAGTATTATTAGGAATAATTATCTCTCCTTCTCTGTATAATCTATATTGTCTTTAGCAACTTGCTCTGGTTTATTTGCAAAACTAAGCCTTTATTACGCAATACCTAGCTCAGAATTAATGAGTCATTCTTCAAGATCCCTCCACCCTTTCAGTTCTTTGATATTTTTGCTACTGATACAACTTAATTTCATGTAAATTTAATCTTCACTGAAATTCTCCTACATTGTAATTCTAGTTTCAGCATGGCCTTTCAGCTACTTATATGGCCTCTGGACCACAGGAATTTTCAGTAATTTTGCTCACATACCAGGCTGATTTTGAAGTTGTCAAGACACCCTGTCTCACAGCACCCAAAAGGGGCCTATTCTGTTTTAGCATGCACGTGTAAATACCTGTAATTAGAATCAAAAGTGGATGTTTCCATACAGTGAGACTGAAACAATGGTAATACACAGACATGCCTATTAAGATTATTATAGAATTATTTCACATATGGTAGCAACTAGTTTTTATCATGACCTTGGCTAATTTCCCCTATTTTTAAAATACCTTATGGACTTAGTACACTTTTACATTAATATTCTGAGCATTTTTATTTAAAACTAACACTTTTACTGTATATTATCATTAGAGGTCAAAAAATATCAGAGGTCTGATGGGGGTGAATATTTTAATCCTCTTCTACCTCTTTATTTTTAAGAGAAAAAAATTTTAATAAGAAAGTTCAGGCAAAAAAAATCTCTTCTGCAAAATAAGCAGAATCAGCACATTATTTTTTTTAATATCTAGTATAGTAAGCCTCAAAAAAAGTTTTGCTGGAATGTTTGGACAGACCTCACTCATTTCAAAGAACTCTTGGAATTTGTACCACTGTATGACTCCTAACAGAAGACTTCTTGTTGATAATCAGAGTCGTCAGTTTTTACCTATCATAAATACAGATTGCGTTTGGCTCTGTACATATGACTATAGCATCCTGGTTCTGGTCAATGCCACTTTTGTAGCTGTGACTAGGACACGTGGGATGATGGTTGAAATTGTTCTGGCAAAGGGAGGAGTGAACAAGTGGTAAGTGTCATTACATGCAATTGCGCGCCCTCCAGTGTGGGAAAGATATGGATAAACCGGAGTTCAGTGAAGGCCACTGCAATGGATGGGGCTGGAGCACTGGCCCTGCCAGGAGAGGCTGAAGGAATCCAGTCTGGAGAAGGGGCAGCTTTTGCAGGAGACCAACAGCAGTCCCCCAGCACCTGTGGAGGGGTTATCAAGAGGACAGAGACAAGTTCTTCACAGTCCTACTTGGGGGGACAAAGAGAGACAAGAGGCATAAATTGAAACAAGAAAGTGTCAGCCTGAATATAAGGAGAAACTTTTCCCCCATGTGTGAAATCAGGCAGCAGACCAGTTGCCCTGAGAAACTGTGCCATCTCTGTCCTTGGAAGCTTTCAAGACATGACTAGACACAGCCCTGAGCAACCTGGTCTGACGCTGGTTTAAGCAGGTAAATTGGAGTAGAGAACTCCTGGCGTCCCTTCCAGCCTGAATTATCCTCTGATCCTGTGACAGGCTGCAATAGTTGTATACAACACCACATGAGAGGACATATAAGCTTCTAGAGATTGGGAATATGCTGTACTAGTCTTCACAAAATCTGAGATAAAGTGGATACCCTCTGTGATGGGGGAAAGCGTACTCTGGAGCAGCACCTATGGTTAAAAGATTTTTGGGAAAATCCAGGATTAACTTAGATTCCTTGGGGAATCTATGGGCTGACTGCTAATAACTTATGTTTAGCAGAAGAGACAGAAGCCCTTAGGCTTCTGGAGAAACAGTTACTATGGGATCTGATGGTGAACAGTGGTGACAGCTATACCTCATTCGCACAAATCAGTAAAACGTTTGACATCTCAGCAAAACTGTAGGAAATGAAGACAGGAACACAGTATACACAATAGCTACCTATAGCAAGATGATATGAATGCCAATAGCAACTTAAGAAGACTGATACTTGAAAACATTAAAGCATTATTCAAAATGATTCAAACATGTAAGGGTGTCTCAGAAGTATTAATCCAGCAAGGTAATTTTTGTTTACCCCTTTCTGAGTCATGCCAACTTGAAATTTTTGAAACAAAAATATCTTGTTCTTCCAAGACCCTTTTTATTTTTCACTTGAATTCTACTGAATTGAGCTTTCTTATTATTTAATAAGGAGCAAGCATCACATAGGTTCAAAACACAAGGAGAACTTGCAAGTAGCTTTATGATAAGAATAGAAGTCATAAGCCAACATAAATGGATTATGTTTGAGTGAATTTACTAAGTAAGGCTAATGGAGTAAAGACTGAGGTCCATATTTGCTCCAGTTTCCTTCTGTTAAGTGCTACATAGTCCAGCAAATAATACAATATACATTTCTGACTGGTAAAGAATAAAAAGAGCAGGACAGAATCAACAGCACATTTTATACTCATCATTGAATTCATCACTATTTGGAAATGCAGCTTGAGGGAAATTTGCAAGTCCAGCCACAGCCCACTGAACTTGATATGAGTCTGATTTGTTGATCTGAATACACATGGAACATGCCTTTATTTAATAAGCAATGCGCTGTGCAAAGTACTCTCAGGCTTTCATTAAAAATTTAACTTTAATCCACTCTAGTCACTGCAGCTTTCTAAGCTCCCAATATAAAATACCACATTGTTTAGATAAAACAATTAATTTTCTATTTGCTTACCCTTGTGAATGGTGAGAGATATTCTAATTATCTACAATAGGAAAATTAAGCATTTTGTTGGAGGATACAGTGCCACTGTATTGCACTATCAGTTCTACAATTGCCAGACAATTAGAAATTTGAAAAGTTTCAAACTATTCACAATGCATTCATCTTCAGGAAAATGTCTGTGCATCATGTCTGATTATTTTTTTTAATTGAAAAGCAGCAAAGCAAAACAAAGAACCCACCCTGGATTTTGTCCAACCTCTTTCTCTACATCTGCCAAAATGGGGGCCACTTTCTCAATACTGACAGAAATACTATTGAAAAATCAGTGTGCCAGAGGCTGTTCAAATTCCTCATGGAATTCTACTCCAGATATACTGTTCTACAGTAATAAAAAGCCTGCCACACAGACCACTCCAGATTATGTTAAATACATTCTAGCCGGAAGAGAACAGAGTTTAACTGTAGTTAGAGCAGTCATCATTTAGAATAGCTTGATTCAACTGCAGGTTTGCCTTTCATCTCAAATGATGTTATTGATTTTCAAATGAAGCACAGGGAACTAGATTTTTTTTCCCCATCTTCCTACAAAGAAATTAACATTTTGTGACTTCTTTATAATATTTCATGTATTTCTTCCATCCCTTGTCACTCCTTTCCACTCCCCTTGTGTGGAATTGCACTAAATTCCAATGATGGAATCCATATATCGCTCTCCTTTTGTCTCCTTAATTGTTATTACTGCCTTACTGAAGATGATTTGGATTCTGACAGGCTCATAAGCAAAGCTGGTAAGACCTAAATTAAGGACAACAGGGAATTTTTCTTCCTGTTTCTTCATGATTCTTTTTGTGTTAAATCCAATTTAAGCTGTGAGATTTGCACTGTGCTTTGCCTCATCTTTTATTGGCTTCCATTTTTGTAAATGAAGTTAATCATGATTAAAAACCAGCAGAGACATTTCGCTCAAAAATTATGCTTACAAGGAAGGTCCTTAGCAAAACTAACATTCTTTTTCTATGGAAACTAGTAACTTCAGTTTTCTTGGGAAAAAGCATATCAATAGCTCTCTGACTATCCACAAAGGGAAAGATTTTTCAGCTGCCTACAAAGGCAGAATGAAACATTGGATAGGTGCTTTCCTCACAAATTAGAAAAACAAACCCCACCCCACCTACTTATGCTAAATTTGATCTTTTGATAGAATGTCTTTCCTTAGAAATCTTTGTATTTTTCACTGTATCCTGAGCTGATGTAGATTTTCTTTTATAAAGAAATTATGTGTACCACTTATGTGATATTTCTATTTCTAGCCACCTTTACTCATGGTTACTAAATGCAACTAAAAATTAAGTTTTAGCATATAATCAAAACCTCTTGCATATGTATCCAGTACAATGTGCCACAGTTCATTATCTGCTATGGTTCACAAATTCATCACTCGCTAGAGAAGAAGCAGGAAAATTCACAGCTCATCTCTTGACACCTCTGCCGGGAAATGAGTGAGGGGCTGTTTATGCGATTGGCTTAAAGGAGTTCCAGTGCAGTCCCTTCTCGAGCTGAAACACACTTAGAGTCTAGTTCGTTTTCACATACCAGCACTGTCCTTTTACACTTTGATTGAAAACACTGCATAAAAAGCATTGCTCGTGTGGAATTAGAAGTGATCTTGCTCTGCAGTTTTGAAAAAAATCTTCTGTAGAGGGTCAGATCAGCTCTCACAGGCTCCTTTCAAAGCTTATATTCACAGAGCAAAAGAAGCACAAACCTTGATTAGGGTTTTTAGCTCTGCGTGCTACAGGGAAGCAAGTCTCGAACTGTAGCACAGAAGGATGTCTAATATACTTTAAGAATCCCTGAAATTGATTAAATTTAATTTTGTCTTTAATGTACCCTTCATAAATTCATTCAGAGGAGCATGAACATCACTCGTGAAATTAAATTATTCCTATCTAAACTTCCTATCCAGAAATTAGTAAAAGGCATATGGGGAAGAGTAAAATAACAATAGGGGTAGGACTTAGTTTGAAGTCTAGATCGAAACTCTTTACAACACTGAGGAAAGGCAGAATCCCATCTTAATTTTGTAATTAAAATCTGTGTAACAGAGCAACAATCTAAATATGCAAAGTAATGTACAAGCCTTTGCTATTTATTTCTATGTTTGCAATTAAATAAATAAATTACTGGGGCATTGAATTGCCCTCAGTTTCTACATTGCCAGAATTTTGTTGTTTTTTCTCTGCATTTAGTAAAACCTATTGGCTGATCTGGCAATAGGGTGGAGAGGGGAGGAACAACACAGGATTATAATATGCCATTCAAAAACAATCTTAGAAAGTCATAGGCAAGGGGAGGACTTAAAACCTCATTCAGGAAGTAGCGAAGAAAATTCCCTATTATGTTCAGATGAAAGGTGAGCTAATGAAACTGATGTGAACAGGTAATCTTTTTTGTTTCTATTTTATCACACCACCAAATACGTAATTTTTTTCACCACTTCATCATGGTAGTTTTAGAGTGCCAAAACTGTATTCTGTGATTCTGTATTATATAATTTTTGCAATCAGTTTACGCTCCCTAGAATGAAAGCTTTCTAATACCTTCATAGTAATTTCTATACTTTGTGAACCATGAATAAACTAGCAGATTCATCCACATGCCATGGCAAGTCCATTTAGTATTGTGTACAGCTTATTTTTCTTAGAGCTGTGTCTTGCAATTGTTAGTCTTTGCTTTGAAAAAAACATTTCAACCAGTTTTCCCAAATACTCTATTGTTGTTTTTTTCTTTATTCACTGTCCTGCCTTAAGTTATGCACAGCATAGCAACCAGTAACATACTCTTTATACGCTGTTTACATTCAAATACTATAATATATGTATAAATTGTGGACATGTATGTCCAATATTGTAGAAAGAATAAACTTGTCCAGAGACAAGGCATGTCTTGGAATCAATATAATTAAAGGGCAAATGTCTAACAGCCATAGGCATCCAATTTGAGTTTGAGTGTCCTAGCCATCACAGCCTGCTCTTACTAAAGAGAAGCCATATGCCTCTCAAATCTCAGGAGGTCAGGAACAGAGCAGTCTCTTACAATCAATGGTTTCTTGAAATATTAATGGAACATTCCTTTACTTCATTTCTTTAAAACTGCAAATATCAACATCTCAGAGTAGTTTCATTGCTACCTGCAGCTAATATTCCCAAAGTTATTGCCATTCTCAACAAGTGTAGTGACAGAAATCTTTTTTTAAAGATCAGCCTGTCCATTCAGAATAGTCTGAGGAGTAGAATCACACTCTTCAGAGACTTCCTCACTGCAGTATCCTGTTTACACAATGTACTTTTAAACATTTAAGAAGTACACTGGATTTATTTTCACATCATTCTTTACCATGAAATTTATAGTTTATAAACAACTTTAAACTATGTTTGCCCTTGACAAGGTCAAGAAGGGCACGCAAACCGTCAGCCACACCTCAAACTATAAAGCAGCTCAGATCTGTCATCTGAGTCAACCAATAAATAATAAAGATTGATGAAAGCAGCTCTTAAACTACTTTTGAAATGCATTCTATTTTCAGAATCACTAATGGCTGGCCATTAAAAAAGAAAACAAAAGGAATTTTTTTTTTTGTTGTTAGAGTTGTGTATTCAACTGAAATTTAGAATCTGCTTAATACTTTTTTCAAAGAAGAAAGTCTGCTGCTGTGATGGAACCAACTTGTGATGAGAAGTGCTGTTACATGAAGCTTGCTAAACAGTGCACTGCAGAGTAGTTATAGAAAGTAGGGTAATTAATTTGTAGATTTACTACAATCTACTAGCTGTAGAATATCTGCAGCTTTCTATTTGTCCCTTATCCTCATGTGTGTGTCATGAAAAAGTTATCTCGCTATGAAACTCTTCACTCCTTTAATTAAAATGAAAAGTTCACCAGGGGTTGGAAAGCACAAATCAGTAGTAGTTAACTAGTAAAATTCCCAGGCTTAGATGGGAGCTGGAGAAGTCTTTGGGTAGAGAGGACGTAGTACTGCCAGACTGCCCTACATAAACTGTTTAAACCTCAGAGAGAAGGTTTGTCCTTCAACACTCCCAGCATGCTCTTACCTATTAATTGAAAATTCCAGATGATACAACTACCACAAACTTCAGTCATACGTCTTTAACGTGGTTGTTCAAGGGCTGCAATGAGTCAAAATACCACCAAGCAACACATATTTGTGCGTGCAAAGAACTGTGGAAAACCTATATGCACAGGTGGTTTTATATGTAATTTCAGGAGTAAACAAATGTAATCCAGGCTGGAATTCAGCTGCGTATGCAGAACTATGTTAATAAATATGCTCAGTCAAGTTAGGACATAACAACGTAAAATCTGCTATACAATTGGTACTATGATACAGGTCTTTAACTGAGGCATAACACTTTTCCATTCAGAGTAAAATCTCTGCTTTTATCTTTTGTGATTTGCATGACAGTGAATCTGTCTAGGGAAGAAGAAAAATGAGTGGAAAATCCTAATTGTCCCTTACAGCCCTGGACTAGAATACAAATTATGGCCATGAGGCAGACACAAGATTCCATTAGCAGACTGGGGAATTTGGGGCCAGAATATACTTAATGTAAATGGACCCTTCAGATGAAGCTGCCAAATTCTATCAGATCTCAGGATATGTTCCTATGTGAGATTTTTAGAGGCTTATAGTTTGAACAAAACTCAATAGCTTTCTCACAGAATGACAAGAGGTATTAACAACCAGCAAATTACGACTGCCCCTCACCCCCTAAATGCATGAAGTTACTAGAATTTTTCAATACATTATTAAACCTAAGTACACTAACCTCCTCTCCCGATGCTTTCTTAGCAATGGCTGCACCAGTCTTGCTGAACACTTTCCAGAACGATTTTGGCTGAGGCAGATGTCTCACATAGAAAATAATAACTGAAATTACTAAAATATGGCCAATATTATAAGCATGTGAAGATCGGCTACTATTAATATTAAGCATCTTCAATGTCAATTATTTCTACCTATGTCACCTGTACATTAACTTTGGCATTACCAAATTATAGTGCTCTTTCAACAGAATTTAAAGGTGCAGTACAATAAGTTTCTTTGAAATGCTCAGTGAAAGATCTTGTTATGGAACAGAAGACATCAATCACCATCTTTCGTTATGGCTTTCCATGCACATTAGCAAATTCTAGGTCTCTATCAGATCCAGAACAAGAACCCAGAACAGGTCTGGGGAGTCCTGTGAGCCTTCCCTTAGGTGAAAATCTGGTGAAGCAGTCCAACTCAGAGGATCTACACTCATTGGTGTCAAACAATGGGTGCCATTGAGACTGCTTTTTCTACAGTTGCAACACTACACCATCTCATCTGTTACTTATCAGAGAGGTGTTATTATACTGCAAATGTTGCTAATACTCATATGTTATTTCTGGAAGATCAGATTGATGGTCTTCTGTAAAACAGACACTTTCCCTTTTCTTTCATTTCTGTAATGATAATAACTGTTATCCACGTAAGATCCACGTAACTCATTAAAATTCATTTTAAAAGATCACATTTTATATTGTTATCAGCCTATGAACCACAGTGCACACACCAGTGAAACATGGAGGGAAATAGCCTAAATTTTAA
This sequence comes from Gallinago jamesoni, assembly GCA_025769975.1. Taxonomy (NCBI): domain Eukaryota; kingdom Metazoa; phylum Chordata; class Aves; order Charadriiformes; family Scolopacidae; genus Gallinago; species Gallinago jamesoni. The sequence continues at coordinate 162,452,054 of JAOQGH010000001.1, forward strand.
TTTCAGGAGTCCCTTGAAGCACCAAGTGGATGTAACATCAAACTGCAATTCTAACTCATGATATTCAGCTATACTTTCAAGTAATCTTTAAACCCATTTGTCACTTGACTCTTCCACAAATTTACATATATAGAGTCCAACTACACACTGAAGTCTTACATACATTCACCTCTGAGCAAAAATAATCACGACTTAATATCACCATGATTCATTTCAGTCCTTGAAATTTCACAACTGAAAGGGAGGATCTTTCCAAGGGGGGTAGGAGGTATATTTCCAGCTCTGTTATCTTATATCATACAGATTCATTGGCAACAATTCTTTCATTAGAGATGCAACAAGCTGAAAATCCTCCAGTGAGCTCATAGCTGAAGCGCATTGGGTCAGCTAGCACAGGAGTACTCTGGCGAATCCAAGAAATTAACAGCAACAAATTTCACAGACATTTTTACGCAGCATAGATTAAAACCCTTCATTATCACAGCATCACGGAATTGTCAGATTTGGAAGGGACCTCTAGAGATCATGTAGTCCAACTCCCCTGCTAAAGCAGGGTTGCCTACAGCACATTACTCAGGACGGCATCAAGGAGGGTCTTGAAAATCTCCAGAGGAGGGGACTCCACGACCTCCCTGGGCAGCCTGTTCCAGTGCTCTGTCACCCTCACTGTAAAGAAGTTTTTCCTCATATTTGAATGGAACTTCCAATGTTCCAGCTTGAGCCCATTCCCCCTTGTCCTGTCACTGGAAACCACCGAAAAGAGTCCGGCTCCAACATCCTTCAACCCACCCCTAGGAACTTGTAAATGTAGATAAGGTCTTCTCTCAGCCTTCTCTTCTCCAGGCTAAAGAGCCCCAGCTCTTTGAGCCTTTCCTCGTAAGGGAGATGCTCCAATCCCTTAATCACCTTAGTTGTCCTACATTGGACTCTCTCCAGTAGTTCCCTGTCCCTCTTGAAGTGGGGAGCCCAGAACTGGATGCAGTATTCCAGTTGTGGCCTCACCAGTGTAGAGTAGAGAGGAAGAATGACCTTCCTTAACCTACTGGCCACACTCTTCCCTATGCAGCCCAGGATTCCATTGGCCCTCTTGGCAACAAGGGCACATTGCTGGCT